>JAQFVV010000013.1:6484687-6957187 GCA_028023455.1 Epiperipatus broadwayi
CGAGAAGATTTATGGTTACAATATATATATATCATTATCAACCATTATCAATCCACTGCAGGATGAAGGTCTCTCCAAGTTTAATCCATCTTCTCCGATCTTTAGCTTCTCTTCTCCACATCACCCCTACACATTTTCTTATTTCATCCATCCATCTTACATGTGGTCTCCTTCTGGGTCTTTTACAATCTCTTGGAATCCAGTTTAAAATTTCAATTGTCCATCTATTATCATCTCTTCTAGCAATATGTCCAGCCCAACTCCACTTCAATCTTTTAATTTTTTCAATGAGGTCAGTAACACCTGTTTGTTCTCTTACCCATACATTGCGTTTTCGATCTCTTCTTGTTACTCCCAACATACATCTCTCCATACTTCTTTGAGTGGTCTGAAGTCTCTGTATTGATCTTCTATTAAGTGTCCAAGTCTCAGATCCATAAGTAAGAACTGGTAAAACACATTTGTTAAAAACCTTTCTTTTCAAACACATAGGCATATTTCCTTTTAATATCAAGTTATTTCTACCAAAAGCACTCCAACCAAGTTTAATTCTATGATTAATTTCCTCTATTATGTTTCCATCTGTATTAATAATCTGACCAAGGTATTTGTAACTCTTAACTTCTTCTAATTCATCATAATCAATCTTTATTTTCATATTTTGAGCAAATCGATTAAACATTACTTTAGTCTTTTTAACATTTATCTTTAGTCCTACTTTCCTACTTTCATCTGATAACTCCTGCAACATTTCCTGCAGCTCGGAAGCATTATTTGCAAAAACAACTACATCATCTGCGAAATCTAAATGACTTAAATAATCTCCATTTACTTTCACTCCTTTAGTTTCCCATTTTAATCCACAAAATACTTCTTGCAGCACTGCTGTAAAAAGTTTTGGAGATATGGAGTCACCTTGTCTTACACCTTTCTCAATGTTGACTTTCCTAGTATCATTATGTAATCTAATTGTTGCTGTTGCATTTTTATAAATATTCTTTAAAATATGACAATATCCTGGATCTATACCTTGATGATCCAATGCTTTAATCACTGAAGAAATGTTTATAGAATCAAATGCCTTTTCATAATCTACAAATCCAAAACATAATGACAACTCATATTCATTTGTCCTTTCTATAACTTCTCTCAATACTTGAATATGATCTACTGTACTAAAACCACTTTTAAATCCAGCTTGTTCTCTTGGTTGGTGAAAATCCAAGGTTCTCTGTAGACGAGTTGTAATTATCTTGGTAAAAATTTTATATAAAACTGATAAAAGGCTGATAGGTCTGTAATTTCTAATATCTTCTTTATCACCTTTTTTAAATATTAATATTATTACTGCATTCTTCCAATCATCCGGTACATCTTTATCATTTAGACATTTGGTATATAACTTTGCTAATATTTTTTCTGTTTCTTCACCTGCTTCTTTTAATATATCAATTATAATTCCATCATTACCTGGAGCCTTTCCTTTTTTCATACATTTAATTGCATTTCTCACTTCTTCATTTAAAATTCTGGGCAATTCGGAAGATGTAATAGATATAGGAGGTACTTGTTCTTTATTACTATATAATTCTTGATAAAAATCTTCTACCAATTTCATAATGTCATCCCTCTTTTTAGTAATAATTCCATCTTTTTTCCTTATTGCAGATATAAATTTCCTACCAATACCAAAATGTTGTTTTACATTCTTAAGACTTTTATTTTCTTCTACAGCTTTTCTTGCTAGTTCACAGTTATACTTTCTTATATCATTTTCAACTCTTTTCTGCACCATTTTACAAAATTCGAGATATTCAATTCTTTTTAATGCATCATTCTTGCATATCTTCATATTCCTTCTTTTCTTCATAAGTTCTCTAGTCTCAGTAGAAATTTTATTAGTCAATTGCTGCTTTTTCTACCAGCTATCTTTGTTGCAGTTTTTAAAAGTGTATCAGTTATTTTCATATTAATTTCATTCAAATCTGAATCATGTTCAAAATCTACTAATACTTGAAACCGATTTGTAAGTTCTAATTTAAATTCATTAGAATGTTTCTGAAGATTAGGAATATCAACTGTAAATATAGTTTTTCTTAATAATTTTTGTCTCTCTAGTTTTACATTAACATGTATCTTACCCCTTACTAATCGATGATCACTTCCTGTGTTAAATTTATTAAGAACATTACAATCTTGAAATATGTATTTCCTGTTAGTCAAAATATAATCCAATTCTGCTGTACCTTCATTTGGATGCTTCCATGTCCATTTCCTTCTAACATTTTTCTCAAAAAAAAGAATTCATAATATAAAGTTTTTCCTTCTCTGCAAACTCCACAAGTCTATGTCCTCTCTCATTTCTATTACCATAACCAAAATTACCTACAACACTTTCATCTTTCATTTGTTTACCAATTCTAGCATTAAAATCTCCCATAACAATTTTAAAATGTTGTTTACTCTGATCAAAAGCCTTTTGTACATCCATATAAAAATCTTCTACTACTTCATCACTGTGAGAACTTGTTGGGGCATAAACCTGAATTATCTGCATTTGATATCTGCTATTAAGTTGTATAACTAATCTTGCCACTCTGTCTGATACACCATCAATCTCCACAATATTGTTCTTCCACTTTTTATTTATAATGAATCCTACTCCACTTGTATTTCCAATATTTGTGCCTTTATAATAGAGCATATGTCCACTTTTTAAATCAATTGTCTCTTCACCTTTTCTTCTAACTTCACAAAGTCCAATAATATCCCATTTAATATAAGAGAGTTCTTCTTCTAATTCTTGCAATCTTCCTTCACTTGAAAGTGATCTGCAGTTGTAAGTACCTAAATAAAAAGTCATCATCAAATGGCAGCCTGAGTCCGCCTCCAGGATATTCTTAGCACCCTCCGCCTTCGGCCACCAACCAAGGCAGCGGTTGGTGACTTTACAGCCTCCTGGGATTAAGGGCCATGCTTTATTTTTGTCTGTCATAATTGTATAATTGGGAAAAATCTTTATCATTTACACAAACATTCATTCTGCCTTATCAGGCACTGAGAAGAAAGACCATGATGTTTCTTGATCTTAAACTCAGAGGTAAAAAGCCAATAAACTCACCACGCTGGCTAATGCGTGTTGGTGAGCAGCCCATCCATGTTCGTATACTATATGAATAAACATATAGTAATAACAGCTGCAACGACAAGAACGTATGGAGTGGACATTAGGAATTTGCCCTGCTCGGTTCCTTTAAGGCCTCCAAGAGGAATCAAAGGGTCTCCTTTCAGTTAATAGCAAACTCCTTTCTGCAGCCATATATATATATATATTATATATATATATAATATATATATATATATATATATATTAGTGGCATAGCATATTTATTATGTAAATTATGGCATTCCAACAAGGGTCATTTTTTTTAAAGCAGAAAATCTTATTTAATGTCATTATTGACATTTATCAGTACTGCATTACTGACATTTGGCCTATCTTCATGATAATATACATATTACATGCTTCTAATTGGGGGTTGTGACAAGATTGAACCCATAGATTTTTTTGCATGCCCTATCCTGTGGATAGTTGATCTTCCTAGGACTTATTTAATATAAAAAGGCCTCTGGTAGCAATTCCAGTATGCCTGGCAAATACTATGCATATACACTTTCTTCATATAAAAGGCCTTTGCACAGCAGTGATGTCTATGGCATGCCCAATCCACTTTTCTCTAAGCACTTTCCTAGAAGGAGGTATTAGACTTCATTTTTGTCCAGAAGCATGACCATTTCATCTGATTTCTCTGCCATCATCTCAATACTGCTACTTTTCATATTATTATTTCTTTTGCTTATGGCCTAATTTTAGTGCTGTAATAATACTAAAATTGTGCTCTGCTCAATATATATATAAGCCAAATATTATTAGTTTTGTTTATTAAAATGTTATTTCAGTCGTATTATATAATCCCATCATCGTAATTTGTGATTTCTTTATTTAAGAGTATATGCCTGGGGGAAATTAATACATTCTTCCTTCCAAATGTTAAGTAAAAGAGTTGTAAATGAATCTTTTGTCTCGTAATCAAATATGATTGTAAATGTATTTTTCATTTTCGTGACCGTAATGGTATGAAAATAGTTTTCTTATATATATATAATGAATCTCAGAACGCTCCCCAAAATAATGTGTCACCATGTTTCAGAACCCTAAACCAAATCATTAATGGCAAGCTTATGTAATGTTTTTTTATAATTGATTGGCATCTTAATACCATACCCACCAAAGATGTGTGTTAAATTATATATACTACTTAGTTAATAAAAGAGCATATGAGAACCTTTGCATGAACTCCAATCAGTAATTATCTACCGTTTGGTAGACCACTTGTTCATTCATGCACATATAAATGTGTATAATTAAGTCATAATGTATAATGATTTGTCATTATATTAAACTATATTTTTTATTGTCTAACTTGTTTGAGTAGTTCAAGTTATTTTTCTTCACTTCGACACATACAATTATGTATATGCATACTTAATTTAGTTAATATTGAGTCTCATTGTCTTCTCTGCTCTGCTAGAGCACTAGACTTAAGAATAAATTCTCATGTGCCATCATTATATGTTATTCATTAGATGTTTGAATATTTATAAATATAGTAATTAGAAATATGTAAAGTAATAACTTTAAAATTTTTTATCCACTTAGGATTGCTTTCAACTATCCTCATAGTCTTTGTCAACTAATACTTTGAAAGGCTAACCTTCACCCAATTCCATGATCTTAATATTTGCTGCCTGTCTATTAATTAATTTTTGTTTGTATTGCATAGCTTCCTTTATTTTCCTTTTGTTATTTTTTCAATTTGCAATATTTTTACATTATTATAATTGAAGCTACAAACACATTATTAGTAATACATTGCAAACAAAAGAAATAAACAAAAGAAATGATTATCACTTAATTGTTGCTAGACTCATTGGAGATAGTGGGTATTATATTAAGGTGATTACATATGTCAAAAGTTTCAATGTATAACATATATTTCTAAGGGACTACTTGACATTTAAATAGTAATTGTATATATACAAGGAATTTCCATGCACACAAATATATATTTTGGATGGTAGATTTGATGATCTCTAGGGAAGATATCCCTTAAGCAGGCACTTGATACTAAATGAAGCAGGGTAAGTTTAATTAACTCTAGAAAAGATAGTTAAATAGATGATATCATAGCTCTCATGACCATGATCCATCAATGCAGAATATCAAGCTTAAGCATACACAAGGAAGGAAGGAAGTACTGGGTTATTACAGGAATAAACAATCCAATAATATGGTAGAATAAAATGTGCTCACCTCCATGAAATCATACCCAAGTTACTATGAAATTAATGGATCATGGTAGAAGGAATGGGCATATTCTCCATAATCATTAAGACATCTCACCAACAGGCATGAATGATATTCTGCCCAATTGATGATACAAAATGAAAACCCTTGGGTCTGAAATAGAAAGGAATATTTCCTCATTTACATGGATCATATTCAAATGGGATTCAGATATTCTATTTTCTCTAAATGCAGGAATGTGTGTCTGCTGGACAAATGATATCAAAAAATATGAAGTTAGATAACCCAGTAATACCAATTTATATAAAATAATGGATAATTAATTTTATATATATATGTGTGTGTGTGTGTATGTAAAATAAATAAAATGTCCGTTAATTAAAAACAAAATTGTAATTATAATTGAAATAATAAATTTAATGGTTTACCAACTATTGCAAACAATCCTTAAACCCACAGAAGTACTTTCAGTTAATTTATTAAACCTATCTCAACTGCCATTAAATTCAAAAACAAAAGCGGAAACAAACTTCATCAATTCAAATTCCATGAATCTCATATTTTAATGTTAGCAGCTTGTTGATTTATTAAATGCATTTTATTCCTGTTTATAAAAATTGCCTCTTTATTTTTTCTTTTACTATGGTTTTTCTCTTCATGAAGAATTTTCACATTTTCAAAATCAAATTTAAATTTATATTTACATGTTTTTTCAGGATCAAAGAAAACTGAAGGAGATATTAAATCACCATTATTTTTACTTTTTACATGCTTATATAACAATTCATTTCCTTCAATCTCTTCTCAATAGTGCACCTAGATTCACCTATATATGATAGCATACAATCACAAAAAATTTGATATATGACATTACTTTTCTGCTTGACAGATATGACATCCTTAAAATTAGTGACTAATTTATTAATATTGTTTGGAATGTAGAATGAAACATTAAATGCATTCTTATATAAGTCCTTAAAAAAATTCACTTGCGGATTTGAAATAAATGGAATAGATATCCATTGTTTACTATTAATCTTCATTTCCTTTAAATTATTATAACTTTTTTTAAATTGAAATAAAGTATTGTTTATTAGTTCCATTTTATAACCAACATCAAGCAATTCCTTGTCAAATATTTCAATATTTTTCAGTTTATCACTTTGGTAATGACATAATTTTTCATTCTGAAACAAAAAAGATCTAAAACTTGCCATCTTATGCATCATTAGTACTTTTGACTTACAATTTATATATCCTCTTTTTTGCAATGGCTTAATTATTAGTTATCTCTTGTAATCATTAAATCTAAATATTTAATATTATTGTCCTGTTCCTTTTCAATAGTCCATTTCAAGCCATTTAACTTATTTAATTACTCTACAAGCAAATTTATACTATTAGTATTTCCACAAACAAAAACATCATCCATATATCTTTTGTAAATTTTAATATCTCCAAAAGTACACATATTTAAAATACTACTCTCATATGTAGATAAAATGAAATTGCAAACTTGTGCAAACATGACTGGTCATTTCATAAAATTACAATATGCAAATTTCTATTATAAGAGGCTAAATCAGGGCATATGCAGTTATTATATTATATATATATATAAATATCTGCAGAATAAAATTATTCCCTGCTTAATTAGAAATTCACTCCATAGGTCTTACAGATATAAGGAAATATTGATATGTAGCCTATAATGATAATATATTAAATTGTGTAAAAGTTCTATAAAATTAAACTATGAATCTACAATATACATATATATTTGTCCCTTTTAAAATGGAAAAGAAACTTTTAACTTTGAACATTAGATTTTATTTTAAAACTGAAAGTTGTATATAAATCACCGGTATGCAGTACACATATATACCTATCTCTTCCCAAAACAGAAAATAAAGTTTTAACTTTTATCTTCTTAATATTCAATTTTAATTTTAAAATTGAAAGTTGTTTATAAATCATTTGTAATTGTATTAATGGCTAAATGACATCTTTGAAATAACAAAATTTTAAATAAAGTTTTAAAATAACTAATAAACAAATAAGAATCAATGAGAGGATGGATTTAAATGTCTTTATTTGTCTATTAAATTTTTTAGTTACTGAAATATATTTTCTAATTTTACCTTCTTCATCTGAATCTTAAATAATAAATCAAGTGGATTTAAAAAAGATCAGGTATATTATAATAAATGATCTTCCTTAATATGTACAATTAATTAAGCACATGTTATAATACAATAAGAAACATAGTTTAATACTACAATAAGAATATTTTATATTGTACTAAAGAAAACAGATTTCAAAAGAATAATTAATAAATGAATTATTTAAACAATGGAAGCAGAATATTAAAAAGGCTTTTACTGCTTACTGGTAATTTGAAATTTATAAGCTAAAATAAATCACTATTTTCAGACTTTCATGAAGGGTTTTGACAGGTGATAAAATATACAGAATTTCCTGATATAGTTCATTGGTTTTATGGAGTAGGGTTCTTGGCTATTGGTTGTCTGGTCACTAAGTGGCATTATATACTGGGGCTTTCTCTTTATAGCATTGGCAAAACATATAAGCAAATTGGATCATCAATTGTAGGCAGTGACTTTAATGGGATCACATTTTATAGTACTAGGGAACTCACTCACTCTCCTCCAGAGATGGTCAAAGAAAGTGACATGCTCTACTCACTGGTCATAATGTGATATAATCTGTAATAGCTTAGAAAAACTTTACAAAAACTTTCCAAGAAGTAAAACTCTTTTTTCCCTACCCCTATATATATATCTCCCAAAAACAAAGGCATCCAGATGTTTTCCAAATTGATTAATTAATTTTAAAACTTAGAGAAAATTCTTTTCTTTACTATCTAAAAAAATATTACTGATTGTAATCTTGATCAAGTTTAATTTCAAAATTTTCCTAATTGCATTTTTCTTAATTAAATACTAAAATATAAATTCAAAAATTAGATTTTAATTTATACATTTTTTGAACATCAGTTGATTCTAATTAATTAGTTAATTTTTTTCCTGACTTTATATATATATATATATATATATATAATTTGAATGATTTAAATATATATATTTTTTTCCTGACTTTATATATATATATATCATTAAAATCAGTCAACACTTTGAAAATCCCAATATCAATAATCATCAACAACCTTAATCTGTTATCAAGGCAATATTCTTTATTTATGATCCAATATATTTATATAGACATTAAAGATTGCAACTTAACCACAGAGATTGAAATTATTAATACAAAAAAGTTTAAATCAACCTTCTTAAACAGGTAAATATAACCTGTTCTGAATGCAGACAAATAAATAGTCAATTATAACATTACAAACTGCAATTATAATTTCCAAACTTCACCCAAAGTATTACTTAAATAATAAGGGTAATAATAGTCATTGTTAAATGGTTTTATAAGTAATCATTAAAATTGATCAACAGACAACCCCAATATCAATAATAATTAACAATCTCAACCTATTGTCAGGCCTTGGGCATTATTACACTTGCATATATATTTTAAATATATATCCGGAGACTAGATGTAATATAGGGGATTTGAATATTTGGACATCATTTATCTTTTCACATGTGTGTGGTCATGAACACTGGCTGTATGAGATAGAGTGGATGGTTGAAGGGAATTAAAGGTTTGTGTTCAAATCCCCTAAGCTCTTTCCTTAATATGGCTGCAACATTATTAATAACATAAAATTAAAAAAGCATGTATAAATTTTGCAATACAAAACCAGATTTTTTAAAAAACCTAATCCATGTATAAAATATTTTTTAAAATTTATTCTACAAAATATTAACTAAGTACAAAAAAATGAAAAACAATTTTTTTATTGCTATACATTTATTTTGTTTTAAAAAAGTTTATATTACTAAATAATGATTGGAAGACAGCAACATAAAAATAATTATTTCATTTGGTAAAGAAGTCCCATTTAACATCACATTAAAGCATAATTTTAAAGTAGATATTTTTCAATTTTGTTTTGATTAAAAAAAGTACAGATATAATTTTTTTCTAAGTTTGGTAAATTCTAAAGTAGTCTACAATCATCAATGAAGCTTATTGTTTAAAAAAAAACACACATATAATTTGTATATATACTTAATATTTAGGAAACATATTTCTATTGAAGTAGGAGTATATAGAATGATAGATTTTTTTATCCTCTTTTTTAAAAAAGGAATGAGATATCTTTCTATTGTAAGAATCACGAGTAATATTTTATCAATTTAAGCTGTGTAAAGAAATTTAGTTATTTGTAATCTTACAATAATTTAAAATACTGCACAGGACCTCTAGCAAGAAAATCAAAAAAATTAATATTCATTTTGAAAAAAGCATCCCAAAACTTATCTTTTCTGTTGTAGAAATAAATTGCAATTTGTGTCTTTTGTTTTATTCTAATACACACACATATGAGAGAGAGAGAGAGAGAGAGAGAGAGAGAGAGAGAGAGAGAGAGAGAGAGAGAGAGAGAGAGAGAGAGAGAGAGAGAGAGAGAGAGAGAGAGAGAGAGAGAGAGAGAGAGAGAGAGAGAGAGAGAGAGAGAGAGAGAGAGAGAGAGAGAGAGAGAGAGAGAGAGAGAGAGAGAGAGCGAGAGAGAGAGAGAGAGAAAGTCTTGCATGGTAACCAACCTTCCAAAGTTAAGAAATAAAATATAGGCATTATTGATAGTTTAAAAATTGATATTAGTACTATGTTTGTTTATATGAAATAGAATATAAAATATTTTAATAAAATGAGTAAAACAAGTATTTCAAAATTAAACATAATGTTATTCATCACATATAAAAAAAATATTTATAGTTGCAACTGCTTTTAAACACTTTACACTATGGCTTAGTTTTCTCTCTACTATACATAGTATTTTAAAACTGGTTACTCTACCACTAGAAGTATATATTAACAAGTAATGAATTAATTATTTCGTTCATTTTATTACTAGTCATAACATTTTCTTACTTGATTTGTTTATTTTAATTGTTGTTATTGCATTTTTAATTTATTTCATTCAGTTTATTGCTTAATATTGCACAGGAGTGTTGATAATGGATTTTTATTATGGCATAATATTGTTTGAAGAGAAGCCTTTACATTATATTTATTTAAATAGAAAAATCAATTACAAACTGAGTATATGCACTATTTTAAAACTGATATCCCCCCCCCCCTGAAGATATCAATGAAAATGGCTGTTGAGATCATGCTGAACTCTTGGAAAATTGTTATAGACTGGTTCAATATGTGCACAAAACTTTATACTGTTATAATCTTAATCAAAACAAAATTAGATGCTAGGAATAGACATCTTTCAATTCCAATAGATAAATCCAGATTTATTGTTTGGTATAAGTACAATTATGAAAGTATTTCAAAAAGTAATGTTTTCCTTCATTATAAAATTATAGTGTGGAAATATTGATCAACAGAAATCAAACAGTTAGAATAGATGGACCAAGGTATTTGGATTAAAGCAAAGACCAGTACATACAACATAGGATTACAATCTTTCTATTTTTCATTATTGAAATAAAGTGCACACTTGTCTCAGTACCCTTATGAATGGCCATTTTTAAGAATTTAAATGTAAGATGATTATATTATTCCTTCATAAATCTTAAGAGATGATATGTCAATTCTCGACCATACAGTACATTAGATGGTGGATATTTTTACTGAAAGCCAAATATAAAATCTTAAAGTTACATATATTTTGAAAACCTCCCAAGCATATTTTGATATATTGGACAATTTTAAGTAAAAGTCAAAATTAAAATTCTTTTCTGTTTTGACTGATACAAAAAAAAATGTTTACCATGGGCAAATTTATTGTTAATATCGATGACGTATATTTCTATAAATTAATGCAATTACTTTTTTTACTATTTATAAATTTGTTATAGATTATATTTTTCATTCTTTTGTAATTGTATTTTTATAAATAAATACAAGCTCTGAGAATAGTAAATATAATTCACAAATTAGAAATTATTGATTTGTAGCAGTTTAGCTCCATCTGGCAGTAAGCCATTACATATGGTAGAAATCAGCACCCAATTATCAATATGTGAAATATTTTAAAATGATATAATATTGGGATAAATGATTATTTGTTGACATTTAACATCAAAATATTAACATCTCTTTGTTTATAAACAGGCAAAACTCTCCATACAGTAGTGCCACCCTGTGCCAACCAGAGTAATCAATGAATGCCAGAAGGCTTGTGCATAAAATCCCTATCTAATGCCTACTCATCCAATATCCCCAGGCTAACACAAGCCTTCTGACATTCATTGATTACTCTGACTGGCACAGGGTATCACTGCTGTATGGAGAGTTTTGCCTTGTTTATAAACAATTAAGTGCTAGTATAAGGGATGGTGATCATGTGATGCATCTCTTTGTTTACAATATAGTTGTATTTTAAGCCTTGTAATTAGCCATATTTCAAAATATATAAATTTATTTTAAATGATAAACTAATATGCAAAAAAATATTAAATAGTAAGCAAAGTAATAAATATTAAACTTATAAAAATATCACAGAACTCACTTAACTATTTTTTAATTCGTTTATCACTGACTAAGATTTTTTTTGCCCATATAAATTATTTTAAAAAAATATTCTTTTTAAAAAATGTTTTCTCAAGCATCCTGAAAAAAAAGATTAATCAAATTTTTAAAAATTATAAAAATGTTAATATTTTTATATCTAGAATTACTTAATTTTTATTATTTAATTGTTTTGATGAAGTCATTTTCTTATTATCATGTTCTAATAATTAGTTCATTATTATTTAAAAATGTATATTCTGATGTCTGATATTTTTTCTATCAATAATGTATATTAAAAAATTACAAGTTAAAATTCATGATAATATAATTTAACAGGAAAATGTATTTAAATATTTGGGTAGTTAATTGAATGAGCCTTGGCAAAGGAGGCATTTAAAAAAAAAAAATTATTTTGTGGGCCTTGAAAAAGAGAATTACCAAAAAATTAATTAAATATTATATATGGAAGATATAGTTGTGAAATGTGGACAGTGAATAAAAATTTAGAACAGATTGAAAACCTTTGAGATGTGATCATGGAGAAAGATACAAAAAATTAATTGGATAAAGAAGTTTTGGAAAGAGTAAATAAAAAAAGAAGATTGACTGAAGAAATTAGAAATAAAAAGAGCAATTGGTTTGAACATATAATAAGAAGGAAAAATAATTTACTAAAAGATGTTTTGGAGGAAATGGTGAGTGGAAATCAGAAAAAAACCAATAAATATATGTGACTACTCTCTGTACCTGTCCACAGGATAAAATACTAATTAATGATGAAGAGAGAGGGAGAGAAATCATATGATATCCGAATACAAGCAGTGATTAGCTTAAACTCTAATCAATAAAGCTTTAATTATCGAATATTTCATTCTACTAATCACCATGTAGGACAATAACGATATTAAAATATTTTTATTATTCACTGCTCACAATTTTTCCGTTAAAATTATTAAAATAAATTTGTGTTTATGTTATTTATCAGTACATATTTGTTTATAAAAGAAAATGTGCTTTATATGATGCTTCAAAAAACAAGTTTAGTGCTTTCATAATATATTCAATGTTCTTACAGCCTAATCTTAATTTTTCATATACTTCCATATTAATTAAAACTTTTATTTCTACAGAATTACTTCTAGGGAACTAAAAAAAAATTATAAACTTTACTATGTAAAGATGTGTGTGGATAATTAGCAAATTTTTACTGTGCATAAAAAAAAAACAACAACTAAATTTTACTGATATTGAAACCAGTCTAAAGACATAGATTAAAGAGAAATAATTTTTTAAGTTGCATTAATCTCCCTCTCGCGCCCTGTTTACATTTTACATAAGATTTTCCCATGATAGTTAGATAGAATTATAGACAGACAGATAAAACTTTAAGTAATTAACAATAATAGCACTTTTTTTTTTTAAATGTCTCTTTTGAATCAACGTAAATACCAATTTCCATTACTCACATTCTGTAACAATAAATATCTCCCCTTTACCCAATATCATTATTCCTGATTGAAGTTTTAGGTTAAAATCTACATTTACCCCACTCCCATCCCAATTTCATTTATCTTTCTAATTTTTCTCTACATCACACACTAATTTTTCAAATCCAGTTAACCTTTAAATCCTATTCAGTGATATTTTCTTTTTTTTTCACATCCTTCTTTGATACCTTTCAAACTACAAGAAAGACAATTTGAAACAATTTTTTTAAGCTTGCGCACATAGCTTTTACACTGAATTTTAACTTTTTTTTTTTTTTTTTTGTTAAATAAAATATTTAACCCTTAATATACTGTGAGAAAAGTATTCTAAAATTCTTAACTTACAAATGCAATCTATGTATAGAATAAATAATGTAGTACTTTTGCATGCTTAGTTTTAAACTTCGCATATATATAAATATTCTTTTGCATAAATAAAATCTGTGTGGTTTACTCTGGAACTGCAATTCCATGGATTGCACCTCATTTCACTTGTTCGAATTTCTTGTGAACTAAGAAAACGATTTTTTTTTAAAAAAAAATCAAATAACGAAGAAAACCTAATAATTCTGTCATCTCTTTTCTATTCTCAGTAGAAGAAAATTTCTAGTAAAAATATTGAATTTTATTATTTGTTTACTTCAAGTTGTTTGTCTAGATTATTCACACCCACAGTCGTATATGTATAAAATTTTCTGCTGTAACAACTCAAGTGACTTACTCCTATCCTTGCAAGAATATTTATAGATATAGCTAATCTAGGAAGTGTTTTTGATAAAAGTGAAATCAACTAAATTCCAGATATAAACACAGCCTTTTTTATACGACTTAGAATAATGTTTTCTATTCATTTTAAAATTCATATAATATTGAAAAAATTATATTTAATAATATTAAATTTAGCAGACTCATAGTTGCCCACACGCACACACGCGCGCACGCGCGCGCACACACACACATATATATATTTATATTAAATCCCTCCACATGGCTACGAAATGCAGCACTACTGTTCCTGTGAAATAAGTATATAAATATATTAGAAATCGTAAATCAAAATAGCCAGACTTAAAAGCCATGTGAGATGATTTAATATTTGGATATTTGTTTCAGTTTAGCGTTAAGCACTGGGATTATATATATATAAATCATATGACATAATTAAATATTAGTAAATAACAATCATAAAAATTCTCTACCTAATTATGATTTTGATTATTCCAAATAAACTTGTATTTGCAATAGGCAAAAATTATGATTAAGAAGATAATTTTAATATAAGTTTGTTATTTTACTAGTATTTAATGTCGTATAGTTTTCTATTTTATTCATTTATTCTAATGTAGCATTAGATAATATCATTTTTTTAATTTTTTAATTAAAAAAACACTTCTTTCTAATGCCAATCAACATTAACTGCCTGGTACTAAAAATGTAAGTATACTGTCAGTGCTTCTTTTGATCATGACTCTTTGTTATATAGAGAACAAAGCACCACAGTAAATAGATGTAGATGTAAAAAATCAAACTTTCTTATTTTCTTAATTTGTAATAGACTTCTTACTACCAGTATCTTTCTTAATCCCAGGTAATCAAGCTTGATTGGCTGCTTTCTTAATAATAATGTGATTGTAGTTTTTAGTCACAAATAAAAAATAAACAACTTCGGTTATTATATTTTCATCTATGATATCTATTAAAAATTAAATTATAACATATACATATATAAGTATCATTGCACAATGGCAAACATGCTTGCTTGCTGTGTTCTTGATTCAGGGTCTGAATCCATATAAAATTTGAAAATATTTTCAGTTACATAAGAATTTATAAGCAATATTTTTTTTAGATAAAAAAGATCAAATAAACCTCACTAGCTTCTAATTATTAACCAGTAATTGATATTCAATTATTTTTGATTATAAAATAAAACAAAAAAATGCAAACTATAAAAAATTATCAATCTGCAGTTAATTAGTTAAAAAAATTCTATTCCTATCTTTTTATGGAAGAATATTGGAAATGTTTTTGCCATGTAAGGATTGAACTTTAAGACTGCTTTTTAAAATTTTTTACTTATATTTTTCTACAGATATATAGACAGATCACAGTAGATATGTATACATAAACAAGCAAATTCATATGCATATGAATATAAGTACTAAAAGTTTGATATTTGTAAATCAAAAACATAGTTTATAGATGTATATGCAAAGAATATATATATATATATATATATATATATATATATATATATATATATATATATATATATATATATATATTTGTAACATACTTTAAAGTTCATTCAAAAAAAGGATATTACCATACCTGAGTTGTCCATAGAATGATCATAAGTAAAGGTTCAAAATATAACACTATCAAGAATTATAAGCAAATTATTAATAACCAGTATTTGACTCAGGTATATGGAAATCACGTGAAGTGAGTACACTAGTAATTCAATAAAATATAACTCAGGTATACAAACAGTAATCTTACCCACTTTCATTTCTTGGTTTGATGTTAAGTGCATGTTTAAACAAATACTAAGTAAATATGGTCTAGCAGGGCGCCACTAGATTATCTGAATCTAGACACGGTTATATCTGATAACCTTTTACATGTACCGGGTTTGAATCCCTTCTTGGTACTTTATTTATAATAAAATGGAAGATTTTGCTTTTTGAGCCATATCACTATATGCACTAATATTTAGGTAAAAGTAAAACCTCTATAAACCAAAGTGGAGTATACTAGACATAACTCATTTCTCAGATCTTAACATAACAAATGTGTTTCAATATTTTTATAAGTTCACTAGCTCAGATTATATATAACTAATTTAGAATGGCAATTCACTCATCCTTGCATGAAATAGATGATGGGATGTGGTTATAATAATACTAAGAAATCACTAAATATTATAAAATCAATATTTATTTATGGCCTTTAAACAGTTAAACAGCTCATTAATTAAAACGTTGATGACGATGATGATGATGATAATAATAACAATAATGACAAGGGTTTCAACTACAGCTCTAGGACTAAGCCTAAACATAAAACTAAATTTTATAAAGAAATGCATAATTATTGCTTAATTTTAGCATACTTAATTATATCTTAAATAACCAATATTCAACCATTGATGATGATGAATAATCACACTTAACCAAGACTACACTTAATGAAATATATACGCCTCATTTAATAAAACAAACTAATATTTATTACTACATTTCTAACATATACAGAAAAATTTCTAGATAATATGAAAATTGACATGAATAATAATAATGATAATAATTGATTATATAACAATCCTCAGATTAATTTTAAGTTCTTCCCCCTTTCCCTTCAAATGTATTTTGTATTAAGTTGGACGTCACATTGACCATGATTTTCACTCCATGAGAAAAATATTTCAAGAAAAAAAAATATTATCTGCTCATTAGCACACATACCTAAAAAAATCCAACATGTAAATAGAATAAAAAAAAATGTTAGTAAAATTGAAAGAGCAAGTTTTAGAAACAAGTTTTAAATTATTTTCTCCCCCTCCCTTCCAAGCGCTGAAATCTATACTGAACTTGAAACAAAATAATCTAATATTCTAATACTACTCATTATTCCACATTCACTTCCAATTATACACATATAAAAATATTATTATGTATGTGCGTGTTTTATCCCATAATAACAAAATATTATTTAAAACCAAAATAATAATATTAGTTAAAACTAAAATCATAATACCATAAAAAAAAATTGTTTTACATATTCATATTTCATAGCTGTAAAATTAATAAACATATCATTTTATACATTCAAGATCATTTATGAAGCTCAAAGTTATTATTAGTAAGACATTCTTGTTTTAATCGATCTGAATAGTCTTTAAAAGTTCTTTAAATAAAAATATACCACTTTATTGCTAAAATGTTTATTAAGACTGATATCATAAAGAAAATAGATATAAAAAGTCATATTACCGATCTTTTGTTTGTGGCGAATTTCCAAGGGTTCAAACTTGTCTTGTATAATGTTTATATTTCTCAGCTACCATTTCCGTTTTACTGGGAACAATCTCTTTCTTGAGGTTGATAACTATTTGATGATGGTGACTCTATTGAGGTTATTTGCGTTAGTGGATAATTTGGAAATCATTATATTAATTTTTCTTCTTTTCCTGTCAAGCATGTGGATGAAATACAGCAGTTGTTTCCCCATTTGTAAATTTTCTTGAGTTTAAAATTAGTTGTTGTAACAATTAATTGGACTTGATGATTAATATTTATCAGTAGATTAATTCATCTTCTTTGAATGCAGGTGAATGCTTTCTTACTTCTATTAAAACATCTTATTTATCTGGTCAGTTGAAAGGTGTAGAATATTATTTTAGACACATCTTTTCTTTCCTATGTGATGTGCAGCTTCCCCAGATGGTCAGAAAATGGAATATACATATAATTTTTCTAGCCCGCCATCTCTTATATTTTCAACTTTCAATATTATAGTTTAATATTTGAATCAATCACCATAATAATCTTAATAATAATTCAAAACAGCTTTTTATATCCAATTTTTAGCTAACTTAACCAATCAGAGATAGCATCACTTGCTATTTTTGGACAAATTTGTTTTAAGTAGATCTCTAATTTATTTTCAACCAAAGTATTTTTCAACTGAAAAGTTTAATCCTTTTTCCAGACACTTTTGTTTTAAAAAAAAAATAGACTCAATTCTTATTTCCTTTCTTTTGTTTTTTTTTTTTTTTCTTTTTAACATCCAGGTAACACTTCAAATCTTTGAGCTTCCTTCTTTAGATCTTGATAAGACAATTTCAAAAATTATAGCTCCAAAGTGACAATCATTTACAAAAAATTTACTACAAAGATCGATATCTGATTAAACAGATTTCCTGTTTTAACAAAAAAAAATTGTACAAAAAAAAATAATTTAACAGATTTAATACTTCCTTTTCTTTCAATATTTAGGAAATGTAAAATTTTGTATGTAATGTACACACATCCTGCATTCTTTCAAATCATTCATAAACTATCCTTAAATACTATAATTGCTAGCTTAGTAATTATAACCCAATTATTTAATTAAATCTGTAACTTTTAAATCCCACTTATAATTAAAGAAAAGCAAAATAAAAGTATAGAATAAGACATTAAAATTGATCAAGCATAGGTTAGTTTTAAAGAAAGTTAAAATGTTTAATATTTGAAATATAAAACAATTAAATAATTTACACATACATTGCCTATATGTATGCATTATAACTTTGCTTTTTAAAGAAAAATTAAATATTAAATAGTTTAAATGTGTGTATTACCTTTCTATCAACACACAAACAAGTAAAGCATATAATTGTTGACCCCTTCTTTCTCTGTTTAAAGCTTTTAGAACTGGACCTTGTAGGGTTTAAATTTGGATGCCCTACAACTTCCTTTATGGTTATATAAAATTGTGATGATGATTTTTGGTTTACCTTTTCTACATGCACATTACTATAAATTTGGCTAGTGACCAAATTGTAATGGCACAATATATATATATATATATATATATGTATATCAAAAACATAGTTTATAGATGTATATGCAAAGAATATATATATATATATCCATCATATTTTTTTATGGAAAGCAATTCTCAAAAAAGAATGTGCTTATTGTTTAAGAAAGGGTCCAAACTAAATAATAATAGTCCAACCGCTATGTTCATTCCAAGACCTCCTGTTTCAAATCCTAAGAATTTGCATTATATTAGTTTTTTAAAGATAAATTTTAAGTCATCACAAAGACTGAATTTCACCTAATTAGATAATTGCGTGTAATGGATAATTTTCAAGAAAAAAATATTTCATTAGGGCAGTAAATGTTAGTATTGCTAGGCAACAAGGAAAAAATTCCAGGTTTAAATCTCCAAAAGATCCCTCAAATCTGCAATATTTCAGGTAAATTTAACATATATTGAACTGATTATTAACAATTAACTATGCCACACATCTTTTCTAAGATAATTTTAAATTTACAAAAACTTTTTCTTAAAAATGATATTTTTAAATTGTTAAAACCAATAAAATGGCTACCATACAACCACATGACCAAGTGGGTGGTGCCAAACTTATTCTACCATATTGCCAGCATTCTCAAGAACAATTTCTATATCAGTGATAGCAAAGATATTTCAAGTACATTAATGAATAAGCCAAATAATTTTAGGACAACCAATGCAAACAACACTTAAAACATAGACTTAAAAACACAAGATTGTAAATCCTTCCCACATTGAGGATGCCTGACATGCTGACAACTATTTGTCAAAATTTATTATTACTATGCCACATGAGATATTTTGCATCATTTAAGACATTTTCCCTTAATTCCCTCATTTTATCAGTCACAGATTCCAATTGTTCTCTATATCAATTTCACCCCATTCTCTGGAACCTTAACCAGATCAAGTGCCTACTATGCATAAACTCATAGCTTTAATGTTATACACCAGAGTGAACTCTGGAATAAATACTGCACTACTTGAAAGTAAGACAGTACACCCACCTCATCAACCCACTGATCCAAAGAAGTTTACAGGATCACTCCACCAACTTACCTCAAATGAACTTTAAATGCCTAACACCTGAACAGTAAGACTTAGCCTTGACACCCTATAATGCTCACCAACTAATAAACACAATTTATGTACAGTCATATACCAATGGAACACTAACTCCACTCACCCTCTCTAAATGAATTAATAAATATCACCATTTGCTTTCATGTATTTATCTCATAATACTTTTGTAAAATTTATGTAAACCTAATTTGAAATACATATCTTGTTATGTAACAATTATTATTCTTGTAACTACTGAAATCACTTTTTTATCATAACCAAAATTGTAAACTGTCAGTGCATATGTAATCTCATGTATCAAACTGTATCTAAAAATTCATGTTTTGCACATACAACTTATGTAACACATGAACAATAAGATAGCCTTGACTACTATAATGCTTCTGACCAAATAATCCCAATTTATATACAATCTTTTATTAATCTACTACCAACTCCAATCCTACATATGTTTTCCCTCATACTATCATGTGCTTCCATATTTTTTTCTCAAGATCCCCTTTAAAAATTCTATGTAAACCAAATTTGACATATACATCTTGTTATGTAATGATTATTCTTCTTTCAATTACTGTAAAGTCATGTTTTTCCCTATCACATGCAAAATTGTAAACTCTTATTGCATATGCATTAACTTTTATCTAAAACCTTTTCATATATTGCTCATGTAACCCTTTTTTAGTCTTAATAAAGTTTACCTTTGTAACATCATCATCATCATCATCATCATCATCATCATCATAATAATAATAATAATATTTGAGTATGTGTGATTCTGAACTGGTTTATAACTGATGATAGATAGCAATGTAAGGTGGAGGTTTGTCTGTAGGTACTATTTGGATTAGATACTGGAGTTCTGGGAAATGTCTGAGGGTGCTATTATAAGGTTTGTGGTCTTTTGTATTCAAAAAATATTTATGTTGTGTAGCTCCAAACCATTGTGTATTGCTGGTCAATTAAGGTGTTTTGCAGATATTGATACTGTCTTTCTATTCCATAGAAGTTTATTGCAATATGAAGAGATTTTTTATGTAAAAGCTTTGGAGAATTAAATTATGGGAGAATAATAGATAATCTTGGTGATCACTAGCTGATTGAATAATTGTACTTTAGCATATATTGAGAGGTATGCTTTTGATAGTGAAGCAGTGATTCATTCTGCATCTTTTAACTTGTTCTGGATTTTTTACTTCATTGTGTTTGTTTTCGTGTAGAAAGGAAAGCCGAGGAGCGCAGAAAATCTTCCTTTAACTACATGACAGCAACAGTGTTTTCAGCTTTAAACATTCAAACTTCAATCAAAATTAACATTGTTAAAGATAATTTTTACATCTCTCAAAAGAAAATGAAAAAATCTAATTATAAATGTTCTTTTCACTGTTATCTTTAAAAAATTCACCAATAACTGATTTCAACAATCATTAAAAAGCAATCAAAGATGTGTTCTAATGTCTCACTTGCAAGACAAACTGGAGCCAAAACCAATTCATTAGAAAATTTCATAAAATATACAAACACCTATGACAGTATAGCTAAAACTAACATAGAAGGTCTAACAGTAAAACCTTAAGCCTAAACTTAGTGAAGCAAGACAAAGATAAAATACACCTCACCCCCATTACATGGACAACTGAATAGCAATGTGAAATCAATGACACTATTCCAAGGGGACTTTATAACTACATTCTGTTAATTTTTCTCTGATCATTACTATACTGTATGACACTCTTAGCTCACACAACTTATGGACTCCATGCTCCAGCTGGCTGATTATCCTAAATCTAGATACTTGGTTATTGAATTTTGTAATTCAAAGCAAAAAATGATTTAAGGAAAAGATTAGGACCTTAGGCAATTTTGCATTGATTGTTGTTGATGAACACTACAAAGCCACACAACTGGGACCATTAAAACACCTATTTAGCTTCCAATACACAAGGCTTCCAAAAGTTGATGGATCTATTTGGGAAAGTGGTTTCATTCCAACTAATTTACCTCCAGAACACTCTAATTCCATATACAATAAGTTTTGAATTTAAAATAAAACTAAATAACAACATAGAGTCCACCAATAACCCCACCCAAATCACTAACCATGAAACCACACTTTATCTCTACATAAAAGGCATAAAACCTTAAATGGTTCTCTTGTGGCTAGTGAGGATATTTAGACATCAATTGCTCCCCTGGTCAGTGTCTGCAGTGCAACCAAATAAAAAAATATATACAAAGATGGATTCACATTAAAAATTGAATTTCCATTAAAATTAACACTCACCAACAAATGTAAAATGACAACCCCCACACAAAGCCAGAATGTTATACATGTGACTCTTATAGCTACCTGGTAATACATTGCAGCACCAATCAAGTATCACAAACTCTCAAGAAAATAATACAAATTCAGTCACCAATGTTCCAGGCAAACTGAATAAGACAAGCTGTCATCTCAGACCCAAAGATCCTGAGTCTGACCATTCAGTGGAATACATGCACATCTAATTTAATATCAGCACTACAATGTCAAACAATGTTAATGCTATTGTTGTAAACTATAGCCAAGTGAATCCATATCAAACATACAACTTGCCACAATATACACCCCAATTTATACAACCAATTCTGAACCAGAATCTAATCAAAATATCACCAATTAAGCAGATCATCATATCCAACAAACCACTCATGTGTATCCATGAATGAATCATCAGATCATACCATGGAAACGCCCACTCATTGACTTCTACCCATAAGACTGATTTCAACAGAGACCAGACAACCACCCAGATGATCAAAAAACAAACATCAAACAAAAAAAGTCACAACAGAAGAACTTGCTGCTCCAGACATAATACTAGATCCCTACCAAAAAATCTCATATCAATAGATCTCTCACACAATAAAATTGTTGACTCATGCCTAACAATTAAAAGTATGTGTATGCAATATCCACAGATATCATAGCATTACAAAAATACCATGGCTGATCTTCTGCCCAAATACTAGATGCAGATTGACATGGGATCTCCTTCTATTCAGTGGTGCTGATACACTGAATTATCTCATGCTAGAACTAGTCACCTGCCATTCATATTTCTGCTCATAAAACCAGTTGCAATCAAGACAAAAAGATCACCTGGATGGTCAAAAAAAGAGCAACCAAATAAATCCAACATATTCTGATATATACCAATTTACCCCTCCCCCATTTAGTTCTCACTCATACTACCAAGTATTTTCATGTATTTTTTAATATTACATTGAAAACTTTATGAAACCTAATTTGACACATGTATCTCGTAATGTAATAATCTTTATTCTGTAAATTACTGTCAATCACTTTTTATTTTTTTCTATTACAAACAAGAATGTAAACCATTATTGTATATGGAATATCATATATCAATCTGTATCTAAGACCTGTTTTTTCACATATAATTTATGTAATCTTAAACTCTCGATAAAGTTTACCTTTAAAACATATAATAATAATAATAATAATAATAATAATAATAATAATAATAATAATAATAATAATAATAATAATAATAATAATAATAATAATAATAATAATAATAATAATAATAATAATAATAATAATAATAATAATAATAATAATAATAATAATAATAATAATAATAATAATAATAATAATAATAATAATAATAATAATAATAATAATAATAATAATAATAATAATAATAATAATAATAATAATAATAATAATAATTCAATTCAATTCTTTATTTATTTAATGTACATATCAACAGCATTTAGCCAATTATAGATTGCACAATAATACAAATCTAAATAAGCATTAAAAAATAATAATAATAATAATAAAATAAATAATACCAATAAAATAGAAAATCAATAAAATGCACAAATAAATAAAAAGGCAATATATCAAATGAAATTAAGGAAAATATTTTTTTATGAGGACTTTAGTGAATTGTTTAAAATCCAAATTAAAAACATCATCATTACCAAAATCTTTGTTATAAGTTCTAGGTAAACGAAATAAAGGGGGAAATCTTAATACATCAGATTTACAATTTTTCAGTTCAAAAACATTATGAGTACGAGTATTATAATTTTTTTTTAATACCTAAGTTAGAAAGCAAATTAGATACAGAAATATTCTGGGAGATGAATTTATGAAGAAGTTTGAGATCTCTTGTTTTTCGTCTCAGTAGTAAATCAATATAGTGTTCATTACTTAAACTATTTAATTTTGCAAATTTGTCAAAAACAGACTGAATTCTTATGATATCTGTCCTGTTATGAGGATTCCATATAATTGAATCATACTCCAAGATGGGAAGAACTAAGGATATAAAAGTTTAATCTTTGTAAATTTATTAAATGCTTTTCCATATCTGTAAATAGCTCCTACAATTTTAAGAGATTTATTCACCATAAAATTAATGTGATTACGAAAGATCCATTATTGGAAAATATTATTCCGAGATCTCTTTGATGATCATTTGTTATAATTTTAGAGTCCCCAATATAATAGGAAAACCTTAAGACTTCAGATTTTCTAGAGTAAGAGACAATGGAGCACTTATCCATATTTATATCTATATAATTATATTCACACCAATTCAAGAAATTATCTACATCACTTTGAAGTAAAAAACAGTCATTAACAGAATAAATATGCCTAAAAATTTTGCAATCATCTGCATAACATAGAAGATGTGAAAATTTAATGCATGTTTTAGGTCATCAATGTATACATTAAATAATAAAGGTGCAAGAACACTGCCTTGAGGCACCCCAGTGAAGCAATAATAAGGTAATGACAATTTACCATTAAACCTCACACAAGACATTCTATCCCTAAGAAAAGAGTCAAAACAATTAATTAATAATTTAGAAAAACCTAACCTACAAAGCTTCTGAAGAAGAATTTTATGATTAACTCTATCAAAAGCCTTGGACATATCAAAATAAACAACATCTAACCTAGATTGATTCTCAATTGAATTTGAAATGTGATCAAAAATAGTTAGCAAATTTGTTTCAATGGACCTATTAGGCAAAAATCCATGCTGCTCTGGTGCCAAAACCTTAGAGACATCCAAGATAATTTTATTATACAAACAATAATAATAATAATAATAATAATAATAATAATAATAATAATAATAATAATAATAATAATAATAATAATAATAATAATAATAATAATAATAATAATAATAATAATAATGATGATGATGATGATGATGATGATGATGATGATGAAAGTCAAACATTTTTATAAATATAAAATTTAGAGTGATTAAATATTTTTAAAAACTGCATATTAAAAAAAAACGCTTTCTGTTAATAAAAGGTTATCGAAGTTTATTAGTCAAAATTTATTAATTTTCTTTATTAATGCAAGAAATTTTTGTTTTATGTACAAAGTTATGAATATATAATAATTAAATTAAATGAAGAGTAAAGTATATATTAAAAATTGTACACATTATGAATATTGATGCCTACCATGCATGCTTGCAACAAAAGTTTTCATGAGCAAAAGATTAATTTTTTGTAATTTTCAAAGTCATCAGGGTAAAACATTAAAATACAATAATATGCTTATATTTCAAAAATTTGGCTTTAATTTGATAGAAAAGCTAATTATAACATACTTTTTCTTAAAGTACATAAATATATGTTAAAGGCAAATAATACTCAATGCATTTCTGGCAAAACCTACCATCATCAGTTGGCTCAGATTCTTACTCAAACTTATTTCATTATTATTCTTTAATATTTATTCATAATTTAATTTACAAGTATGATTCCATCTAAATGCAGTCAGTCTGATATGTTTAGGTTGAATATTAATGATTACTCTCTTTTTATTAGAATATAAATTATTTAATTTTCTGCCTAGATATAAACTTTAAAACAAGTTAAAGTTAATATATCACTTATTGATTTAATCAGCAATGAATGTATATACTTCCTATTTTTCATGATGTATATGATAATGAAACTTTTGTGTGGGCAAAAACACGGGCCAATTGATGTCAGCAGGTTCTGCCAGAAATACATCTTGGGGATCATTTGCTTTTAACATTAATCTTTATCCACATGTTTTAAGGAGTTGTTTAATTTAGAAGTTGTAAATATCATGCAAAATCACCTAAATGTAGAAGAGTACATTCTTGCTGAAATTTAATAGTTATATATTATTTTTTAATTGGGTTTACACTTTATATCTGAGCAAAAAATTAAACAATAATTTATAGCTTGAAAAGATTGATAATTAATCAATAATATTTATCCTAGATGATACTGTCACAATGAGTCATTTAAGTGGAGTGAGACTTGTAAATTATCATTTTCAACAATTTTTGATTCACTACAGAATGAAGGTCTTTCCAAATTTAAACCAGTTTCACTGATATTCAGACTCTCTTAGCTACACCACATCATCAAATTATCTTATTTCATCCATGCATCTAATATGTAGTCTCTTTCAAGGTCTTTTACTAACTCTACAATCTAGTTGAAGACTTCAATTATTCATCTATTATCATTTTTAGCAGGGTGTCTAGTCCAGCTCCACTTCAGTCTCTTAATTCTTTCAATGATGTCTGTAATAGCTGTTTGTTCTCTTGCCCATGCATTTTGTTTTTGATTCCTTCTTGTTACTCCTAACACACATCTTTTCAAATTTTGTTTTATGATTAATTTTATCTATTATTTTCTCACAAGATATTTGACATTTGTCACTGCCAATATTCATATTTTATTCTAAAAAAAGTTCATTGAGTATTATTTTAGTCATTTTAATATTTATCTTCATCCCTATTTTGTATTATCATTTGACAAATTTTGCAATATTTCCTGAAACTCTGAAGCATTATTTGCAAAACAACACATCATGTACAAAATCTAGATGATTTAAATAATCTCCATTACCTTCTTACATTTTTATTTTAATTCACAAAATACACTGCTATAGAACATTTTGTAGGTTTGGTTTCACTCTTTCATATATTCTTTTCAATGTTAATTTTCTTAAAGATCACTATGTAATCTAATAATTTTCTGGATGAAAACAGCTCAGAAATTCTACTGAGGAAAATAAAAAATTGAAATGCAGATATAAACAACTTTGGAAACAAGGTAAATCTTCTCTACAATTCTAATTGACTAATTTAAATTTAAAATCATCATTTGGGATGCATATGTGTGTTTATATTTCAAATTTGCTTTGCCTAACTTTAATTTCTAATAGTAAAGAAATAATTGAAATGCATGTTTATGTTTCAAATCTATTTTGCCTAAATTTTATCTCTAATATTAAAGAAGCAGTTGAAATGTGTGTCTATATTATAAGTTTGATTTGCCTAGATTTAATCTCTAACATTAAAGAAATAACAGGAATGTGTGAATTTTACTGTTATTCTGGAAAATTTATGCTGAGCTTTTTCATAAAACACTCCATCATTATATTAAACAGTGAGGCCATTATGAGACTCAATGACTAGTGAAGATTAAGTGTGGAGCAAAAAAAATGGTTGCTACCATAGAAGCAAGTAAAACATACATATATTTTATAAATTTTAAATGTATTTACGAATTTCTAATTTTTCTTTATTTATTTTTAAATAACAAGTTACTAAAAATAGAAATATGGAAGATATACTGAAATTAGTTTAATAAACAATAGATAAATAGTAATAGCCATCAAAAATGAATAGAATTATTTTTTAACATCATAATTGCACAATTTTAGCTTAGGAAATGAAAATCATGAAGAAATTTTTAAATCACTAAAGCAGCTTACAAAACAAAACAAATATATATTTTTTGTAATAAAAATTTGTTTTACATTAACTTATTTAACATGAAGCATACGACATGATATCAATGTCATTTAATTACCTCCAAAATTCTTTTTTCCATTGAAAATATGACTAGGATATATTTAACTGAGATTTAATCTCATGTATGTATATATGAATTAACATTTAAAAATTTTGTTATTTAAAGTGATAGTTTCCATTGAACCATGCAGGCATATTATGCTGAAGTTCTTGCATTTTGATCTCCATCAATAATAATTTAGTATTTAAAAAATGGATTTTCAAATGTTAAAGATTTTTATTCATTGAAATCCTTGTTCAGAATTATTTTAGTAGACATCAATATATCTCAGAAGTAAAAATAAAATAATTAAGATATATTTAGTTTTAACTCATTAAGAAACAAAACAGGAATTAAGTTAGGTGTAGCATTATACAATAACTTCGAGAAATGATCAATACACCAACTAAATTAATACTTTAAAAATATAATGAACTGAAAAAGGTTAATTACAGACTATAACTATTTTTTAGTAGATTAGGAATTAAAATGTAAAAAAATATTTTAAAAAGCACTTTAACATTAGATTAAAAGACGAATTAAAAATGCTTATACATGCATCTAAACAAGCTTTAATCTAACAAAAAATTACTTATGTGCTATAATTTATCGCCCCCACCCCTCTTGTAATGAACCATTATAGAAAACATAAACTGAAACAATCATGTAAACATGTTCTTTATATTTAAAAATGGCTTTATGCAGTTAAAAAATTATAACGAACTTTTGTAACGGATTCAAATCAATATGAAATTTTTTAAAAATTCTATATCTCATTAATGAATTTTTTTAACCCCCTAGCATATTATACTGTTACTAACAATAAACAAGTTCAAGATTGGTTTTTAAAATGAGTTTTAGTTATTGTATCGCAAATAAAATATTTCCAAAATAATTATAAAAGTATATATTGATCAACTAATAAAACATTATTTATAATCGTTAATAGAAATAAAACGTGTAAAATTTTTTAAATAAGATAAATATTTTTATGGCAGCATATTCATTAATAATTTACATTTAAAGTAGGCTAATAAATTAGGTTTGATCTTTAAACATGTTTTATTTCATCACTATAATTACAGATATATATTTAAATCACCTTATTCATTAATAAAAATTTCATGAAGCTATAAATGGTATAAATTTTCTATAAATCAATTACACCTTGACTTAAAACAACATTCAACTGAATAAATTATAAATAAAGAAAAAAACATCATCAATTCAAAATTAAATATTTTACTTACATTGCTGTAAAAATAATGTAAAATTTTTTTGACCATAGTTAAAAAGTTAAATATAGTTCTATATTCAGAAGATATGTATATTCTTTTATATATATTCCTTTTGAAGTTTTTACATTTGTATAAAAAAATATTCCTCTCAACCCAGATCTAGACATATCAATACATTTAGGTAAAACATCAAATTTTAAAATGTTAAGTGGCTGCTAACAGAGAAGTATTTACTACCAAATTTGAATATGGAGTAGATGATTTTGCTTTCTTTTTTTCAGTTTTGCACTCTGGGACTTTCCTTATAATAATTTAATTATTGTAAGTAAAAAAATGTATAGAATTATTTACATTTAATAGAAGTTTTCCTTTTTCTAATAAACAATCTTTTTATCTTTTTTTTTTATAGTAATTTTTTTTTTAATTTTTTTTTCAAAAGAGTTAAAATGCTAAAATTAAAAATAAAGCTGACAGATTCTTCCATTTTATATATTTTATTCCTTTTTTTATTTATGAAAATTACATTAATATTTAAAATTTATTCAAATTCATAAACAATATTTTATTTTCTTTATTAAGATGATATAAATCTATATTAAAATGAAAAATGTCTTATTCATTTCCTGTCAGCTGTGAAGTCTTCCATATGTTTGTAAGCAGATTTTCATGTTGGAAGAGATGCTAATAAATATAGCATTCAGAAGTCTTTAAATATTATTATTATTATATAAAATAAAACAAATGGTTTAAAATAAAGTAATGAATATGAAGATGTTAGAATAAATTATTAAATGTCACATTTTAAAATAATGTAATAGATTTGTAAATTGCTGCTCTATCAAGGATCAAAAGAATATACAAGGAATGTATTGCAAAATGCTTCAGTTAAGAAAAAGACTTTAAATAATTACATTCAAAATACATTAATAAAAAAAAACAATTCTGTTTGAGATATGAGATTCAAAAACAGGAAAAATTCAAGCAATTTAATAATTACAATGTTTTGCAAGTTTAATCAATTAAATAATGAAAGTGTTTTTTAAAAATTAAGATCAAAGGTGTTAAACACAAGGTACAAGAGTGACAAAAACAAGATGTCAAAACCTAAATATGTTTAGTTTTTCTTGAAATCAGTCAAACTGGTTTCTCACTTTATTGAAGCTACATCCAAACTTCATTATATTGACGGAGTAGAAAAAAAGAAAAACTGCTGAAGTTTAACCTGGATCTCTGGAACCTATTGTGTTATTTGTGAAGGAATCTACAATGCAAATTAAAAAACAAGGTCAGAAAACTGCTAGTGGATATCATAGCAACTTATAAATAGAATCAAGTAATACATATTATGAAAAATATATTGGACTACCCCCCCCCATGAACCATACAGAAGTCTTGTTTTAGAACATTGGCTTTGTAAGTTTAAAAAAACCTGTTTAGATGTAACAATGATTTTACATTTTATTTTAGTAAATATTTAATTCTAACAAACTTTATATTATTGAGAGATTAAAGGACAAAGCAAAAGTTTTTAAAAAAAGTTAATTACATTTTTAAGCAAGTGAAGTTTAAAAAAAAGAAGTTTGTATAAACAAAAAATTGCTCCATCTTGTCTTTATTATATATATGTTAACATTTTCTTTAAGAAAAAGTTTTCTTTAATGTGAAATTGTCAGCAGATATGAAAAACGATATAAAATGATCAGGATGTAATATTCATTTTATACACATGAAGTGTCCACACATGCATAACATTTAAACTTAAGTGTCAAAGTTTTAATAATAATTTAAGTTAAAGATTTCTTTTAAAATTCAATTGAGTTCATTTTTACATATGTGTACCTCATACTAATTGCCATGAATTAGATTTTATATATGTTAGAACTTCTTATGTACATACAATTGTTATATCAGGGTTGAATGGTTATTATACACTATATTTATATGTACATTTTTTCATGGTTTTCTCTAGTAAAATGGGGTGGATTCAAAGAACCACCTCACATAATTAGTTTGGGTTATTTTTAAATTGGGATTTGGATCCAAAGTAGCCACTCACTAGAATTATTATTGAAAGAAAGATGTATTGATTATAATTATCCTATATATATATATATATATATATATATATATCCATCTATTGATATATATATTATATATATATATCAATAGATGGAGCTTTACCAAAATCTTCATACAAGCATTTGTTTACATAAATGCCAAGAGAGATAGAATTAAATATCTCTTTTGTTGTCTCCACTTTCAGATCAGCTGATTTCAAGCTAATTTGGCTGTCACCAGTGAAGGGTAGGGATTAGAAACTAGATCTAAACACTAATTCTAACAGCATTTATGAAACATATTCCTGTCAGTTTGCAAGCATAAATTTTTTAGACATGTAATGTCTTACAAATCCAGCCTAACAAAAAAGATAGCTATATGGGTCTGAAATCAGTTCAGTTTCACCACATAATAAAAGCCTCTGCAATTTATATCATTGCAAAAACCTTCAAAGGTACATTTATGAAAAAAAAACAAATTATAAATCACGTAACTTTCTATAGCTTGCATTTATGATCAATAGATGGAGTTTTACCAAAATCTCCAGACAATCATTTGTTTACATAAACACCAAGAAAGATAGAATTAAATATCTCTTTCATTGTCTCCACTTTCAGATCAGCTGATTTCAAGCTAATTTGGATATCATCAGTGAAAGGTAGGGACTAGAAACTAGATCTAAACACTAACTCTAACAGCATTTATGAAACATGTTCCTAATATGCCGTTATATTAATTTAAAATTAAAATAAAAAGTTTGTAAATAAAAATAAATTTATTAAAAACTAAAAGTTAAAATTAAAAAGAGTTGTTTAACGTATATAATATATCGTACAGATGGAAGGAAAACTTTAAAAGTATTTTTTCATTTTTTAAAAAAAAAGTATTTGAACGTACTTTTTTTATAAAAAAAGTACATGATCTAAAGATAAAATATTTTTTGTTAAAAGATTTCTATGTAATCTCAGTAAATGGAAATGATTGTTTTTAATTAAATGAAAAAGCAAACTAGTCTTTGGGGCTCTTATATAATCAAAAAAGTCAGATAAGAGAATAAAAAAATTAGAATGTCCAATAGAAGCACTAACCAATGCTCAGACCTTAACGAAAATCATTGGAACAGAAAACTATGTTCAGTGAATCTGGACCATTTTTATAAAAAGAAAAATATTAAAATTGAGAGTTAGTTCCAGCTAGATTTTTTTTTGAGATAGGTGATAAGATGCACTTTTCACCCTCTCTCTTATCTCAAATGAAATGACTGTTGAATTATGAATGGTACTATTGCAGACCCCAAATCATATGGGTTTTGCAATAAATAGTACCAGGATTGAACCAGCTAAGGCCACCTCCAGATGAAAGACCGGTCTTCCAATATAGACTTCATGGGAATTGGCACCAGAAACTGGAACTCTTGTACTGTAAGATATGAACTGTAAAATTTAAAAGTAATTAAGAACTTTCATCAAAATTTGACAAGCTTTTAATAATCAACTAAACCTAATTCTTAAAATAAACTTTTGTCTGAATTTTAAGATTTCAAAATCAAATATTAATGTTTAATTTTAAATATTTGAGTTTTCTAATTTAATCATTTCCAATTTTTTTATTAATATTTATTGACTAAATTATTTAAATGTAATAAATTTAAGTTGGGTGTAGATAGCTGCATAGAGTCATTAACATTTAGTTATTATTATTATTATTATTATTATTATTATTATTATTATTATTATTATTATTATTATTATTATTATTATTATTATTATTATTATTATTATTATTATTATTATTATTATTATTATTATTATTATTATTATTTTGATTAAAATATATAGATATTGGTAAATATGACACCATGCTGAATGTCCAAATGTATTTATTCGTATATCTTTTAAGTTATTGAAGTCAATTGCGAAATCTTATGATGAATGCCATTGGGTCTATTGTAAATTTCCCTCTGCAATTCCATCAATAACTTTATATTTTAATTGTTTATGTTTATTTTGAATGGGTTTTAATTTCAGGCTATTTGTCTCATAGTTAGGTCAATGCAGGTGGAGAGATATATGGGTGTTTATAACAATGTAATGTGAAGTGTGTTTAGCATACAAGGCAAAGCCCAATTGAATGCATGACCCAAAGATGTAGTCATTGTGTTGCAATGGACACAGACATATTTCCTCTGCCATTGACCCCTTCTAGCTCTATAGATAGGGACTATAAGTCAGCAGATAGACCACTCTCCTCCATACGTAGCACTTCTCTTTAATTATTTTATATACGTGATTTCTTCACCAGACAGATGCACATTCCTGTATTGGACAAAGATCATATCCATCAAATAATATCATGTAGCAGATTCACATTCCTGATTGTGTGGTTTTATGCTAGCATCTTCATATTGCATTGTTTGCAGTTTGTATAGCAGGAAGCAAGCATTGGTCTGGTTATGAACTTTTAGTCTGAGATTGAACAATTGTTTTAAAAAGTTTTTAACTGAGTAATCTATGTAACCGATCTATACTCAATATTATAAAACAAACTTTTATAAAATGTCCATCTGTGTGGACTGTTTAAAATAATTTAAATTTAAAAATTAATAACCAATCTAAAATAATAAATTTTATTCCTCAATTTTCATTTATTTATATATATGCATTAACAAATGTTTTTTGTGTGTTATTACTGGCAGTGGCTTTTATTTTTTAATATTGGAGATATATTTTAAGTAAAATTATATATTAAAAATCTCTGCTGCTCCCCGAGCTAGTGGCATGGGCTGACAGTCATAATAAAATAAAAAATGTGGATCTTTAACTTACGTATCTACCTACTATATAAATTTTCCAGGTTGCAATAGCCTGGTGGCACCCTTATATGGCAGATATGGTAAGACCACTACATTCCTCCCTGACTGTTATAATATATATATATATCATCATCATCACCAACCATTATCAATCCACTGCAGGATGAAGGTCTCTCCAAGTTCAATCCATCTTTTCCTATCTTTAGCTTCTCTTCTCCACATCATTCCTGCACACTTTCTTATTTCATCCATCTATCTCCCATGTGGTGAGTTTATTGGCTTTTTTTTTACCTTTGAGTTTAAGAATTTTTTTCCCAATATATATATATATGACTTATGCTGTGAAGCTTATGATACAAATAAATGTATTATATTTATGAGGGTCAGCCATATATAAGATTATATCCAGGGTTCATATTAAAGACCAGGGATTTATTCTATGGCAGATATGCTCAATCACAAAAACAAAAGTTATATTATAAAATTTAATTAAAAGATTAATGTTTTATAATTAATCAAAATAAACCTTGGGCACTTTATGAACAGCTATTGTTTTCCACCATGTATGGGAATTAATAATAATAACAATAATAATAATAATAATGATGATGATGATGATGATGATGATGATGATAATAATAATAATAATAATAATAATAATAATAATAATAATAATAATAATAATAATAATAATAATAATAATAATAATTGGAGAAATGGCTTATTTGATGAAAACATTATATTTTGTCTGACAATTACAATATTTTGTAAATAAACTATCATTATTATTTTTTGAAATAAAATGTTAACTCCTTTATATATAACATTGTCTGGTTTGCATATATATTCCATGTCCATTTCATCAGAAATAGGTTATGTTCTATGTGAGCTAGCCAGATATTGCAAATAATGGCTGTTTAGGGGTCATCATCATCATCATATTAAAAATATTTTTAAAACTTATTTAAAAATATAAGTATGAAAAATATGTATGTGCTGGTTAATTTTATGATGTTTAATTTCAGGTGGGGTGCCCTAATCAATTAATATAAATTTAAGTCATTACAATATACATATGTAAGAATCATTGTAAAGTTATAAATAATTTATAAATTAATCTTATTTATTAAAGAAAATATTAATAAAAAAACATAAATGATATAGTTTATAAATTTAGATAGTCTTTTAAATACTAGGGTCTTATATATTTAAAAAAAAGGAGAGAGAAAAAATTTTTTAATGAAAGATTAAAATGCAGGGGTTTGGAGAAAAATTGCTGATAGTAATGAAAATTTTTAGTTCTCATGTTGGATAATGTGCAGTTTTTTCAAATAGTAATTTGTATGTACTGAAATATAATATAAAGTTATATATTTATATGTAATAAAATGACTTTTATTATTACTATCCTTATATGTTTATAGTAAAATGGTAACAATGTATAATGGATTACATAAAATTTCAGTCTGAGTAAGGGAGTTGAAAGTGTAAAGAGCATGCATACCACTGGTTTAGAGGAATCAGACATCTTACATAAATAGTAAAATACTTCAATGTACAGCATAATAGAATAAAATAAAAAGAGTTTACCTTAAAAAGTATTATGTAAATTAGGATTGTGTAATGATTTTTAAAACTTACAAAATGTTTTTTGACATTAAGATGGTTGAATAAGAAAATATTATTCCAGGAAAAGAATTCAAAAAAGTATATTTTTTCTTTGTGTTATGATGAAGAAGACAGATTCTTTTTAACTCAGTATATGTATAATAATAATAAACCTATCTTCTGCATAAAACTAAAGGATTATAATATATTCTAAAGTAATCATAGACATATCAATAGTCAATGAGTTTGTTATGGATCATAAAATGTATATCATGTAATCATATGTATCTAAGGCTAAGATCCTTTTAAGAAATTGTAATTTTTTTTATTAATTCACAGATATCAACTTTGTTCCATGAAAGAAGCAATATACACTCACATTATTTTAGCTTTATATTACCCATGATTAGTTTTTTAATTATAAACTTCTAAAAAATAGTTTGGTCAAAGCTTACCCAGCATTTACATTTAATGTATCAAATTTAATTTAAATAAGTGACTTATTTATTGGATTTCATCAGTACTTATTGCTTGGATTTTCTTATCTTTAAAAAAATAGCCAAAAGCCTAGCCTACTATTAACCTATAGGCAAATATTTTGTAGCAATTAGAAAAATATACTCCACACATTATGCCAAAGCCATATCTACTGACTATCCAATTGATATGATGGCATTACATATATTACCTTCTCTGACTTTTTATTGATGAATATTTGATATTAGTGTTTTAGGATTTTTCTCTGGTTTTTCTTTTAGCCTTCCATGCTTGCTGCTAACTCACAAAACAGTCGGAAATTTGATATAAAACAGTCTCTCCTAGAAAACACAATGTGAAATATTTTCAACATTTGTAAGCATATAATATGTATTGAATTGAGGTTTTCCAAAACAAATTATGTTGCAGAAGCTATCAAACAATTATAAAAATAATTCATTTAAATCAGTATAATGATATATTTTAATCTAGAAAACACTAAATTCAATGCATATGTATATTTAGTCTTATGTATGAATTAAGACTATGACTAACTGAGGTAGATGGTAGATGGTATAAAGAGAGTTAAAAATAATTATAATAATAATAATAATAAGATCCTTGTTATTTTGAAATAAAATAAATAATTAATAAAATTTCGAAGTTGTTGGAATTAGAAATAATTAAATTAACATGTGAACAATATAATATATAAATGTTGATAAATAAATTATTCTTAATATATATTGTATAAGACATAATAAATAAATGTTTACTTATTTGCTTGAAAAAATAATGTTATTCAACATTAAAATGTATGAGAAATAATATATGTTAAAATTGATTTGCAAATTGATATAACTTAATCAAATTATGATTTAATTATTTTATAACAAATTTGACAAATATTACTTTATTAAAAAGTTGGAATGCAACTTTGATTAATTAGAGAGATAGAGTTTAATTTTAGAATTATTTTGAAAATCCATAATATCAAAATTAATATCTGTATAATTGCAAGTAATTAAAAATGAGATACTGTCTCTTTCCTGTAAGATATGAACTAAATTTTTATAATTTCATTGTCAATTATAATATCAGACACACAATAGGTTCAAACCCTGAGATAAGAATAATCAGCCAGGGTTGTCTTTTATATGAATATGCTCCAAACACAAGTAATTCAATTACATGGTGAGTGAGTGCAAGGAAATGTATACATTACTGAACAGTGAATGTCAAAAAGGTTAATTCACTTCTGTATCTTTACATATATGGTTAGTTCTTGCTTATAGATTTACAAAAGTCTAATAACTGTATATCATCAAAAGTCATGGAGAAGTAAATTTTAGGATCATGTACTTAACCTAAGTTCTTATCAAGGTTTCTATGCAATTTTTTTATTACTCTAATATAATCAAACACTTGCTCTGGTTTGAAGTAAAAATTTCTGAAATTTGGAATCATGCTATTAAAATTATGTCTTATTAAATTATATCTGCTGAAAGTAAAACTTGCTTTTTTTAAATTAAATTTTATATATTTTTTTAATGAAGTTAATTTTGTTTATATAAAATAAAACGTGTTTATATGGAAAGAAAAATATAAATTCTCAGGAAGGTAATTTTCAATTATATGACAAAACGCAAATAAATAAAAGTGATTTCATCCAGAGACAAACATACAAAATAAATCTGCTGGGACTATAAGAAAAAGCTATTATAAAATTATTTTTGAAAACAATATAACATAAATATAGTTAAAATTTAATTTTTTCTGCTTTTTATAGATTTTTCTGATGTCATCTTGCTTTACTTTAATTTTTCTGCAATCTATCTTTTAAAACCTTGTAAAAGCTTGAATGGGATTTGGCTTCTATAATGAAAGCATCTAATAAATATTGTGCAAATTTGAATGTAATGTTGACCTTGGTAGAGTTGAGCATACAGCCTTAGATATAAAAATAGAAATTTATTATATACCTGATGTTTAAAGCTATAAGAATATCTTGGCTTAGTATTGGATTTCTAGCTGAATTTTAAAAATAATTCCGTTAGAATTATGCCATCTTGCAGAAATTATATATATTTAAATTTATTTATATGCATTAAAAAAATTTATATTTGATAATTTAGTTTTGTCTTTTTTAATTAGTTAACTTCATCTATGGTTCAAACTTGAGTATTTGTTGTTGATAAATTCAAAAAGTTTGAAATATATGTTAGTTTACATAAATTCTCTCATGTAACTTATTATTAAATTGTCTTAATGGCTTAAGATGAAATGGAGGTAAAAATTGCATTTGTGTTGCATAGTAAATCAATATTTGAGAGAAATGTTTTAATACATCCTCATTCTGAAATAATACAAAGAAGCCACCTTCATAATTGTAATAATATGAATATAACATATTAAAAAAATTATATCTTTAATAATACTTGCATTTTTAAAACAGTGATATTTTGTAATAAACATCTCCATATTATGCATAAGGATATTTAGTTGTTGTTTTTTTAAAAATTAAACATTTGTTCTTAGTGGATTTACATTAATTTTTATTTGAAAAAGCAAATGATATTCTGCCTTAGAATTTTTATTAATATTGTTTTTTTATCTATATGTATTTATCGTTTTTATATATTTATATTTTTGATTTGCTAGAAGATTAGCTATTTGCTGAACCATGCCATTTGGTCAAATCTATCTATCTATCTATCTATCTATCTATCTATCTATCTATCTATCTATCTATCTATCTATCTATCTATCTATCTATCTATCTATCTATCTATCTATCTATCTATCTATCTATCTATCTATCATCTATCTATCTATCTATCTATCTATCTATCTATCTATCTATCTATCTATCTATCTATCTATCTATCTATCTATCTATCTATCTATCTATCTATCTATCTATCTATCTATCTATCTATCTATCTATCTATCTATCTATCTATCTATCTATCTATCTATCTATCTATGTCTATCTGTCTGTCTGTCTGTCTATCTGTTTGTCTATCTATCGATTTAGGCTATTTATCTATCTATATAACCACCCATTTATCTATTTAAATAAAGTCTGTGATTTCTGTAGTTCAAAATATAAACATATAAAAAAGTATAGTTATTCTTCTGTAAGAATTGCTACATTTTAATCCATCAAAACAAATATTTGAATTTGGCAATAATTCTAATAATAAATATAATTAATAGAAAAAGTCATATAAAAAGACATTAACACACATTGATATTTAGACAACATACATAAGTTGTACTTATATGATGGACTATTTCCAACATCTAATATTAAATATTGAATGTCTTTAGAAAAATTTTAAATTTCATGTAAATTTTTCAATTGCACCCATCAGTTAGTTATAGCACACAGGTTAATATATACACAATGTTTTATTCTTTTATCTTCTTCAAGTGTTGCTGGCCTGACAAGTGGCAATACTAACATGGGAATTAAACCTGGACCTTTAAATGTTTAAATATTGTATATTAAGTTAACACTCTAGCCAACATAGCCATTCTATTAAAGGCAACCTTCAGTAGAAATTTCATATATTTATCTATGAGGTTCTTACTCATTTTTCCACTTTTTGCTAAGAGTAAAGTGAATTAGTGGGTTCCAGACATTAATCATAGTGACACTAGATTGATTTGTGGTATTATTTACCCTTATCATGTGAGCAGTTTTTTTAACTTTCTTCTTTGTATTTTTTTTTCTTTTATCCCTACATTTTTGTATTTTTCCAATCAAATATAAGTTCTTGGAAAATACATGGCCTGTTACTTTAGACACATCTGTTTTCTTTTTTCTAATTATCAGTTTGGCTCTAGAAATTACTTTTAAGTGGCAGACTGGTATCACTAATATACATCCTTACACTTTCACATGATCTTTTATAGAGGCAGTTTTTGCTTTCTGCATTTCAAGTTTAGACTTTGTAGATATTAGAATTCCTCATAATGTAGTGTGGATTTTCTGATGTTATATTGATTGCAGATTTTCTTTAATTTGTCTATATTCCTGGTATTATGGGTACCCTAAAGCATCAATATTTTTTTTCTTTGATTATTTTTTTTTTGTTATCTATTTTAAGGCTTTCTTAATGACAGCTGATAATCATTTTTTATAAGATTCTGTTCTATATAAATATTTTCTTTTTTTAAATCAGTGGTATGTGAGCAAAGTTCTTTTGCTCTGCTTCATAGTGATATTATATTTCCATGTTTTGTGTTTACGGTGAGATGAGCAACCTCATAGATAAGTGCCTTTGGCAGCATGGCTCAGTTGGTTAGAGTGTTATCTTAAAATTTAATATCCAAAAATCTAAAGATCAATATTCAAGTTCAATATTAATACTGTCAGTGTTCAGGCAAACAACACCTGAAAAAGAAAAGAGAATAATACCACTCAAAGCATTGCATATATACTAAGTTATGTGCTATTACTAACAGTTGAAGATAATTGGAAAGTTTAAATAAAGTTTTTTTTTTTTTCTAATGACATACCATCATTATAAACCTTCAGGCAAACATAGATAAGTGTTTCTTCAAGAACAAAAATGTAACACTATGTAGATATACTTTCATTTTGTCATTTTTATTCTATTTATCATTTTCTTATATATGATGAACATTTATTCTTACCTGATATGGGCAGTGTTTTGACAACAAACTACCTTAATATACATTCATGCTATCCACATATCAAAATTTCTAGTATTTCATTTGGCTGCATGAATATAAAAAAATGGCATCTAAGCAATCATGTACTAATATGCATAAAATATTTGTAGATTAGATGGTCTTTGATCAATTCTTTACTCTAAAATATATTCACTAACATAATTTATTTTACTTTGATATATATTATAAAATAAATTATATATGCATATTATTATTATCATCGGAATCACTTTTTATACTTTACTTTTTTAAATACATGCATACACTGTTTTAATTATATTTAATCGTAAAAAAAATGTGTGTATAAATTTAAACATTTTAATTTTTTCCTCGACTGCAAAACATTAAGAAAACAATATTCAATTATCCCACGCATATATTTGACTCAAAACAAACAAACAGAATATTTTTATCTATTAATTTTTTTTTAAAAAAACTTCAACTATAAAATAAGATATTCTAACTATCTTTAAAAATATATATTGATTTATATATTATAAGCAGACGTACGTCTACATACAGAACACCTAGTTCATTATTCGCTTTATTTGATATTTTATGATGCTATCTTTTAACTTTTGAGTCAAACTTTTTTTCTGAAAGATATAACTGTCCAACTGTGTTCTATCCTCAACTATAACTCCCCAAATCAAAATTACACTTTTTTAAAATGTGTTGTTTATAGTCTATATAACATGAGGCTGCTTTGATGTGAAAACCATGCCTAAGTTTATCATAAAATACTTCCCTAAAAATATGTTATTGTTTATTCTATCATATTTCATTAAAAGAGCATTATGGTTTACAATAGTAGATTCTATATCACATTTATCAAACTGAAGAACATATTTATGAGATTTTACATCTTATATTTCTATTTTTTAGAATTTTATTATCATACTAATATTAATTTTTTTAAATATCTCTATGGTACATTGATACAGTATCCAAATCTAATTTCTATACAATAAATTTAATAAAATAAATGAACTTTTTCTATACCATCCTGATCTCATTTTCATACAATAAATTAATAAATAGCAGCTCTATATAGTGAAATAATTATTTCAGTATGCTAAAACATCCTGTATTTTACTTGTCAGAGCAACATATTAAGATATGTGCTGCAAATTACAATCTAAATTAATCTCTCTATTTAAAACATTATCAAAATATGTAAATTGATTCATATTTTCTAGTTGATAATCATTTCAATGAATATTTTCTGAAAATTTTATATAAAGGATTTGACTTTGCTGAACATTAATTATTTTGCATTAAAAATGTTAAGCACATTCTACTTTGAATTATCAAGAATAACATTATTCAGAACAAGTGTAAATCCAGAAGACAAAAATATAAAGTTTTTGTTTTTGACTTTAATCTATTTAAATTAAAAATTCTATCATCAAATCTGTATTGCATTTTAATTCCACCAAAAAAATATATCTTTTATTTTGATGCTCCAAGCCACTTATAAACAATTCCAAATATCATTGTCATTAATATCAGAAATAAAGTTGGGCTAAATAAAAAACCCTGTTTAACATCAGTTTTACTTTTAAATGCTTCGAATGTTTTATTTATAGTAATAAAACTTCCTTTCATTCCATAATATAAATGTATAATATGAATAAACTTTGATAAACAACCAACTAATTTCAAACAATGCCATAGACCTGGTTGATTAATTGAATCAAATGCCATGCCCAAATCAGTTTAAAAAATATATACTTTTTTATTCATGATACATTTCTTGCATTTGTCTTATAACAAAAATCATGTCTATATTGCTTTTTGATTCTCTAAAAATATTGTCCTTAATTTGAACATCATTTTGCAGATCAAAAGAAAAAATGTCTTCATCATACACAATAAAAGACTCAAAATAAAAAGCTACATTGCTCATACTCTCAATCATAAAATAAACATTAAGGATTTATATAAAAATAAAAATTATTTTACTTTTTTTTTTATTTTAAGAAAAGAGGTTTAAGGCAGATTCATTATGATGATGATAATGATAATCATGCCTTCACTGCTAAGTAAGTATTAAATGAAAGTTAATTAGAATAATACAAATATTAAAAATATTTAAAAAGTTGCATTAAATTCATGTGTGTATATAATATATACTTTAGTAATATTTATTTTATTTGTTAATTAAAGCAGTTATAATTAAAAATAAATATAAGAAACATGACTTTCCAAATTTATTTAGCAAATAATGGGAAGTTAATTAACATATTTGTAAAGATATGTTTGTTATAAATGAAAAACAAGGCAAGATTATTATTTAAAATATTCTTATTTATTTTTAAAAAATCTTAAAAACATATAAAAGATACTGTTTGTGAGCAAAACAGTTTCAGTAAAAGACATCAGTTAAATTTTTTCATCTATTTCAGAAGACATTGATCAGAAACTTAAGAATTGAGAAAATTATAACATTGGTCATAAAACAGTAAAGGATCATAGATTATTGGAAAGTGCCCACAGATTGCAACATCAATAAATCTCAAAGTATCTGCCAATCAACTTTGCCAAAGGGATAATTGATTCTTTTATAAAGCCACATTTCAATATGTTCTACTAAAAATCTACTCATTAAATTGGTAGAATAACTGCTTTTTAAAAACTATATCTACATTCAAATTTTCCTAATATCTATGACTATTTAACTATAGGAAAAATACCCATGTAAAATCGGTTAAGAATTTTTCATGTTTAATTATTTTTTTAAAGATGATAAAAATCTACCAGAAGCAATAGTTTGTTACTTTCATTATTAAAACTATAACAAAGTCAAGAGTTGTTATTTGAAAAGTAAAAGAAAGAAAATTTTGCTGTAGATTTATGTTTAAAATTTTTTTTTTGCTATTTAATTGATTTATTAACACATTTGTTGATTTATTATATGTTAAGCCAGAAGTTTTTATTAATTTAAAACTAATTATATATTTTATTTATCAAAAATGATTATCAATATTATTTTTAATAATTGAATTTTTTTTAATGATTGTCATTATAGCTTTATGTCATAACTAAAATGAAAACATTAAGAAGTTTTGCTTTCTTGTAATTCTAAAATCCAGATGTGTTTGTAATCGCATAAATATTATCAATAATTTTTAAAAAGATGAATAATTGTTTTATCAATTAACAATAGTTAAATATTAAATTATATGATAAATTTTATTAGTTAATGTTTTAATACACTATACAGGCTTAAACCTTATATATATATATATATATATGTGTGTGTGTGTGTGTGTGTGTAATGTATGCGGAATTCGAACTCACACTTTCACACGATTCTCAATTCTCCGTGCCATCTCATATTGCTAACCCACCTAATCACACTTATGTTGAAAAGATAAATAATCATCAATATAAGTATTTCATGCTAAACCAGCACTCATCAGTTGGTCCAGATTACCATCTCCACACACACACACACATATATACAATCAGTGCTCAGCTTTATATTAAGATAGCCAATCTTTATACTTTAATGGGCAGACTTCAGACTATTCCAACCCACAACACTTCAGCCTTCCATTTCATAGAAAATCTGTGATGGAATATTCAAGGACACATTAGTTCCAAGGTTGTCATCCTACCCATGTTGACATTTAGTCATTTTGACCCCTCATGTACAGGAGGTAATCCAAACCTTGGCACTAACATGGGCTTTGAATGTTCAATCATCAGATTTTCAATAAAATGGAAGGCTGAGAAATTGTGGGTTGGAGTAGTTTGAAGCCTGTTCATTAAAATATGAAAATTGTCTATCTTAATATAAAGCTGAGAATTGATGGTATATATGTGTGGAGATGGTAATATGGACCAAGTGATGAGCGCTGGTTTAGCATGAAATACTTGTATTGGTGATTATTTACCTTTTGGGTCAGCAATGTGAGATAGTTAATGTTTTATAAATTAAATAATATTTTTACTATTTAATATTTTGTGGGCAAAAATTATTCAAATATTATTTCTCATTAGTATTTTTACTACTGATCATTATTTACATTTCCTTATATAAAATCTAGGTAATTCTTTATTGCTTTGTCTCTTGGTTTAATGCAGTGGTAAAATGCCACTTTCAGCAATAAAGCCATTCAATACTTTATTTACTTATGCCTGTGTTCACATCTTTAATATTTTGACAATCATTATAGTCTTATGCTTTTTGTAATCTGGAATTCCGGAATATAATAATGAGTAAATGTTTAATTTATTTTTGATCCCAAATACATTGTCTCAACTTAATATTAAGCTGTATCATCCAAGATTAAATAAATTAAGCCCATAATTGAAAGAAAACTTATTGCTCTTAAATAAATATCATCTGATAAAGTAAACATAATTTAAGGCAGTCAAAGGATCATCATTAGTAAGCTAGCACAAAATACCACCACAGAAATTACCATCAATTATAATAATATTCTTCACACACTTCTACATTGTCCTTTTATCTAAATTAGCGTTCTCATCAATAATAGCCAATTTAGCATTCATACTTTTACATAAACTGATGACCAAAGAGGGATGGGCAATTTATCCCTTTTATACCATTACAATATGAATAATATATTGTTCTTTCAGTTCCATTACTATAAAAGGTTAGTTATATATCTGAGATCTTATCATATTTGGAATATCTGGAAGTTAATAACTGTAGCTCTCAATTAATCTCATTTCAAATAACCAGACATAAATTCTTCTTTACTTTTTTTTTATCAGCAATATTTGATTTGCTCATTATCATGTTATTTTATTACAGAGTCAATCGTTTGGTACATGCATAAATAGTTTAAAGCCCTTTTATTGCAAATAGTTTAATTAATGTCACTTTCTATTATTCTTAAACTGTTATTTATAAATACCTTTTGGGAGGGGGGGAGAAAGTCTGGTCTAACTGTTATTTAAGATAAATTCTCCGTTTATTTTAAAAACTGCTTTACAACATATCAATATTTTGTGTATTTTTTTAATATTTAATATGAAAAACCTTTCATCTTAAATATATATTTTTAAAAATAACTAAACGCATTAATATCTTAAATTGGTTTTGAAATAACTTATTGAACTTTTTCACCCAAAAATATAATTTATCATTTCATTTAGAGTTGATAATAAAAAGCGTTCAAATCGTAGTAATAGTTTGAGATAAAATCTTCCAATTAAAAATATCATTTTTCTATTTCCTATTTTTAATAAGAATTGTCAATCAAAGTAAAGACAAAATGAGAAAATAATCTATTTTTCAAGCTTCAATATTGATTTATTACGTAATATATATATATATCATTTCAAACAACTAGACCTATTATCATTTGATGAGAAATTATTAACATACAGCTTTTAAATATCATTGGAACGTGATAAAGAGAATTTCATTGTTAAAACTGTATGCTTTATAATAATTGCTGCAAAATTACATAATTATGCTGCTATTATTATCATCATCATCATTACCATCATTATTGTTATTATTATGTTTCAATAATAATAAACTTTATTTATTAAAAGATGTGTTACATTGGTTTACAAATATTTCACAGAGATTTTGCCAGAGTTAGAGGCATTTCAAGTATAATAATTGTTGATTATTACATAAATCTGATTTATATTGCTGATTATAGTACAAATATATGAAAAAATAGGTTGCATTATTTGAATTAAAGTTCATTTGTAAGAATCTTGACTTATCCAGTTAGACAGCCTTCTATGGTACAACAAAGATATCTGGAACATAGTCTTTCATATGAATAATTATACTCTGAAATGGTAAGATGTCTGCAAAAGTTTTTAATACTGCATACTTTCTGAAAAAAATTGCATGGGCAGTTCATGACTGAACATCAAAATATTTTTTCAAGAATCCTTGGAAAATTTGGGTTGCTATCTTCAGATTTGGAATGTATTTGCATTTTTAACATGTTGAGATTTAAGATAATATACAATCAATACTGTTAGTTATTGTTTAAGTCAAGAGCTGCTGTACAATGAGTGGTCAATTGTTTGTCAGTTGCTGAAAATTAATTGTAGCTTGGAGATCCCCAAAGGTAGAACCTTATGCAGGCAAGTATGTTGAGAAAAATAATAATCCAGGGGGTTGATAGTAAATAGATGAATGGTGCAGAATGATGAACATTATTTTTGAATTAAGAGTGTCAATTACCTTTTATTAATTGGAAGATTTCCTTATGAATGACCAGTTGGTTGCAAAAATGTCTGGTAGTGCTTCTTGAGTCTCATGTTTCAATTTTTGAAGTTTGTTTAGAAAAGTGGAGGGATGCAGACCAGTATTATTGCCAAAGATGAAAGCACAATGGGAGCACCAAAAGACAAATAGGATAAAGGTAGTTGCATGCACTTTTTGTGGGTGTAGCTTTTAACATGATTGGATTATTTGTTGTAAGGAGCTTACCAGATCATCTGTATGTGTCTGAAATTATCTGTTGTATGTAAGTAAAAACTTGACAATCATTAAAAAGGTGTTGCTGAGAGAGCAAACTGGATCAATTCTTTGGTGCAGGGATGGTAGTATAGAAAATAAGATGTAGGTAGGGAATGTAGGTTTAAGGAAAGCAGAAAATTGAAACATTTTGGTTTCAAGACTCATGTTTTGAAATGATGAAGTTGCCTATTATTAATATTTAGTATGGAGCGCAGATGATCAGTGTTAGCATTTAGATGTAGTACATTATATGTATGCCAGTATGTGTATGTGCTATTACTAGAGAAATTCATTTGACAGGCATTGTTTTGAATGGAGTGGATAAGACTTAGAAGGTATGAAGTTGAAGAGAGAATCTGCAATAGATATTACAATGAGCATGTTCTGGAACACTGAAAAGCACTGTATAATTGGTGCAATAAAGTTAAAGGACTTTTGGTATAAAATACTTGAATGTTGTGAAGACCTAGGCCATTATAAATAGGTGGAAAATGATACAAACTTTTTGCCCCATTGTAGCTTATTACAGAGGGAATTAATAGTAGTGATGAATAACTTAGAGCATTTGATAATGGGGAAAATAGTATGTAATCTTAGTAATTATGAGGAGATTGAAAAACTGAACCTTGGAATAAAGAGAGAGATAAGCTTTAGAGAGGGAATTAATAATGCATGTAGTGGTACCTTGAAGTTTATTTTGTATTATAAGTCTCATGGCAAGTGGACTATATAGAAAAGGAAACCTAGGAATGGAATAGGATCACCCTGAAATATTTGAGTGCAGGGTTTTCTTGTGTAAATGAACCATGCAGCAGATTTGTTCAAATTGAATATGATTCTATAGACATTAGTGTATTAATTAAGTATCTTTTGGGGTATGGGTAATTGTTTTTAAAAACCTAGGAAGACTGTAATAATATTCATGTATGCAATACACTGGATGTGTGAAATTTGGATGCTAGTTATCTTTTGTTGTATCTGTTTTAAAAGTTGATTTATAGTGGAAGTATCAAATCAATATCAACTTTTGGCCCTTTTAATATTAATATACTTTCATTAAGTTGTGAGGGCACCCTTTTTGACATTTATCAATTGGAAAGATTATAAAATTATGACTCCTTTACAGATTTATGGCTTAACACTGCTTTTTATCAGCCAGTCATGTACATAGTACTAATGCGAAAGAAAAAAACATATAGTTTAATTAGTATTTGTGAATTTACATAGACCACTTGCATGATAATGCAATGCATGAGTCTTTTTATTTATCATGCAAATGTTATTTAGGATAAACTATGCCTCTTTGTATTTTTTCTTTTGATTATTGCACTCAGTGCAAACCACTTTGCTATTAAGTAGTTTGCAAGTTGATCAGATGCGCTAAAATACTAACTTGGGTCTGTTTTAGCATATATATATATATTGTAACGTTTTTCTTATTACTAGGCCTCTATACACCTCAAATTTATATTTGAGCATGAGTTGATCAAGCTGTATCAAAAGAAAAAAGAAAGTTGTATTTCTATTCTCAACACAGCTATTTTTCCTGATCAACTTCGGCCTAGAACTATTACCGAGTACTATCGTGAGCAGAACCAGTTTTTAATTTCTACTTGAGGGCGCCAGAGTCGTTAGACCCACTGAGACTGCATCAAACATATGGTAACTCGTAAACTAAACAGAAAAAATGCTTTTAAACAAATCGTATTACCTCCTACCGTAACGAGAATTAATAGTTTTAAGATTATTGGTCTTAGATTTTAAGAATCGGTAATTTTACGGTAAACTAGAATTATCTTTTTTTTGAGATTATTATTGCTGGGCTTATTCAAACATATTGGCAAGGTAAATTACTTTTAAATCTTATTAAACTAATAATAACTTTAATACTAAAAAGAATAATAACCATTATTAATAACGCACAATGAAAAAGGTTGATAAAAGTATAATCTCTTTTATTCTAACAAACTAAAATATTTATAAGTTAAATTATGAATTAACTAAACTGGAAAGTACACACATGCTAATCCAGATAATGAATCGATTAACAAAAACAGATTAAATAATGAACGCAATTTAATAATGTTCCAAGATCTTGTATAAAATTCTTTATAAGAAAGTCCCTTGAATATGAAAAGTCTATATCAGGATGGTAGTCTAAGCCTAGATAAATAATTGTTTGCAAACTTTTAAGTCACTATCAGGAAAATTTATTCTTAACTTACCGGTAAGTTCATGTAGGTTTATGGGATCCCAGATCATGAGAATTTCCATTGGTCTCTCCTGCTGGCGTCTTCATTATTCTTCCGTTCTATAGCTGGAGAAAAGGCACGGTTGTAGTGACCCTTTTATTGCAAAAAGCGGTCTTCACAGTCCCGTTTCCATGCTCCTGACACTTGGTACAGCAAGGGGCATACCTGTGTAGAAGTATATTTCTTGCCACGGTTATGCTCGTGGAAACTCCAACTTTCTGAGACATAACTAGAAGTAAAAGAGAAGACCCAGATTGAAGTTGTCATCTCTTTTTTATATCGCGCTCCATTTTTGGAACTTCTGTGGACTCTTTTGTCTTTTTATCAGCGTATAAGATAATAATCTTATACCCTCTCTCTTAAATTTAAGTTACAAAGTTCTCTTTTTTTTTAGCATTATTCTTCCATCTTTAATTAGCTAAAATATTTTTCTTTTAGCTTATACTTTTGGAATTCTTTTAATTTATCTGGATTAGTAATCTGTATGTCATTTATTCTTTCCAATTAGATAAAAAAAAATAAGAATGACAATTTTAACCTTCATTGCACGTTTTAACAAAAATTATACTAATCAAAAAAAAATCTAAATTTACTTTTTAGCTTTTACCAAATGCCAATATATTTGTAACGTATATAAATAAACGTTACAATACCACCAGTGCCAGGAGATGAGAATAAAATAGGGGTTTACACTAATTTTATTCTTAAGTTTTTTAATTCATATTCGTATTTTTTTTTTCTGTAGTAGCGTGCTGATATATTGTGTAGACTCATTCACAAGCGACGTTCGGCTTTAACGCCCACTTTTAGGTCTAACACGGCGGGAATGGAAAATATTTCAACATTCATCTGTGTCCTATCCGCTTTAGTGTAATATTAATGATAAGAAGCCCAAGTTATAAGCACAAACGAGCGTTGCTCATCGTTCTGAGTCTTACAGGCTCGTGGCAACTTGGTCCAACTTGATCCACCTTCCCCTTTATTGGGATCTCTGCTAGAAATAGTCTGACGAGCATTTAAAGATGGTCTTATGTTCATATACTGTGGATAAGGACTCGGGGCTATGTTATTCCCCTCTTCAGTAACCGCCTACCCGGTCAAATACTTGTGACTTACGTCTACATCAGCCACGATCGTGTTTTTAGACATATATAAAAAAATATACATATATATTTTTTCTTTCTGGAAGTCATATTAAAAAAAATCTTCTTTCATATTTTAATAATCAGGGTTTAATTAGTTAGTTTTTTTTTTTATAATTTTTTTCTTTTTTCAAAAAATCATAATTTATTTTCCAGCTATGAGTTTCTTTGAGTCATCATTGTAATGTTCTTTATCATTACAACTCATCTCAGGTTGTAGTTGTTAAATCGAAGCCCGAGTTGGGTTGCCATTGTAACGTTTTTCTTATTACTAGGCCTCTATATGCCTCAAATTTATATTTGAGCGTGAGTTGATCAAGCTGTATCAAAAGAAAAAAGAAAGTTGTATTACTATTCTCAACACAGCTATTTTTCCTGATCAACTTCGGCCTAGAACTATTACCGAGTACTATCGTGAGCAGAACCAGTTTTTAATTTCTACTTGAGGGCGCCAGAGTCGTTAGACCCACTGAGACTGCGTCAAACATATGGTAACTTGTAAACTAAACAGAAAACATGCTTTCAAACAAATCGGTATTACCTCCTACCGTAACGAGAATTAATAGTTTTAAGATTATTGGTCTTAGATTTTAAGAATCGGTAATTTTACGGTAAACTAGAATTATCTTTTTTTTGAGATTATTATTGCTGGGCTTATTCAAACATATTGGCAAGGTAAATTACTTTTAAATCTTATTAAACTAATAATAACTTTAATACTAAAAAGAATAATAACCATTATTAATAACGCACAATGAAAAAGGTTGATAAAAGTATAATCTCTTTTATTCTAACAAACTAAAATATTTATAAGTTAAATTACGAATTAACTAAACTGGAAAGTACACACATGCTAATCCAGATAATGAATCGATTAACAAAAACAGATTAAATAATGAACGCAATTTAATAATGTTCCAAGATCTTGTATAAAATTCTTTATAAGAAAGTCCCTTGAATATGAAAAGTCTATATCAGGATGGTAGTCTAAGCCTAGATAAATAATTGTTTGCAAACTTTTAAGTCACTATCAGGAAAATTTATTCTTAACTTACCGGTAAGTTCATGTAGCTTTATGGGATCCCAGATCATGAGAATTTCCATTGGTCTCTCCTGCCGGTGTCTTCCATTATTCTTCCGTTCTATAGCTGGAGAAAAGGCACGGTTGTAGTGACCCTTTTATTGCAAAAAGTGGTCTTCACAAGTCCCGTTTCCATGCTCGCATGACAGCTTGGTACAGCAAGGGGCATACCTGTGTAGAAGTATATTTCTTGCCACAGGTTATGCTCGTGGAAACCTCCAACTTTCAGAGATGTAACTAGAAGTAAAAGAGAAGACCCAGATTGAAGTTGTCATCTCCTTTTTATATCGCGCTCCATTTTTGGAACTTCTGCGCACTCTTTTGTCTTTTTATCAGCGTATAAGATAATCTTATACACTCTCTCTTAAATTTAAGTTACAAAGTTCTCTCTTTTTTAGCATTATTCTTCCATCTTTAATTAGCTAAAATATTTTTCTTTTAGCTTATACTTTTGGAATTCTTTTAATTTATCTGGATTAGTAATCTGTATGTCATTTATTCTTTCCAATTAGATAAAAAAAAATAAGAATGACAATTTTAACCTTCATTGCACATTTTAACAAAAATTATACTAATCAAAAAAAAATCTAAATTTACTTTTTTAGCTTTTACCAAATGCCAATATATTTGTAACGTATATAAATAAACGTTACAATATATATATATATTCTGTGCTAATTTAGTAGCACTGTTGGCATGCAACTCACCATATTGAATTGCTTTGTAAGTTGGTTCATTGTAGCTAATTTTATAGATTGTTTGGAGAGCCTGGTCTGGAGGTAACGTATCTTAGGTGTTATCCAATAATTGATTAAAATTAGGGGGCAGGGGGTTATAAAGCTAATATTGAATTCATTCAATTTGTGATGCATCCAGTATAAAAAGGAAGGCTAAACCATGTTTTAGTGGTGTTATTATTCACAGACCTGGTGTTTAGCGTGGAGTATAAATTTTTTAAGAGCTCTAGTTAGACAATAGTTTTTGGTGTTATCTCTCCTGTCTGCCTCAATGTCGCATAGCTTATAGTTTCTGAATAAAAACATGTAAAACCATAGCTTTTAAAAAGTCTACTACTCCACCCTAAACACCAGGCCTGTGAATCACAACAACACTAATGCAAGTATTAGCCTTTATATTATACCAGGTGCATCACAAAAGTTAAAGACAATCTGCTTGAATGAATTCAATATTACCTTCAGGACCCCCCCCCCCCAATTTCAATTAACTACTGAATAATACCAAAGACAAGTTATATCCAGATCAGTATCCCTAAATAATCTATAAAATTAACTGCAAGGATTCAACTTGCAAAACAATTTACTATGGTGAGTCTCATAATAATAGTGCTATTAAATTACTGCTACACAAATATATATACAAATGCATCAAAACCTATCCCAATATAAAGTTGGTATTTTCAGAGCATGAGATAAACTTGGACCACAATTTTGATCAATTCAACATCAAAGTGGTTTGCATTGAGCACAATGATCGAAAGAGGAAATACAAAGAGACATTGTTTATCATAAATAATACAGAACATGATAATAAAAAAATTCATAAATTGCATTATCATACAAATGATATATGTAAAATCATAAAAATGCATACTAAATAACCTATAAATTCTTTCTTCTACATATCTATCTTAGTGCTATGAATATTACGAACCTGGTTGAAATCAGTACTAAGCTGTAAATCTGTAAAGAATTTATAATTTTATAATCTTTCCAGCATAGTGAAATTTCCTTATCTATTAAATAACAAATGAATAAAGAAAAAAAAAAGATACATTGAGTTAGAATTAAACTGTAGTAATTTGCTGTATATATATATATATATATATATATATATATATATATATAGTATATATATATATATATACACTGAATAATAATGGTCTGGGCGAACTGATGAATGCTGATTCAGCATGAAATTTGCATCTTGGAGTTAATAGATCTTTTTCATATCTTCTTTTGTCATGTGTTTATAATTACACCCACAAAGTATTAAAAGTGAATAGAAAACATTCACCATCTTGTGTGAAAGTGATGTAGTGAAAATTATACTACAGAAATATTATTCGTTATTGGATAATTCTTTACTAAAGATCCTACATAAATAACTGGTATTAAAAAAGCAGCAATTCACCAATCAATTTTTAATTGAGAGTGTGCATAGAGAAAAAGGAATATAAAAATATTTAAATATAGTTTTTTATTTATAAAAACTAAATATCTTGAATTCTGAAAAGTGATAGGCAAAAATATATTTACAAAAAACTATAAAGAATTTAAAAATCTTAAAACATCATATTGGAATTAAAAGAAAAGTTGTTTCAGAAAAAAAAATATTTTAAAAAGAAATCCAATAACACCATGTAATTGAAAAAGTTCTACAGTGTTAAAAAATAAGAACACAAAGCAATTTTTACAATTACATCAACATCTTTTTAAATTCTAGACATTTTTAATGAAAAGGTAAGACGTGCAATGATGAAAGTTTTATAAATATTTTAAAGTAATTAAGTAATAAAACAAAAACATTGTGAGTCAAACTGCACCAGATAATTCTGAATGATTGGAAGAAAGTAATAAAAATATTTATCTTTAAGAAAAATGGAAAAAAATAATAGAAGTTACAGATCTAACAATATTCATGTTTTATATAAGATCAGCATTAAAATTATTACAATTATCTATGGAGAACTTTGAAGTCAAATCAACAATAAAAAGCCTTATTTAAAGAGATTCCTGAATAGTGGTTCAGATCTAAGATGTTAAAAATACTATACAAAGAATTAATGAATAGAAAGTGCCATTTTTGTATTGGATTTGTACATTACAAAAAGTTATTGGATTCTATAAACATTTTCACAGTGATTAAATCTTTGAAACAGTATAGTATAAAGCCAAAACAGGATAAAATGAAAAATTCTGTAGAATATTTATCAAAATACAAGCAACGATTAAATTATATAATGATACTAAAAAGATTAATATCATTATGGACATATGGAATGATGGCTCCATTTTTTGAAATAGTTTCCAAGACAGTTTCAGAAAAAATATATTATGTATTAAAATGAAAAGTATAGGGAAAAAATGATTAATTCTTTTGAATTTTTCAGATGATATGTTATTATTTTGCAACTAATGCTTTCAGAGACTTCATCAAATATTACAAAAGTTATCAAATGAAAGCAACAAAATTATAATGTAAGTTAAATTCTAAAAAGATTTGAATAGGGTCAATAGATTTTTAAACAAAAGAAAATAAACATTGACAATAATGGAATTAAAAGATGTTTGTTATTAAAAATATCTTAGATATTAATACAGACAGAAACATAATGAATAAAATTAATCATGAAATTAAATTTTGGTAAAATGCTTATGTTAAAAATAAGGCTTAATATTAATGGAGAATATGTCTATGTGCTTGAAAAGAAAAAAAAAGTACTAAATGTGTTTTATTAATATTTACATAATAGAACAATAATGTAGAGACTTCAGACAACACACAAAAATGTGGAGTTGGGAAGAACACAGAAGGGGTCAAAAGTAAAATTTATCCGTTTAACATTGACATTATCAAGAGAATTACAATGCTGAAATGTAACCGGGAAAAATATATTCCTAAAAGAAGCAGCAATAAACGGGCAATTAAAATTTTATATTGGATTCAAAGAGATGGTAAAAGATTAAGAAAAGGATCATATTGGGTAATTGAAAGCAAATATTATTAATTATTACTGTTGCAAATAAAATGACTGGAAGTAGTATTAATATTATTGATTTTTCTACCTAGTAAAGAATATTATTAAATTTTATCTAAGATGTCTTCCTATGCAGATTTCATTAATACATAGCATTTTAAAAATTATATGTATCAAACTTTGCTTTATCACAATTAAAATTTCATTAAAAAAGATACAAACACATATAAATTTAAATTTGAAAGAGAAAGACAAAATAAAACAATATCACATTAACTACAATAGGAATAAAATATTTAAAAAATATTTTTGGTATAGTAGTAATTTTATTATTTCAGCTAGACAATTTAAAATACACTTAATAATAATATAAAGTTTTTAATATAAAATTCAAACAAATGTATGAATGTTTTGTGTGGCTGGATGTATTTAAAATTAAAGGGTATCACATCATAAAATGTTTTATAAATTTATTATTAGAGTAATATTTGGATTTATTATTAAGTATGAGAAAAGTTTAAAGAAAACAAAATAAAATGAAAAGAAAAAAATCATTTAATTTAATATTTTAATAGTGTGAGTAATTTATTTATAAAACGATACTGTGCATTTATTTTATTTTGATATTTGATTAATGTAATATGGTATTTTAATAATTTGAAATATTATTTGTCTAAACATTTAAAAAATGAAATCACAAATTTTGGCACTATAGACCTAGAAAAATGTCCAAATTCATCTGCTCCCCACCATTTCTAAGCAAAAGTGACAGAATATTTCAATAAAAATCAAAAAAAGTAAAGAATTTTGTGTGAAATTTATGATCTCATTATTCATATGCAGGAATCTATAAATATACCTATATGTTAAAAAATTGTTCAATCTTTTATTAAATTGTATGCAGAAAGACGGCATAGGAATCAAATGCAAAATTAGCTATCTTGGCACCCTGCATTAAATAATGACAAGCAACTAAATATTTGCTTCTTTAGTAACAAATGTTTCTCTATGTTGTCCTGAATGGAGAAAGTAAATGTCTAACAACATATATCATTCAATAATGAATTTAAAAGGAATGAAAACCAAATAAGTGAATTTTAATTATGAAAACTTTTAAGAGTGCTTCATGGATTGCTACATTTTATTTGAATTGCATTATTTATTCATCTCTTTTTTAAACCATAAATTACTTTCTAGAAATTTATATTTGCTATATCAACATAAAGCTTCAGATGAGTATTATAAAACTAATGTAGATTAATAGATTAACAAATTGTTTTATATTATATTTATGAAATATTAACTAAAGCTTTGAATATTAGTTTAAAACTAATGCATCCAGTAGATTAAATACTACTTAATATTACAACAACAGCAATAATCTACAGTTATGGATAATTATTATAAAAATGACTGTTAAAAACATATATTCATCAATATTTTGGCTTTAGAAAATGCTTAGTTTTTATGATTGCTGAAAACTATTCCTTAAAGGATTAATTGATGCATTTAATATCTCAGAAATATAAAACAACTAAGTATAAACTTGTCAAATATAGTTGGGAAACTGACTATCAGTGAATTTGTACTTAAAAACTTAGCTTTCACTCTTAAATATTTTCTATAAGAATTATGTGTTGTTAAACTTATCTATTAGGATTTCTTCAACCTTATAATGCCAATAATTTAAAATTGTGACTTTTTAAAGAATTGTGCCTTGATAATTATTTATTGGATACTTTTAGAGACTAAGAATTCTAATTTTAAGAATATAACATAGTTGTTGAATATTTAAAGATTTATTGTTTTATAAAAGTTATCAAAGAAAAAAGTTAGGATGAAGAGATACAAGTAACATTATATTTATTTGTGTGATTTGGATAGATTTTTAAGTTAAATAAAATTCATTTATGGTCAAGATAATATTTAATATTTTATGAATTTCTTGATTTAACCTCATATTTTTATATAATAAAATTATCTAGAGTACATGTTTTAATATTTATTAAGATCATCCTTTTTTTATTTAAAGAGATACTTATATGAGATTATGAAGATTAGATAGGATATTTGATTATACTTGTGGTAATGGTAACCATATAAATATTATTGTTTAGTTGATGCAAACTCCTAACAATATCTTATTATGATTTTAATCATAGTATAAGCTTGATAAGCATATTATATAATGTCACCAGGATCTCGGATAATTGGGTCAAATTACATCATACTTTCATAAAAATAAGATATATAAATTGGGTTAATACTGTGCTCTTTAATAAAAGGATTTAGTTTATGAGTCTGATACCTATAAGAAAAGGTTACTATCATTTCAGTTAAATAGATAGTAAAATATTCTCATATTTTGCTTATTGTTAATACTTAAGTTCCTTAAGTCTTTAAGTTAAATGCTACACAATCTTCTACAATGGAATGTTCTTGTAACACATCACATTTCTAAATATCACACAGGTAATTATCACTACAGTAGCCAGGATTTATTAAGTATAGTATTACAATATTATTTATCATTTTTTAGAGAACTTATGATTATTCTTATTGTGCTTATATTTTTTTAAAAATATTTATATCATTTTATTATTAATAAAATTAATTAATTTGTTAATTATTTGTCATTAATTAGTTAAGGCTCATTATCTACATTTTAAATAAATAAAATATGATTACATAATCATATAATTTATTGCACATTGCCAACAAACATCACATGATCTCCATTTCTTATGCTTGCTCTAAACTGTTGTTAAAACAAACAAAACTCTCTATACATATTGCCACTCAGTAAAAGCCAGAATAATCCTAAGATCTAGGTGAAGTGCTCTCAGATATAAGACTCCTCCCTGACAAAGGCCACAAGTCAGAAACTAGTCTGGGGGATATTGGATGAGTAGGCACTAGATGGGGATTTATGCACAAGCCTTCTGGCATCCATTGATTACTCTGGCTTGCACTGAGTGGCACTACTGTATGAAGAGTTTTGCCTGTTTTATTGCACATTGCTTAAAAGAAATATTATTCTTCATTTTAGTCACTTGAATCACTTCTATCTAATATTTTATTCATTTGAGACATGGGTAGATACAATAAAATCTCTTTGCTATCAATACTAAATCGGGATTCTCTCTTTTCTTCATAGCGTAAGCATGTGTTTTAAAGACCTACAGAGGTCCCTAGTGACGATTTTTTCAGACGCTTATTGCTAAGGTTTACAGCCTTGTTAAAACTATTAAATCATTTTTAATAATTTTTTGATGTTAATGATTTGTTTAAGGGTAGTAATTTATTATATGAGTTAAAACCCTGAGATAACTGTTCACTCTAATTTATGCACATAAGAATTTAGAACCTACTTGTTAGCCTTGTTAAAATATGTAAATATAGAGAATTGATTCATTAATGTTTAATGTGCACTTTAAATGCAGAAAAAAGAATCAACCCTGAGATATTAATATTGCTAATCTTTGATGAGCATCTATTAATATTGTATTTTTTTAAAATATTATTAAAGAGTCTCATACTGTAACAAATTCAAAAGGGAGTTTTTTTATTCCTCTGCCTTTTAAAAGTATGGATCTTATTCTGGATAATACAGAGTTTTGTCTTTCTGTAGTAAACCCTTTTATCTTTTTATTATAATATCATCATCGTGTATATTTATTTAATTACAATATATGTGGAAATAAATTATTTTAAAGTTTTCTATTTGTTTATATATATTGTTACATAAGTTCTTACTAAAGAAAAAGAGAATAAGTGTAAAAGTAGACAATCAGAAAAAGAGCATATTTTTATTAAACATTGTGAGTTAGAACTGTCACCATTGAATATTCAACATATATAGATGAATGCAGTTTGGATAGATAATTTTTCCAGTGAATTTCGCCACCATAGAGTCTCAAAGCAAATCTAGAGATAATTACAGGCTGCAAGGTCTTATTACTAGTTTAATTAAGCTGTAAGGGATATATAAACATTTATAATAGATAAATGTGCATAACAATTAATTTTTTATTAATAAATTCCATTATATAAACTTACTTAGATGTGCAAGGATTATTTGTTAAAATATTTGCTGTTAATTAATATCAATACACAGTAGAAGTTAAAAACAAGTAAAGAGATAAAAGTGAATATGTAATTTATGACAAAGATACAAATATTGGAAGCTCAAATGGTATGGAATTTATTATAAATTAAAAATGCCAGAATAACATTATGGAGATTAATCATTCAAATTAATGAAAGATGTCAGATTTATGCCCCAATAAGTTTTCCAGGGGTTGAAATAGAGAATTTTTATATAAATAAACAAGTATTTTTGATCTGATAAAATAATATTTTAAATTATTTTATGGGAGCCCTTAATGCTAGAATTGATAAATGATTGTAAAATAATAATGCAGTGGTTAATTTGATTATGGTGAAAAAAAATAACAGAACATATAGAATTGTGGAGTTCAGAGAAAAATGAAAACTTTATATTATGAATTATTTCATTGAGAAAAATGCTAAATGGAAATAGACATGGAAATATCCAAATGAAAGTATAGAAGAAGTAAATTAGAATTTGATTAACAGAAAATATGTATTTCAAAATTATAATGTTCTTAAAGGATTCAAGATATGAAGTGATCATCAATTAGTAAAATGTAAAAAAATTAGAGAGTTGAAAACTTTTAACAAGTCAGTATTAATAATTGTTATTTCTAATATTCAAAAGCACTCCAATGAATATAAATTAGAATTTTCAAATTGTTTTAACATAATAACTGATTCTGAAGAAAATTTCAGACTTGATTAAAATCAGTAAGATGATAACTAATATCATATTAAAAACTACAAGAAAATTTTGGCACAAAAAAGCAGCAATTTATCAATAAAAATTTTATATATAAAAAAAAGGAGTATATAATTTTTTTAATAATGATCCATTAAAAAGAATTGAATATCTAGAGTGTTGCAAAATAGCACAAAAAGAGGTAATAATTATATATGAAAATATTACTGTGAATTGTCAAGGAAAATTGTAGAAGAAAATAAAAGTCATCAAAAATGTAGGAAGAAAAGATGGAAATATTTCTAAAAATACAAATGACATCATACAATGCATTGAAGAGTTCTATAAAAAAATCATATAGTAAGAATAAAAAAAAACATGAGTACAAAATACCCCATACAATTACAATATCTTTTAAATTGCAAGTATTTAAAATAAAGAAATGAGACAGTAAATTCTATGAAGAAGAAAATTTGTTGGCAAAGTTATATACCAAATGTCTGAATGATGAAGATGTATCAGATAAGTGGGAAAATGCAGTGGTAATAAGATGATAAAAAAGTTATTAGAAATTATAGAACTATCAATATTCTACCAGTTTTTTACAAAATCTTTAGCAATAGAATTACAACAACAAACTTTAGATTTTAACTACCATAAATAATCAACTGAATTTAAAACTGGTTTTAGCACAGTAAATCACATCCAAGTATTGAGAAAAGTTATAGAAAAGACTAATAAAATATGAGTTGTTATCATGTTTGGATTCATAGATTATGAAAAAACATTCATTTCAAAAAAATTGTATCAAGATATAAAACAAGGATAATGTTATTTTTTGGAAAATGTTTCTAATAATACAACAGCAGTGAACTGACTATGTTATATTGAATCAGAATGATTTCATATCTTCAAAATTTCTTATAACAATTTTACAAGAAATATTTTATGGATTAAATAAAGAGCATCTAGATTTTGAAGTTGATGTAATTATTTTTGAAAATAATGCTTCAGAGTTTCAGGAAACATAGAAGTTATTAGACTATAGCAAGGACACTTGATTAAAGACAAATGCTAAAAAGACTAAAATAATATTTAATGAATTTTTTTTTAGAATAAAAAATAGTGCTGATAATCAGGAATTAAAAGAAGTTAATAATTACAATTATCTTGTTCAGATTATTAATACAGATAGAAACGTGATGAATGAAATTAAGCATAAAATTAATTGTGTCTGGAGTAATTTGGGCAGAAATAATAGTGTTTAAGGGAAACATATCTATGTATTTGAAAATGAAGTTTTTAATAGATGTGTTTTACCAATTCTTATTTATGGATTGGAGAATAGAATACTTAATATTTAGAGCAATAAAGAGATTTCAGGCTATTCAATGAAGTAGAGAAAGATATATGATATGAATAAGAAGAAGAGATTGAAAATGAAATATATAGGTGAGAAAAATAAACAGATATCTCTAATATCATTATAATATTTGAGATTCAGAATTTGACCTGGCTGAACTTATTGCTAGAAGATATAATACAAAATGGACAGTTAAAGTTTCTAATTGAATTCTAAGAAATTGCAAAAGATTCAGAATGAGCAGTCATCATGTGAGATGATTGGATAAAGTTTTCTAATGTGATATGGAAAAGAGAAGCTATGGATCAAAGAAATTGGATATAACTTGAAAAGATCATTTGGAAACGGATTGATAATAGTTTAAAATGATGATAATGATATATATAAGATAAAATAATTTTTAAATTAATTAATTTTTGGATTACAAAGTCAAGAATTTTTTTTTCATTTTGAAACTTTGTTGAAACATTTAAATGATAATCATGTAATTATAAATAATCAAGCTTATGATTATTATATAGCATTTAGCAATATATACAATAAAAACAGTCATTTTTTAATATGTTCTTTTTGGTTATAGATTATATGTAACATTTAAATGTTTGTTTACAAAGTTTTAAAAACAATAAAAAAAATCTTCATTAATTAAAAAAGTAATGTAAGCACAATCTTACAATGTATATTTAGATGGGTTAAAATTCCTCCTCTGGTTAAAGTTATTTGTGACAAACTTTATTATAACCAAAGAGAACTTAATAAAAAAAATGTATTTTATTAATATATATTGTTGAATGCTGAAAGTAATTGGAATATCAATTATTATAAGATGATAATATTGAATTACACACACACACATATATATATATTAATAATTTTTTAACAGATTAATATTTTTAAATAAGTGGATATATCTATTAGATTTTATTATAGAAAAATCGCAATCAGATGATAGTGATAGAGAGAGAGAGAGAGAGAAAAAAGAGAGAGAGAGAGAGAGAGAAAGAGAGAAATGAAAATAGTAAACTGTAAACACTTTTGCATTTAAAAGAGGAACCTTTTCCAAATGCAATCTCTTGTTGTAATATAAAGATAAAGCACTACAGTAAAGATATAAGAGACTTTCCAGTGATATGTGGAAATATCCATTATATTTTATTATAGAAGAGGTTCACCTTTCGAATGCAAAAAAAAAAAAATCAATTTATTATTTTCATTGGCCACTGTTTATTATCAACTGACTATTTAATACTGTACATTAATGGCCATTACCACATAAGTAGATAAACAGAGGAGTAAATATAGGAACTCTAAAAGAGATTAATTAAAAAGAAATGAAATCGTATAACAAAGCTGTAAAATCTCTCTCAATAAAATTTAGTTTGATTTTAAATTTGTTCTTAAGAGGATTTATTAAAAAAGCTATAATAGAAATCAATGTATCTTAGAATAGTAAATTGATTAGTTTAAGTTAAAAAAAAATATTTTTACTTTGAATGTAATTACTATAATATAATTCAACAGAAAACTGAAATTCAGCAAAGAAAAAAGATTAATCAATGCTTGCAACTGTTATTTATATTTAAATGTAGAATTTGAATACTTTTTGAAAGCGTTTTTTGGAACAGTTCTAATAATCTCACCTTCATCTGTTTGTAATTACTTATTTTCATTGATTAATTTAACATAAAAATAAATCGAGTTCTCTTCATATCCCCTCCCCCGTTAAAAATAACATTTCAAAATATTTAATTTTCCCAATTCTGTAAGACAATGTTTATTTTAAATGGTAATTAAAAATCTTCTTAGATTTTAGCTAAAAATAAATTTTTTTGTTAATATTAAAAAAATAGTAGTACTGTATATATATATTTAAAAATTATATAAAATGTATGCACATTTAGTTCTCTTTCCATAGCAGTTGCCAGAAAACTGAGCTGTAACTTACGACTTTTGGCTTGCGCTTATTCACAAAGAGCTCAATATTAGATAAATTTCCCCAAGCAAAAAATCATTCAATTTCTCCTCTAACCCATGGCAGGCTCCTAACTAAACAATAAACTATTACGATCGTGTTATATTTAATTATTGTTTGTGTTAAGTAGTAGTTTGGCATTAACCAGCCTTCCTGACTATAAAATTCAATTTTAAAACTAAATTATAAATTTTATCGAGCCATTACGTCACTAAAATATGTATAGAACTTAAGCATTTTTTCAAATAGTGGAACTTGGAGAAGAAAATTAAGAAAAAAATTTGATAACTGACTTTGATCCAAATATTAAATAATTTGTAGATAAATGAATATATACTTTAGCCAGAGAGTAAAGTACAACAGAAAACAAATTAATTCCCGGAATGGTCTAGTGAGTCACTCCTTCACAGCCTTTTTTTAGTAAGTAATATTAAAGAAACATTTTCCTGTAGTGAGCCATCAGTTTTAACCACTCTTCTTCGGTATCTTTTTTTTATTCTTTATGAATACCTGGAACAATTTAATATTTAGCATTATGGTCTGTCTGATTGCAATCTAAAATTCTAATATCTCTATCACATAACTTTATAACTTTATTCATCAATTTAATTGATGGAGATACTGGAACAAATTCTATTAAGAAGATCATGATAAGCATGAAAATAGTGAAGTTTTACGGTTTGGTTGAAGTACTCTGTTTGCATTCAAACTGAGAGTTTAGTCTGTATATCAAAATATGAAATACCTCTTTAAATATCCCATTGGAAAGCAAAAAATCTCACCAACCATTCCTGATAGCAAAACAAAAAACAACAAAATACTATTCATCAGATTAGCTACTCCCGATTAGTTAGGATTTGAACAGTTTTCCATCTTTGTTTTTAATTGCTTAGCTAAAATAATTATAGATACCTATTTGCCTACCAATATTGGATGGGTGATATACATGCGATTTAATTAAAATTCCCATTCTTTGTCACTCAATTGCTAAAAGTTTAATTTTTTAATTTGTTCAAAATTATACATATAAAAAATATTAGAATCATTATTTAATAAAATCTTTCTATTAGAACTTACAGCATTGAAGAGGTAATTTGAGTCATTACATTTTTACAACTTCTATGTATTGGAATAAAATGAATAAAACCAATCTATTCTAATTATGGAAAATTAAAGTAAAAAAAATTCAAATCTAAAAATTACATCCATATCTTGAGCTAATAGGAAACAATTGTGTTAGCAAAATTATTGTAATATTTAAACAAATTATTTAAAAAACATATCTGAGATGAATGAATAAAATTGTAGTGTAATGTATAAAAGAGGAGCTATAGATTGGAAAAACTGAATTAATCTTAGAGAGATCTTTATCTTATAGTGGATCAATAATGGTCAAAAACTATGATGTTGATATATATGTAACTTGAAAGAATTTTTGTATATTTTTAGATAATTATAGCCATGTTATAACTAGGCAAAGCACCAGTTATAAACTGATATTGCAAATTGAAATCACACCATCTAGTAATAGTATTAGTATAATCCACCTTTAAACAAAAATTAAACTGAGAGAGTGCAAACTTCTCAAGTGCTTATGACCATAAACAACCAATCAAATCTTAAGCACTGGGACAGAGACTTTCACAAGAAAAGGGTGGTTCCACCCTCTTCTTTACTTGTCTTTCTATATATCCAAGCCAGTCCAAAGTACTTAGATCTGAAAGCGTGAATCTTAAATATCATCACACTCAATTCACTGAGTTCAAATTACAAACATACAGCGTGAAATCTTTCAATTTACTACACAGTAGTTTATCGATGTTATAAATTTAAACAGTAAGATTCATATTCGAATCTTAAGTTTCACCTTTTTCTACCATCTCTCACTCACCGGTCTATCCTACCCAAATTTAAACTTTTTGGTATCGAATTGTGTGTGTAGCAATATTAAAAATGTATAGATATATGTAGAATTCAACATAAACAGGCACACCTTTCAATCTCAAATTTAGGGCAATAAATATAATTTATATTTCTTCTTTTAGTTATATAAAAATATATAATTTTAATCATTTATTTTAAATTGTAAAATCCGTTATTTATTGCTTTGTTTAAATTTCATTTAATAATAATTTAGAAATAGATTGTAATATTTAATTAAAAGTAAAAATAATAGTATGTTCCCTTTTTGTCTTTGAAATTTTAAAAGAATAGGTTGGTGAGAGATAATAATTTAATTAGAAAGTAAAATTCCCTAAAATGTAATTATAAAAATTAAATATAAAATCTAAATGTAAACAATAGAACGGCAGCTTTCTGTATAATTAAACTAACAAAAATGCATTGATTATCCTCAGGGCAAATTAAGTGGAATCCAAAAATAAACTATGACAAAAATGTGAAAGATAAGATCTAAGAAGAGAGGCCATCTTAGACTTGTTAGAAAGAGGACTTTAACTTTAACTCTGCTCTCAATCAGTTGAGAGTCTCCAAAATATTAAATAAATTGTTCCTGCCATGGTATGACCGAGTAAAAGCGCCCAGACTATTCTCCACCCGGGAGATGGCCTATTGGATGCCAAACCTTCCATTGCCCTTCATAAATTCAACCAAGAAGATGTGCTGCGTAAAATAATTTGAAAGCTGCTACTGTAAATTACACGAATCATCCAAATGCTGTAAAGAACTGCTAATGCTAGAATCATGAACAATTTACTACTGATCACAGAATCGGAAAACTTCTCATAAACAGGTACATGTGTCCAAATTCTCTAGAGTACTCTACTAATATGCTATAGCTCATTCTTCATACTACTTATATAACTTATAAAATGTAAAATTATCATTTGTAAAACTAAAATTTAATAATTAATTTATTGTGCAAATTTTTCTAATAATCTAGCTTACCTCACTCTATCTTTTTGGGTACGTATTTCTAAAATCTAAATTTTATCATATAATTATCGCATGCTCATAATTTTCTAAGTATAAATCTATGATCACTTGAATTAGTGAATGCATGTCAAATTTTCATTAATATTTACTTTCATAAATAACTTAATTTTCATATAAATCGACACACATTCAATGCTTCATTTATTGTAATGCAGGGGTCTACTACTTAGCAAATGGCTGGTGTATTAGTTGTAATAATCACCCAGTTTATATCTTTTATATTTATTAAATATTAATTAATAATTCCATAAAGTTACATTTCTTTGAGAATCACCAATGTTCTTTATTAAATGTTGATAATGTAGGGCCGAGTTAGAAATATATTTAAATCTTACCATAATCGTCTATAGGACTTGACAACTGTCATGCAGCCAGCAAGCAAATCGCAACACGAACTGCTTGTCCCTGGTTATGCTTATGTGACACTTTACTTCTTTGGGCCGATGGCAAACACCAGCTCATCATTTTTATAAACTCATTCACAGCTTTGCAGTTTCAATATACTGCCATTCCATATCGCCTTTCTAAAACGTACCATGTGTTTCTTTAACTAACTTTATTATTCGATGTATCACTCCGCCCTTGCATTATCTTCATAATTCACTCTCAAATAAATGTTAGCCCATAGTTATTAAAGAATATTTTTAATTAAATAAATATATGTCCACCGCTAATATTATAAATCTTATATTAGACTCTTGCATTGCAAAAGTAATAAATCCCTAAAGGCATGCCTTAGAAATACTTGCTCAAGAATTTTAGGTAGCTAGATTACGTCATCAAATAAATGTATTTCTTTTTGTAAACATGAACAGTATCAGAAATACTGCTACTGAGGTCTTAAATATAAAATATGTCTAAATAAATAAATGTATTTCTTTAATATAATAGTATCGGAAAATCCCACTACTGAAACTTTAAATCTTAGTAAATATTATTAGTAAATAGTTAAATATTAAAATGTTTCATTAAATAATTTCAAACTATACGTCTGCAGTTATGTTTTATTTATTCGATACCCATTCTATATACTATTTCCTCGATTTTGTAAATATAAGTGTTTAATTAATATTAGTGTAAGATTAATGTTCTGATTGGCTAACTCGGAATAAAATCATGAATCTCTTGCAACATTCCTGACCACCATGCCTAAAGTAATGTTTACTAACATGGCATTGGATGCATTGTTTCATAGATTGTATTGTGGAACCGATCAACTATGTTCGAACTCAGTACTACGGGTGGCTTCACTACCTAGATGGTGCTGCAGTTCTGTGTGGTGGTCGAATTATGCACTATGTTAACGAGTTACACGTTTTCTGACTGTTACATAGTATAATTTTTTTTTAGTGTTTGGCACCAACAAACATGAGGCTTCGATTATAAAACCCATATATACCCTGAGCAAAAATATAATGCATATAAATTTCTTTTAGCTTTCGTTACCGAGTTAGCTAATTATTCTATATATATATGAGTTTGTTTTGATAAAAATAATGAAAAAATAAATCGAGTGAAATAATGTGGGTCGAGTGAATGAAAGGACGGTAGACATAATAACAAATTTAAGGAAAGCAGGGATGTGTGTGTAATTTAAGAAGGAACGAAAATACTCGGATCTAATGAAATATTTATATATATATATGTAAAAAAAAATGTAATCAGTCGCTAAATGAGAAAGAAAGTAGGCTTGGTATATATGTTAACATTAAATATTTATTAAAGCACCATTATATATATTATAGACAGCAGTGGCTTATTATACGTGTTGGCAGTAGTTTGTTATAATATATATGTTAAATGCAGCAATATAGAGATAGGGCAATGTAGAGTAGGTAAGGGCTGTGAAAGGGTGTAATAGGGCTAATATACTGGTGGGGAATAGTCAAATGCTAGTAATATAAAATAAATAAATAATATTAAAAAAATGGATGCAGAAAATATTGATATAAAGCAAGTAGATTTATCTGAAGCTTTGGAGTCGACACCCGAGTAAAGGGAAGCTCCACAACAATACAGAGGATCAATGGACTTTAATTTCAAGTTCATTGAGGAAATGCTCAGACAGAATATGCAAGAAATGACGAAAATGTATGAGGAGGAAATGAGAAAAAGAAGAGATGAAGAAACAAAAAAGAGACAGGAAGAAGAAAAGATAAGAGTTAGAGAATATCAAGAATTTAAAGACACTATGTGGAGAGAGTTAATAGCAATAAAGGAACAGTTTGGAATATTCAGAGTTAGTAAAAAGGAAGAAGAGGTTAAAGACATGCAGAATGAAAGGAAGTTAGAAATCTCTGATGAACCTATGATAATAGAAGAACAAAGAGGTAGTGTAGTAAATATAAAAAAGTATGATGAGCAAAGAGACCTCATTCCAACTGATGAAGGCCCATAAGAACCAGAGAAGGAAGTCAGCATTAAAGAAGAGACAAAAATGGACATTGGACACCAAAGCTACTTAGCAAAGATGATCCACATCAAAATCTTTAGAGGGGAGATAGGAGAAAATCCTCAAGCACACTTAGAGAGCTTTCAAAAGTTTTTCCAATTTCATAAGACAGGACCAGATAAGCAGATAGTGATAGCCAGTTACCATTTACAGGGATCTGCCAAGAACTGGCAGAATATTGTGAGATGGAAGCCTAAAACCATAGAAAAATACAAAGATGCGTTAATGAAGCATTACTGGAGCAACAAGTGTCAAAGTGGTATCTACAATATGCTCTGCCAGGAAAAATTTGGGATAATACCCCAAGAGATGCACACAGTTTTTCCTCCACCAAGCGAACCGGTTTAAATCGCTTACAACATTCACCTTTTCGGATTCACACATCATAGGGACCATCCACATAGCATGCCGCTAACCATCCAACAATTAATGGCAGGCAGGCGAATAAAAGACATAGAAGAAATGAATTGAGTTTCTCACTACATTGGATTTTAACTATTGGGCCAAAGAACCACCTGATAGAAGGCAAAAATTAAAAAACCCAAGGCCACAGTCATCAATGATGAGACATCGATATTATCCACCTGATCCGGGGTTGTAAAATATTTTAGACTCTTAGGACGGTTATTAAATGTATATGAAAATATTAAAACAAATTTGGTAAAATGAATTTGGTTGAATGGAATTTACATTGGTTAAATAAGGTTTTAGATAGAAATTTTGTTATATATATTATTGTTTTAATTACTATTACTCTTAAGAATTTTTTTTATATATTATATTAACTAATCTTAATCTAAGAATTTTTTTTATATATATATAATCAGTTTAACTAATATTACTATGATTTTAACCAGACACGGCCAAATTAGGCCATTTTATATTAAACTATAAATTCTAGATCTGGGTATATAAATTATTCGTTGCTTCGTGTAATCTCTGCTTTCCATATTTCTATATATCTGTAAAAAAAAAAAAAAAAGTTTTTTTTTTTCGTATTTGAATTATGTGATGTAGCAAAAAAAAATTTTTTTTTTCTCTTCCTTGCCTCCTTTGTTCTTTCTTAATTGTTCACAGGAAGTACGGGGAAATGAAACAGTAAGATTCGTATTCGAATCTTAAGTTTCACCTTTATCTATCGTCTCTCACTCACCGGTCTACCCTACCCAAATTTAAACTTTTTGGTATTAAATTGTGTGTGTAGCAATATTAAAAATGTATAGATATATGTAGAATTCAACATAAACATGCACACATTTCGATCTCAAATTTAGGGCAATAAATATAATTTATATTTCTTCTTTTAGTTATATAAAAATATATAATTTTAATCATTTATTTTAAATTGTAAAATCTGTTATTTATTGCTTTGTTTAAATTTCATTTAATAATAATTTAGAAATAGATTGTAATATTTAATTAAAAGTAAAAATAATCGTATGTTCCCTTTTTGTCTTTGAAATTTTAAAAGAATCGGTCGGTGAGAGATAATAGTTTAATTAGAAAGTAAAATTCCCTAAAATGTAATTATAAAAATTAAATATAAAATCTAAACATAAACAATAGAACGGCAGCTTTCTGTATAATTAAACTAACAAAAATGCATTGATTATTCTCAGGGCAGATTAAGTGGAATCCAAAAATAAACTATGACAAAAATGTGAAAGATAAGATCTAAGAAGAGAGGCCATCTTAGACTTGCTAGAAAGAGGACTTTAACTTTAGCTCTGCTCTCAATCAGTTGAGAGTCTCCAAAATATTAAATAAATTGTTCCTGCCATGGTATGACCAAGTAAAGGCACCCAGACTATTCTTCACCCAGGAGATGGCCTATCGGATGCCAAACCTTCCATTGCCCTTCATAAATTCAACCATGAAGATGTGCTGCCTAAAATAATTTTAAAGCTGCTGCTGTAAATTACACGAATCATCCAAATGCTGTAAAAAACTGCTAATGCTAGAATCATGAACAATTTGCTACTGATCACAGAATCGGAAAACTTCTCATAAACAGGTACCTGTGTCCAAATTCTCTAGAGTACTCTACTAATATGCTATAGCTCATTCTTCATACTACTTATATACCTTATAAAATGTAAAATTATCATTTGTAAAACTAAAATTTAATAATTAATTTATTGTGCAAATTTCTCTAATAATCTACCTTACCTCACTCTATCTTTCTTGGGTACGTATTTCTAAAATCTACATTTTATCATATAATTATCACATGCTCATAATTTTCTAAGTATAAATCTATGATCTCTTGAAACAGTGAATGCGTGTCAAATTTTCATTAATATTTACTTTCATAAATAACTTAATTTTCATATAAATCAACACGCATTCAATGCTTCATTTATTGTAATGCAGGGGTCTACTACTTAGCAAATGGCTGGCATATTAGTTGTAATAATCACCCAGTTTATATCTGTTTTATATTTATTAAATCTTAATTAATAATTCCATAAAATTACATTTCTTTGAGAGTCGCCAACGTTCTTTATTAAATGTTGATAATGTAGGGCCGAGTTAGAAATATATTTAAATCTTACCATAATCATCTATACATTATACATGTGTTACATTTTAGAGACGCGATGACCCATTCCAAGCCGTGAATATTCTGGATTCTATAGGGTTGAAATTAACCCCAGTCATCCTACACAAGCTGACAAATGAATGTTTCGTAGGACTTGACAACTGTCATGCAGCCAGCAGGCAAATCACAACATGAACCGCTTGTCCTTGGTTATGCTTATGTGACACCTTACTTCTTTGGGCCGATGGCAAACGCCAGCCCGTCATTCTTATAAACTCATTCACGGCTTTGCAGTTTCAATATACTGACATTCCATATCACCTTTCTAAAATGTACCATGTGTTCCTTTAACTAATTTTATTATTCGATGTATCACTCCACCCTTGTTATCTTCATAATTCACTCTCAAATAAATGTTAGCCCTTAGTTACTAAAGAATATTTTTAATTAAATAAATATATGTCCGCCATTAATATTATAAATCTTATATTAGACTCTTGCATTGCAAAAGTAATAAATCCCTAAAGGCATGCCTTAGAAATACTTGCTCAAGAATTTTAGCTAGATTACGCCATCAAATAAATGTATTTCTTTTTGTAAACATAAACAGTATCAGAAATACCGCTACTGAGGTCTTAAATATAAAATATGTCTAAATAAATAAATGTATTTCTTTAATATAATAGTATCGGAAAATCCCACTACTGAAACTTTAAATCTTAGTAAATATTATTAGTAAATAGTTAAATACTAAAATGTTTCAATAAATAATTTCAAACTATACGTCTGCAGTTACGTTTTATTTATTCAATACCCATTCTATATACTATTTCCTCGATTTTGTAAATATAAGTGTTTAATTAATATTAGTGTAAGATTAATGTTCTGATTGGCTAACTTGGAATAAAATCATGAATCTCTTGCAACATCCCTGACCACCATGCCTAAAGAAATGTTTACTAATGTGGCATCAGATGCGTTGTTTCGTAGATTGTATTGTGGAACCAATAAACTATGTTCGAACTCAGTACTACGAGTGGCTTCACTACTTAGATGGTGCAGTTCTGTGTGGTGGTCAAATTCTGCACTATGTTAACGAGTTACATGTTTTCTGACTGTTACAACAACCAATCAAATCTTAAGCACTGGGACAGAGACTTTCACAAGAAAAGGGTGGTTCCACCCTCTTCTTTACTTGTCTTCCTATATATCCAAGCCAGTCCAAAGTACTTAGATCTGAAAGCATAAATCTTAAATATCATCACACTCAATTCACTGAGTTCAAATTACAAACATACAGCGTGAAATCTTTCAATTTACTACGCAGTAGTTTATCGATGTTATAAATTTAAACCAAAAGTGAAATCACTTTTAGTTTATTATTCAGGATTAATATTTTGGCTTAAAGATTGAGCAGGTAAGTACTGTTATTAGATGATGTAATTTTTATTTTCAATGCCAGTTTTTAATTGCTGCTTTATCTAATTATCTTATTATAACAGAAATTTAATTAAAAAAATATATGGAGCCAAAATTATCAATTTTTATATCTAAACTCTTCTACTTATTTATACATTATATACACAGTTCAATTCCAGCTGAACCATAAGGAATTTTTATGAATTATTGATAACTGAAATTTTCAAGCCAAGATTTATTATTTATTGCTATATAAAGCCATAATGAAATAGTTAATAAATTTAAAAAAATTCCAGCACTAAATGTTAAAAGTGGACAAAACTATAAAAGTTATAACTGATGGTAAGATTTTAAAAAGGAACTAATTGTAAATATATTTACTATCTTAATGGAATTTTTAATAAAGAAATACTGCATTGTAAAATAATATATTGATATTAGCAATACTTGGATTTATTCTTCTTTAAATTCTGAAATTTTATTGATGTAAACTGTTTTTAAAGTGTTTCAAATCTTCTGGGAACAAATGTATTAATGATGTTATGTTTCATGTCACTTTAAAATATTTACAAGTATAGCTGTATTTGTAAAAGCAAAATGTTTTGTTTTCTTTTATACAAAACATCATATGACATTATGTAAAACACACAAAAAATCTAGGATTCTTTTTTTCCCACTGAAAATCATTTGATATAAGAAAATGGAATAAATGGTTAAAATAATACAATTAATTATTACAATTAATTATTCTTCATTCTATTATGAACTTTCTCTAGTGGATCAACATACAGTCACTAGAGCCATTTATATAATTTACAGTGAAAGTGTTTTTTATTAGTGAAACATATTTTTTCTCATAATAAATATATGCTAGAATAAAATGTCAAACAATTATAAATTTTGGTCCAATGTAGTATATATTAATACTACCAAACTACCAAAAATTTATCATTACCTTAGGTTATGAATATGCTTAGCAGATATAAATAATATTTGTTTACACACAAATAGACAATACAGATTAGTAATTACACAATGTTTTAAGCAGTAGAAATAGTAACACTTAATGAAGAGTGGAGGAGATTAATACTACTCAAAACATTGTGTAATTACATTTGATTACACATTAACTTTTATTGTATATAAAAACTTTTCCAAATAAAAGCCAATTTAATATAATCTGATAATAATAAATGATCATAAACAATTGTCACATTAGCTAAGAAGTGTATATATATATATTGAACCGTGTTCGAATATGTGTATTCGAAACACCGGTCTCTTAGGCAGAGAAGAACATACTCGGAGAGTATGTATGCCCAAATGATAGCTATAAAGTATATAACTAATGTTACATTTCCAGGACATAGCTTCTTCTTGGCTGTTGAGTTAAACACCACGTCCAAAGCACTTTTTTGTGTGTGTATAACCACAGGCGCCAGCTGCTTATTCTAAAAGAATACTAAAAGAATAGACAATGCACTTTGAACATTGGCCACTAGCTCAATGCCTAAATCCACTACTAGCTCAGTTGTTTGTAATCACTAACCTTTTAACCGCTAATTTTATCATTGGTTGTATCAGATAAAAATCAAATCTTTTAATTGGCCAACTCACAAACTGAAGACAAAGCCTATTGTTAAAACATATTCGCCTATAATATTAAATTCAACTCAGATACGTTTATAAAAAGTATATAATTAATTTTTCAGGTTATGAAGAAAACGAAAGTTCTTTCAAAAATAAATTGCTATTTATTTATTCTAAAACATTCAATATCGGCAACATAAAAGTTATAATGTAAACAAAAAGATCGACTTTTACGTTATAGAAAAGTAAATATTTCTTTTTACTACATCTTCAATATTTTTACTTAAATCTTCAATATTTTTCGAAAATAATTTTGTTTTTTTATTATTCTCTCTGAAAATAATTTTAATTTCTCAAATTATTCTTTTATAATAATTAAATTGTATTCGAAATGAAAATCTCAGCGTTTTTCTTTATTTTCTTTGATCAGGCAGTTTCTTTGTTTTTTCCAGCCAATCAGAATGTCTTTTTCAGCTGAGAGCATGCTAAGAACCAATCACAAATAATGTTCCTTCTTTGTTTAGGTTTAAATGTGTTTTTTTTCTATTTTTTACTTCTAAAATAAATCGGAAGATGTCACCATCGTACAGAACTTTTAAAAACGAATTCAATACGTGTTTAACGAATATTTTCGTATAAAAACTGGCTGAGTTAGAGTGATTTCAGATGTCGACGAGGAGCCTCGTAAAAAACAGTCAAAGAACTAATGGATTATACTTAATTAGTGGTTAAAGACTTGATAAAAGAATTGTAAAAGGAGTTGATAAAAGAATTTGATAAAAGGAATTGATAAAAAAAATTGACCGACAAATAAAGTTTAATTTTAAAGATAATTTATTAACTAACATTTATTTACTAAATTTAAAGATTTTATAATTTTAATAAAAGACACGCATATTTTAAATTAACATTTCTAAATGGTTTAAATATTCCTATAGATTTAATAACAGAACACTCTAATTTAACTAATAAATATTGATATAATGATCACGCACATATTAACTCTTGTACACACATAATAATAATAAAGTATTACATAGCATTTGGAATTTAATCACACATATCAATAGTTCATTTATGTATGATATAAAGTTCATATAATTAGACTCTTGAAAGATTCGTACTAATTAATGCAATGCAATGGCTATTACAGTATAGAACGAAATAAGCAAATGTTTTTATCTAGGCTTTTGAATGTAGACATAGAATTTTGTTCTCTTTGGTGGCTGCTTTCGGTGAGGATATTTCCATTATGAATGCTTACTAGCTGGCTGGGACTTTTCCTTGATAAGTTTCCTGATTTTCACGATTATTACTATTGGAGACAAATAGATACTGACAGAGATTTTCTAAGATGTTAAGCTGACATTATTTCATGGGCAGATCTGCTGTTTTCTAGGACATCTGGGCTGGAGATAAACGTGCGTTCCCAAGATCTTCTCAACACTGCATTTTGTTTGTTAACTGCTCAATTAATTTCTGAACTGCACTACTCAATTACTTTGTGAACTGATTGTCTCAACAGATTGTCCGATAAAATATTCAGTATTTATACCAATGAAGTGTTTTCTTTTCAATATCCTCTGGCAAATATCTGTTGTCAAAATTCTTTATCAATTAATCCTTTGATAAACGTGTTTTGGAAGATTGCTTAATTAGTAATAGCCATGCAGAGATGTTGTTTTATATTTTAATTAATAACCATTGCCGTGTTTTTTAATAATAATCTTCTTTAACTTTCATTTATTTATAATAACATTTATTCTATTGTTGACAATCGCACACATATACGCACATATACTTTTAATACAATTTACTATTTAGTTTTAACATTATTTTTCCTTTAATTAAACTTGAATGAAAAGAGATTTGTATGTTTTAACTTTTTAAATTATATTTTTACGAATACTAATAAAAACTCTTTACTTCCTTTTATAACCCTTAGTTTAATTTCTCTAACAAAACACCCCTCTCCCCTTCTGAAATTAACGGTAGAAAACTATTTAATTCTTATCTTTTCCGAAAACAAGCTGCAATAAACTCAACATTTAATTTTATGTTTCTCTTTAACCAAAGATTATTTTAATAATATAATTTTAGATAAAATTATATGTGCCTATATCAATATAGGTACATTACACCGCCCTTCCTTTTGAGAGTAAAATGCGTCATTTTTGACCATTTTATCTCTGACAACATTAAATCTTAATTTATTATTCTTTCTAAGTTTGCTTTTTGGTATCTTTTCCTTTTCCATGCTAAGGGCAATCTCCAATTATGCTTTTCTTCTTTCTATGCTGGTAACATTGCTTACAATGTTTGTCCTGGATAATGGCCACGAGGACAAACTAAATTTGTGGCACAGGGATCTTTTATAAATGAAGCTTCGGCTGCCGATTCTCTTGATCGGACTTTGACTAAGCAGCTGCAATGGCAGGAATTTTCAACTGTCCATTTCCGACTTATGCTTTGGAAAATGAGGTACGAGATATGGGGATTCTCCCCTGAAAAGTGACTTACGACTTACTCTGGTTGTTGCCAGTGTGTTTTTTTAAAAGAGGAATGATCTCGGCCAATCCGTTGCGGGTACTAGAATTTATCCAGTCGAGAGCTTTAAACTTAATCCTTATCTAACCTATTTCAATACTACCCTCATCCCTTTAGATTCGAACCCTTATACATTCTTAATACAACTTAGATTAACTTTCATTTATATTATTTTAACCTTTCAATATTATTTTTAACTATACATGAACATTACTTTAACATATTTATTTGTATTAATCTAATCTTACACCATTATTTCAAACCATTACGAACATTATTTCAACATTATTTATTTACACTAATCTTATAATATTATCTTTAAACTAACATGGACATCAATTTACATATTTATTTATATTACGATATTACTTTTTAACCCATTACTTTAACTTATATATTAACATGTGTGAACTCAGAAAAAAAAAAACTATTTTGCTTTATTATGATTCATTCATTATTATTTTACTAGAGATTTTTTTTTTATCTTGATTATTTTAAACAATTTATTTACATCCTTTTCTTAACTTACGGTATTCAAAACAAACTTTTATTTTAACATGGCGTATATTCAAAAAACTATTTTATTTTACTATGAATATTTTATTTATTTTCTACAGATATATTATACTTATTTATTTAACTTGTTTTTATTTTATGTATTTCCATTATTTTATTCATTTATTTAACCCTACAACTTTACTTTTACATCATTAACTTGACTCATTTATTTAACTTGATTTTATTGATTGATTTTCTTTTTTTTGTTTGAGCTTTTTGTTTACGAGCATTTCTTCTTAATTAATATGTGCGTGGAGAAAAAAAAATCTTTTATTTTGCGAAGCGTACGTTATTATTATTACTTGCAACATTTCATTTATTATTATTCATTCATTTTTAAATTTATTGTCTTAAGTTTTAAATAGAAGTTTCAGATTTAATTTATTAGATTTATTTACTTTAGAATAATCATATTCGTGCTCATTATCCATTTCCGGTCCTTTTTGTTTATTTCCTTTTACTTTAATATTCCGACCCTTAACTAATTTTGAAACTATGTCAGGTGGCTCCTTCTTTCTTTCTACAAATTCTATAATATAAACTAACTTTCCTCTCTTATCGGTTCCACTTTTATATTTTATTGCTTTATCTCTTTCTCTTTCTGTTCTGTTTTCGACTTCGTAACTCAGAAAACTTTTAAGCTTTACAGATCTCCGTATTTTTCCTAATCGTGAATATTTTTTCCTACGCTTCCTCTTTGTTTTAAATCTATGTCTACAGCGAATGCGAACATTTACTTTAACCTTTTTAAATTTTTGTAAAAACTTTTCTACACTATCTACTACCTTGAACTTATGTTTTTCTTCTATTTCTTGATCTACATTTGTGTCTACTTTATTTATCACAATGCTATCTGATTCTAATTCAATTTCTACCTCTTTCATGACCTCAACTTGCTGACTTTCTTTAATTAAATTTAACTCTATAACTTCTTGGTTCTTCTCTACCTTTACCATTATCTCACATCTTATTTCTCTTACTTCTGCTCTGAGTTCTTTAATTTCTGTTTTAACCTGACTAATTTCTGCCTTCAATTCTGCTTTGAGTTCTTCTTTGAGCTCTTGTTGGCTTTGTTTAATTTCTTGATGCATTTCTTCCATCATATTCATCAATCATTTTCATCATCATTCGCATCTCAGATACTTCTTCTTTCTCCTTTTCTACTAACTGGGGATTTTTAAAATATATTGGGCTTTCTTTCAGATCCATTTTCGAAATTTTCAATTTCAAAGTACTAGCGCTTATGTTAAACTAAATTTACTATACGATTTATTTATTTATTTTTCTTACTAAGACGGAAACTCACGCTAACTCCACCCTTTTAGTCCTTTTCACTACCCGATCTAATGCTTTAACTCTGCCCATAACATCTAACTGACTCTGATTTGATGGCATAAATGTCAAAATCTCTTTTCATTTCGAAAAAAAAATTTTGGTCAATTCTTTTTTTTAAATTAAAACACTTTTACATACGTAATTTAACTTTCTAGATTTTTATTTTCAATAAGAACAAAGTATTTAATTAACTGTCATTTATGACAAGTTCGGCCCACGTTGGGTAAAGCCATTTGAACCGTGTTCGAATATGTGTATTCGAAACACCGGTCTCTTAGGCAGAGAAGAACATACTCAGAGAGTATGTATGCCCAAACGATAGCTATAAAGTATATAACTAACGTTACATTTCCAGGACATAGCTTCTTCTCGGCTGTTGAGTTGAACACCACGTCCAAAGCACTTTTTTGTGTGTGTATAACCACGGGCGCCAGCTGCTTATTCTAAAAGAATACTAAAAGAATAGACAATGCACTTTGAACATTGGCCACTAGCTCAACGCCTAAATCCACGACTAGCTCAGTTGTTTGTAATCACTAATGGATTATACTTAATTAGTGGTTAAAAGACTTGATAAAAGAATTGTAAAAGGAGTTGATAAAAGAATTTGATAAAAGGAATTGATAAAAAAAATTGACCGACAAATAAAGTTTAATTTTAAAGATAATTTATTAACTAACATTTATTTACTAAATTTAAAGATTTTATAATTCTAATAAAAGACACGCATATTTTAAATTAACATTTCTAAATGGTTTAAATATTCCTATAGATTTAATAACAGAACACTCTAATTTAACTAATAAATATTGATATAATGATCACGCACATATTAACTCTTGTACACACATAATAATAATAAAGTATTACATAGCATTTGGAATTTAATCACACATATCAATAGTTCATTTATGTATGATATAAAGTTCATATAATTAGACTCTTGAAAGATTCGTACTAATTAATGCAATGCAATGGCTATTACAGTATAGAACGAAATAAGCAAATGTTTTTACCTAGGCTTTTGAATGTAGACATAGAATTTTGTTCTCTTTGGTGGCTGCTTTCGGTGAGGATATTTCCATTATGAATGCTTACTAGCTGGCTGGGACTTTTCCTTGATAAGTTTCCTGATTTTCACGATTATTACTATTGGAGACAAATAGATACTGACAGAGATTTTCTAAGATGTTAAGCTGACATTATTTCACGGGCAGATCTGCTGTTTTCTAGAACATCTGGGCTGGATATAAACGTGCATTCCCAAGATCTTCTCAAGACTGCATTTTGTTTGTTAACTGCTCAATTAATTTCTGAACTGCACTACTCAATTATTTTGTGAACTGATTGTCTCAACAGATTGTCCGATAAAATATTCAGTATTTATACCAATGAAGTGTTTTCTTTTCAATATCCTCCGGCAAATATCTGTTGTCAAAATTCTTTATCAATTAATCCTTTGATAAACGTGTTTTGGAAGATTGCTTAATTAGTAATAGCCATGCAGAGATGTTGTTTTATATTTTAATTAATAACCATTGCCGTGTTTTTTAATAATAATCTTCTTTAACGTTCATTTATTTATAATAACATTTATTCTATTGTTGACAATAGCACATATATACGCACATATATTTTTAATACAATTTACTATTTAGTTTTAACATTATTTTTCCTTTAATTAAACTTGAATGAAAAGAGATTTGTATGTTTTAACCTTTTAAATTATATTTTTACGAATACTAATAAAAACTCTTTACTTCCTTTTATAACCCTTAGTTTAATTTCTCTAATGAAACACCCCCTCTCCCCTTCTGAAATTAATGATAGAAAACTATTTGATTCTTATCTTTTCCGAAAACAAGCTGCAATAAACTCAACATTTAATTTTATGTTTCTCTTTAATGAAAGATTATTTTAATAATATAATTTTAGATAAAATTATATGTGCCTATATCAATATAGGTACAATATATATATATAAAGAAAAAGACTTATAAATCCAAGAAATAATATTATATATATAATATTTTCACAATAATATGTAAAAAAAGCCTTTTTTGTGTTAAACAAATTAATACACAGTTTAACACAATAGATAATTTATATATATTGAACCAGGTCTGTTAAAGAAGAGATTTATCTTGCTAGGTTTAACTGGGTTTAACATAATTCTTAATTTATCTTTTTAATATTATGGTAATGGGCCAGCCCTTCAAGCAGAGGAGAGAATACCATTGATAGCAAAGCCTTTCACAATACTCACAGTCAGATCGAGCTATGCAAAGCACAAAATGGTCACATTCCAGTCTGTGAGCCCTCAACTACTAGATTCAAACTCTGCCATCTAAAGCATTATATTTGTTTTGATGATCAACCTCAGGCACCAGCCAATCATAAGTTATATAATCAGCATGCTTCTGATGACAGGAACACAATCCAGTGCTTGAAATATCTCATGACTAGCTCATACTCTGTCTCAGAATCCAGCATATTTAGTTAATGCATAAAATAACTATACTAATTTATTGGTGATGCAGTGACAAGAGAAAAAGAGAAAATAAACAAAATAACAATTAGAGAAAACATTAATATTTAATTATTTATGGACACATATATTTAATGTAATATAAAATAACACAATACAAGATTTGACATAAAAATATAAATGACTTTAGGCTATAGTTATAATAGTCCAGTAATTAAAGTTCATTCATTTAAAATAAAAGAGTTTAGTCTGTGATCAAAATAGTTTTAAAAGTATCTTTACCTAGGTTTTCATTTATTTTATTTTCCAACCAGTTGGCTTCTTGATCTCCATCAGTGGTTTCAGGGCTTGTTTTCCATTCTTTGTGTTGACAATGAGAGAGAGAGAGAGAGTTTGCAGCAATATTTACTTGCAATATAAGCATTGTTCTAAATGTTGGTTCAGAGGAGGTTCAGTTGATTTTCTTTTTGTTGAAGGTTTTTGGAACCTGTAGCCCAGCTTAACATCCTAAAGTTGTCTAGCAATGCATGTTTCTAGATCTGTGGATTTTGCATGGATGTTGATCACAGTAGTAATTGACTGGCTTACTACTCTGTTTATAATTTCTGAATATCTGAATCTCTGGTTGTTTGGATTCTGTTTAAACTCAATAATAATAATCCAAACTGATGAATAATCTAGAAAATTGCAACACTGACTGAAGAACATTAACCAAAATGGAACTTTTATATCTCAACTCTCTCATTGTTTTATTTATCTTGATTTGAAGCTGTCTTTTAATTAATTTTACATTTTTTTAATTAATTGATTTTTATATTTGCTTAATCTTAATCTGCTCAGATTCTCTATCTTGATAAGATAGTTTACAGTTTTTTTAAATTAATTCAACTATTGATTTTGATTTTATTATCAATAAGAAATCTTATAAATTAATTAACTAATTACATTTTTGAAAGTTTTACAAACATTTTATTTTTACAGACTAATTTTTAATCTGATTTCACATTTGCTTATTTTATACATTATAAAAGTTTTCTTTATAAAGAGAAAGAGAAAAAAAAGTTTTAAATTTTCGAATTCTATTTTAGATTTCTCTCTCCTCCTATTTAAGAAGTTTTATTCTAATAGTAAAAATAAGACACAATCTTTTGCTTTTACAAAATATCATTTTAAAAATCTTAAAACTAATCATATTTTTTTTAAAAAAAAAAACATGTAATGTTATTTATTAGTGGTACAATACATTGAAATAAATATTTCCATGGATTGTTATTATAATAAAGGTTAGAAATATCATTATGCCCATGCCAACAGAAATAACTTTTAACCTTTGATGTTGCCAAGAAACTATCAATTATTACTAATTGACAACTCCTGAGACTAAACAAGTTTTCTCATTAACTTTTTGTTGAAGTAAAAGAGATCACTTCATATAGTAAAATTTTCTTCTTAAAAATTGTCCATGCATTAATAAGTTTTTATTTTTATGTTCTCTATTTCAGTTTTATTTAAGATTGATTATTATTTTAAATATATAATTGTGTATAATATGTTGAGATTTTAATATAATTTGTAAAATATATTTAATTAGTTGAAATTTCTATAGAATAAAAACAAAATCTTTTTTATGATAAAATTGTATTGCATAGATCATGTTCAAAATATGTGCCTCATATTTATGATTAATAATATACTTGTCAAATATTTATTTTATAAAGTAATGATATTCAAATTCCATGCTTTTAATACACATATTATGTTGTTTCTTTGATAGGATAAATTACTGGAGGTGGTAAATGGTATCATGGTCATAAGTAAAAAATAAAGGAAACATGGATTCTCATCAATTCCAATAAATAATATAATCAAAAATAGGTTAGATTTATGCAAACATGAAATTTATATTCTACTTAATTTTTAATGCTCAATAATTATATTAATAATCAAGCTTATTATGCACATATCTTGAAAGTATGCTAGATAATAAATCATTAGCATACAAAAGATTTTGTACAGAGGTTCCAACTGGTTAAATGAGATATATTATAATGGGAAATCACCCAACTAACAAAGGATAAACTATATAAAATATTTATGAATTAATTCAGTCTAGGGGAATATTATCACAAACAGACAACTGAATACATAGTTAAATGACTATACTTTTTTTTCATTAAACTAATTTAAAAACAGTAATGGATAATTATCAGACTAGGCCTATGTTAAGTACAAGTCTTTATGTAGATCCAGACATATTTCCTGATCATTATTCTCTCCATATTTATAATATTATTCTAATGTAATATAAAATAGTATATTTGTAATTAGGATGAAAATTTTATGAGAAACAAAGTTATTAACTATAACCATAATTTTATTTACCATAATAGAATAAACAACAATATAACTGTTTTATATGTACATATTAACATTAACATAATAAAATAGAGAACATACATGACAGAAAATATTTTTTAATTATTATTTAAGAAAAGGCATTATAAAAGTCTTACCCAGTTTATTTTACTTTTTTATTTTCTGTTAAGCTCATCTTTTTGTAATCAGTAAAACTAATTTAAAAATAAGATCTCTGGCCAAGAAGATCATAGTTTCATATTGAAATTTATGAAATATTTAACTTGATTATTTTCTATAAATAAGTTCCTTTTTGATTGTTGTGCCTTGTAATTGAGGGAATCAGATATGCCATATATAAAAATCATTTTCTTGATGGGTTATTTATTCTTATAACATTTAACTGGTAAATTACTTTATACTATTAAATAGCTGAGTTGTGATATAGTATCAACAATAAGTTACAGTGTTGGCAGAGAGGTGTTATTAATTATCACCACTTCATAAATAAGAAACTATATTTATGAAAAGATGAATTGGCACTTTAATGTCCTATCCTGTTATTGCCATTATCCATGCATATATAAGAATCAAAATCATTTTCCTGGCTTCAATTTTTATAAGCTGAACAAAGAACTTACTGAACTCCCTCCAAGTTTGAAAAGCAGACAATCTGAGATTTTTTTCTTCATTGTCTGGTAACTATCCAAGATTCTATGTTAATTTAATATTTTAAAAATAGACAATTTTATTTTTAATTATTATTTTAAAATAAATAAAGAAATAGACTTTTTTCTTACAATTATTTTAAATGATTTGTTTTAAATACATAACTTTTATAAAGTTTTAAAAAGCATAATGAAAAATGAATAAACATAAAGGTTACAATAAAAATATATACATTTCCATTGTACTACATATTCTTGAAAGTATAAATAAAAATATCTGATAAAATTAAATGATCCTAAAATGCATTTCATGCTGAACCAGTAATTTGGGATGAGTCATAATCTCTTAACATTTCATCAGTTGTTCATAATTTATCAATATCAAATTAATACAATTTGATCTATAAGTATTAAACTTCCTGCACTTACATCTTTGCTCCAAATGCTTTAATAATTATATTATGGTTATTAGTAATCAATTCTTAGTTTAGCGATTATTATACAACTTGTAATCCAGATATAAGCTTTAAATTTAGTTAAAAATTAATGTACCTATTTTTTTTGTTAAATATAACTATAGCTTCATTCATTTTTTTTCTCATGTGTATCACTTTTTAAATATTAATTGAATTCAAAGTTTATATCTGAACTAATAATGATATGATAATCTCTAGCCTAATAAACAATTAGTAATAATCATTAATGTGTTAATCTAAAATATATAGTATCAAAGTTGTGAATGCAAACATTTGGTACTTATAGAATAAATTATAATATATATGTGGGCGTGTTGCTTAATGTTTTGTGTATAACTTGGCATTCAAGTTCAGATAAAATCTGAAAACTTCATGTATTTTTCAAATACACTTAGAAAAATATAGGTAATAGATCGATATCTTATCCTTCTATCCAATCAATTGTTAGTTGCTAAATGGATATATAATTATTCTTAGTTGATGTAAAGAAAGATTTATTTTCACCTCATATCAGATAGGAATTGACTAACCTCATAAATATGCTGCAAAGATCTTAGACCTTAAGTATTTTTGCCTGCTCATATATATATATATGAATCTTCTATTATTCAATTGTGAACATAGACGTTACTTCAGTAATAATTTTCTTATTTCTTTGTTTATTTTATTATTATTTTAATCAAATTATTCCTCATTTACATTTGTTATTTAAAAAAAAAACGTTTTTTTCGCACCTCAGAATTCATATTAATGAAATATTTAAAATCATGTTGCTATTTAAATTTTTTGTCAAGATTATTTTATTCATTGTGTTTTTATATTTAAATTATTTTTTTATTGATTACGAGTGCAACATAAAATATACTAAACAAATAACTAAATTGACTATTTAAAACAGCCATTCATTAATTAAATGAGAATAGAAAAATTCTTTTTCATAATGCTACTTAATTGAATTTTTTTATTATTTTATTTTAAAAAACAACTATTTACATCAAGTAATAAAATTAATAGTGACATAAATAGTACAACTCTAACCTGGGAAAAATAACTTAACATTATGCAGCAAATATTATTTTTGGTACATATATAAAATCGATTAAAGTAAACATTTCATTAATTTTGAATATTATAAAAATATACATAATTATCCGTCTATTATTCTTTGTATCAAAATATTACCTGTTTGTATGTCTGTCTTTATAATCACATTGCTATCCGTCTACCTGCCTATCTATTGATATATATGTCTAGATTTATTTATTCATCCATCCTTCTGTTTTTATGCATGTTTTTCTATACTCATCTATATCTGATTAGACTTATTTTATTTATTTGATCATTTTGTACTTTTTTATTTCTCGAATAGCTATAGGATAAAATTAAAGAACTCATACACATCTATCAGCTTTACATATCATTTTTAAATACGCTTTTATTAACATATTGCTTCTAAGTGTCATAGCATCGGCCGGGACGCGAACCCGCAACCCGGGCAACTGCCTGCAAGGCAGTCGCGCTGGCCTCTCGACCACCAATGCAAGACAACATATATTGCTTTTATTAAATAAATCACACAATAATTTCGTTTTTCTCTATTGTTTTCATTTTTTCCTAATAGAGTTTACATGTAGTAGATAATTGAATAATCTTCTACTAGGCAATATCTTTTTTTTTGTAAATTCTGACGTCTAGTAGGCTATGTTTCTCGTTCATGAAATGATAGATAATATTCTCAGTACATTTTTTTGCTTCTTTGCTCTTCCTCATATAGTCTCATACTAATACTCTTCTCTCTAACTTAAGTGTAATAATGGAAGCTATCCTCTTATAAAATTTTTAGATTAATAAATAAATAAAAGCATTTCAAATTACTAAATACTTTGTATATGTAAAAAAAGAAACTAAAATTATTTGAAATAAAAAATTAAACAATCTTTATACAACTCTTTATAGGAAAAAAAAGTGAATAAGATGACATTACTAAATTAAATTAGTATCAAACAGTAAGATTTTATGGTAATTTATTTTTGCTTTACTCTGAAAATAAAATAAAAGTATAAATCTAATAAAATTAATGAATTTATATAAAAAAAAAAAATTAGATTTTAAAAATTTGATTTATTACCACTTTTCTTTTTTCAAATCTCTTTAAAGAATTATAGATATCATTCAGTTTTCATTAAGAAAACTAAATTTAAAATTATAATACACTATATCTCTCTATATAATAAATTTATTCATAATGAACAAAGTTCAAATATGTTACAATAATTCACAAGTCAAATTACTAAAGAATCATTTTAACAAACTTGTAAACAAGTCAGCATTTTGATTAGATTTAAAAAAATGCCACTTTTATCTGATTCTCAGAGTCTTAAATGATAAATAAACTATTATCAATCAAGTCAGCTTACCTGTGATAATATGTTGGACTATTTCCATCACCTATCATTAAATGTTGAATGTACAGAAAATATATTAAACTTTATTCAAACTTTTCAAATACAAACACAAATAGACAACACAGGTTAGTAATTACATATTTCAAATAGTATTATTCTTCCACTCTTTTTCAGATGTTGCTAGCCTGATTGACAATACAAGTATAGAAGACAAACTTCCACCCTTTAGATTCTTGATCAAATTTTAAGGCAATACTGTAACTGTCTGAACTATTCTAGTAAAGGCAATAGATAATAGAAATTTCATATATTTATGTATGAGGGTTGGTTCACATCTTCACAAATCCTTCAAATTTTTAAAATATTTTTTTCTAAATGCAAGTTTAACTAGAAACTCCCATATATTGTGTATTGCCACATGTTGACTTATAGTATTATATGTCATTGTTTCTTCATTGCCCCTTTTCCTCTCTATCCAGTATTTTTGTATTTTCCCAATTGAACATAGGATCATTAGTACATAATGGTCTTCTACTTTTAACCATTAGTTTGGGCCATTTCAATTGATGTTCAGCAGGGTCACAGCTGTCACCAATATTACTTTTTTTCATATTCACATGGTATTTCATAGATTCAATTTTTGTTTCTCAGCATTTCTAGTTTAGCTTTGGTAGAAGTTAGAATTCCTTGAAATGTGGTATAGCTTTGGAAAATTGTTTAACTGCAAATTTTTTTTAATTTGTCTGTCATGCAGCAACATACCTCCTTCAAATTTACAATGAAATCTGAACAAGATCAAAAATTGGTATTTTTAAATGTTTTGTGACAAGATGCCCACAGGGAAAAGTAAAAACAATTGTCAAGTCCTTGACATTTACATTAATCATACCAAAAGTACTAAACATGGAATTATACTATCATTATGGAAAATAGCAAAGGAAGTTTGTTCAGAAAGCAGTGATTTGGAAAATGAAAAAATTTACATAGAACAAACTCTCATGAAGAAATGATTACTCATCAGCTGTCATCAATAAAACTCTTAATAGACAACAAAAAGAAACACCAAAAGAAAAAAAAGAATTATTAGTACTGTAGTGTATCCATACATATCAGGAATGGCAAACAAATTAAAGAAAATCTGCAGTCACTATAACATTAGAACATCTTTCTAAAACCATATCACACTTTGAGAGATTTTAACTTTCTACCAAACCTAAACTGGAAATGCTGAAAAATAAAAACCACATCTATGAAATGCCATGAAAATGTAGAAATAAATTGGTAAGACCTGCTGCCCTGATGAACAGCAATTGAAAGATCACAAACTAAAGGTTAAAAGAGGAAAAACAAATATGTCTACAGTAGCAATCCATGTATGTGCTAATGACTTGATATTTAATTATGAAAATACAAAATATTGGATAGTGAGTAAAGGTGCAAAGAAGAAAATTCATAGAAGCTACTCATATGACAATGGCAAATAATTCTATAAGTCAACCTAGTGAGGCAATACACAATGTATGTAAGCCTCTAATTAACCTTTCAATAAGAAAAAAAATTATTTAAAAAAAATTTGAAGGACTCATGAGGATTTGATCCTACCCTTATATTTAAATATACAGAATAGCTCATTTGGTTAGAGTTTTGTCTTAAAATTCAATAAAGCTATAAGTTTGACTCCTATGCTAATATTGTCACTGGTTATGTCACCAACACCTGAACAAGAGTGAAGAATAATACTACTCCAAACATTGTGTAATTACTAACCTGTCTTTCTTATTTATGTATTATTCACTAATAAGTTTGTATTTGAAAAGTGTATATAATATGTAAAATTTTCTATACATTCAACAATTAAATGATGACAATTGTCCAGTGCATTATCACATCTAATATACCATCATCATAAACCTTCAGGCAAATACAAAGTCAGCTTACAGTTTTAAATAACAAACTAGGTGAAATTCTAATAATTTTAATGTCTGCCAATAAATTATATCTGTTAAATAAGTACTGTTTAGAATACATAAATTGATTTCTAACCAAATAAATCTGAGTACAATATTATAAGTCACAAGTCTGATTCTTAAGGAATCATTTTAACAAACTTGTAAAAATGCCCATTCTCTTGCATCATCATCTATTTATTGGTCAGATAAAGAATGGCCACTTTTATCTGAACACCAGGTTCTTATAAGTTTAGTTATCCATACATACCTAGTTGATTCATTAATATGTTTACATATCCTACAACAATACATATTTAATAGTTGCAATTTATTTATAGACTTATTAAAATTACTGGTTTGTTAATTAAAATTGTAAGCTGACTTGATTAATTATAAAGTTGCAGTTAATATAAAAGTTTTACTGCTTCAAAGCTTTAACAAATAGTTTATTGACCATTTAAAACCTGAGGATCAAATAATAGTAGCTATTTTTTTTTATCTCTCCAATGAATTGACGTTAATATAAAAGAAAGAGCATTGTTTACACGTTTGTTAAAATAATTCTTTAGAAATCGTACTTGAGAATTATAATGATATATTAGGAATTTAGTTAGTCTATTTAAAAGTTTATATATATTTTCGAATTTACATATTTAATAGGCACAATTTTCTTATAGACTTATTAAGTTCTGTTCTTCTCAATTTAATGTTTAAAATAAAGTGGCATTGATATAGTCCAGTTAAGTATTAAATTATATGATTATTTCAGGTAAGTATTAAATTATATAACTATCAGATTTGTGATTATATAAGAATTTTAACAATTTACATCAAATATTTTTATATGTAGTATTGACACATACACAGAAGCAACACAATTACTATATACTGTATTTTAAAGACAATGTTTGATAAAATGTGAAATATCTGGATAGATGCATGAAGTTTAATAATGATTTCTTTAACATTATATATAGAATGCACTTGTTTTATTATATTTATAGGAGTTTAGGTTCTGTGATTTTGTTGCCCAACTTATATCAGGAATATGCATAACTCTATGAGGCCAAACTAGGGCACTTAGAAGTATTGAAAAAGTAATAATAGTGGAAGACATAGTCAATTAATTAATCTATAATGTATTTACTTAAATTCATTGCACCTTTTGAGTTTAAATGTAAATACAGATGCACTATCACCCTGTTGATCATTTTGATTCCTTTATCAAATAATATTCGGACCTATTCTTTGCTGATATTTTCCACATTTCAAGTTGTGTAGAGAAGGATGATAATGGTGTAACAATTCATAGTAATTCAGACTGCATGATTTAAGTAGAAATTAAAATACTATGTATTCAACATTTAAAAAATTATGCCCACTTCAAATACAAACACCGTAACACGATATGATAGCCAACTATAAATTGTGTAAATTTGCATAAAATATCATGAAGCACAAAACAGACCATAATATTACTGTGCAATGCCATCAAGTGATATGGCCACGTAAATGGCATTTTTATGTGTTTTTACATATAAACAATGCCAACAAGTGGCCATGCCTGGTTAACAAAAGTCTACCATTACAACATATAAATTGAAATATCAGCAATTATATTAATTTTGAAATATACCTGGCCTAAATAGGCTGTGGTTTTTTTTAATTGGTTGTGTTTACAAAATTTTTTAAGATTTAATGTAAATTAAACAAAAGATTTTAATATTTTATAAATAAATGTGAGAATTGTCCACTGACTGAAAAGTTTTCATTTTAACTTCAATTATATACTAACTAAAACTAAATGTAAACATGGTACTATAGCATCTATTTTTCCCCTCACTAAATATCACAATGTATTAAATTTCCTTTATGATTTAAATACTATATCTCTGTAGTTAAAAGCATGTGTACTGATTTTTTTCTGAGCAATTTTTATTAATAGCAGAATTATTTTCTTTGCATAAACATTTATTTTTTTTAATTGACTGTGAATTTAACACATGACAGTGGTTATGAATTTGATACATGACAGCCTTATGAATGAATATATATTCACCAATCAGACAACAGAGAAAATAGGGATTTTATATATAAGATACACATTTTGTAAAAGATACAAAGTATATAATGTTTGGAAATGGTTGTCAAGAAGTAAATAATTAGCATTCTAGAAAATAATTTGGTATGTGTATTTGAATAAGAGTGCATAATGCATTTCATTAATTACTGGTGTATTGATTGAGATTTCATAAAAACTTTGATCACTGAAAATAACAAACCTGGAGTCATGATCCTTGGACCTTCAATTCTAGAGTCTGCAGTTCTATCACTAAACTAATTCATCCAGGATGCTGTATTTAATTTATATACTGATTATTAAAATTTTGGTATTTTAAAATGTATGAAAGGTTTTGTTTTTAATGCAAAATATCAAAAAAAAAAATAATCATTTGATTAGTCATTTAAGAAATTTAGTAACAACTGAGCATTCAAATAATTTCACTTAATTGACCAAAATGAGAATTTTCAGGATTTTTTACTTTTCTTTCTAGAAATTGATTTAGGTACTATTAATATTTAAACCTTCAATTCTCATTATTATGATATCAATCAGAAGCATAATGGCACCATTAAGCTTCTGGTTTAGAAATGCACACATTCAGTTCACATTTAAAAGATCTTGTTTTGCATTTAAAGAGAGGTTTAAATGTCATTATGCCTAAATATCAGATAGGCCAATTTAACAGCTGTTTGCAAATAGATAAAAAGTTATACAGAATGCTAAGAATAGTAATCTGAACTGGAAGTTGATTGTGGAAAGGAAAAAAAATGTACCAAGAAATGTCTGGAAGATTTAGAATGAATTTAGCAAACTGATGAAAGTATTATTTATGTTTGAGTAAAATTTTTCAGAAATTCTCAGTGGTAATACTGATAGATTATAAGTGACACATTTCTTACTTTAACAAATTTGGTAGATATTATTAAGAATTAATCTTATAATTATATATCTAAGATCTTTATGCCAATAAAATACAAAAAATAAAAAAATAAAAAATATATAATATTTAAATATATGTATATAGCCTATACTAAACTTAATGTAATTATAAACTTTCAAGCTTCCTACATCTCTCCAATCTCTTTTATACGACTGATACACATGACCACATATATGTGAAAAAGATAAATGATATCCAATATACATATTTAGTGCTGAACCAGCACACATCAGTTGATCCAGATTATCATCTCCCACTCATATATACAATCAGTGCTCAGTTTATATTAAGAAAGAAAGTCTTTAAACTTTAATGGACAGGCTTCAATCTTCTTCACTCTCCAACTCTTCAGCCATCCATTTCATTGAAAATCCAAGAATGGAATGCTCAAATTCCTTATTAATGCCAATATTATTATTATTATCATACCCATGTTAAACCCCTCAATCTGACCTCTTATACCCAGGACCTTAATGTGACTATTTAATTATACAGAAGAGTGATGGACAGAATACAGGCTGAATATGTGACATTTAAATATATGTATATTGTCTATACTAAATCTAATGTAATTACAAAGGACTTGAACTCAAACTTTTAAGCTCCTTACATGTATATGGTCATGTGTATCAATTGTATAAGATAGATTGGGAAGATGTGGAGATCTTGAAAGTTCGAGTTCAAGTCCCTTATAATATATATATATATATATGTGTGTGTGTGTGTGTGTGTGTGTGTAAAATTTTACTAGTGCTAAAAATTTATATTGAAAATTAAAACCAAAGAAACATTAATGCTGTTGTAATATGAAATATACTTGAATTGGATGAGCTACCTTTTAAATGGTATAACATAAAGAACTAATTTGTAAAAGAAATGTATTTATTACTGAATTTCCTAAATAATCATTTATCAAGCAAAGCAGAAAAAAACAAGTATTCTATAAAAAAAAATATTTGATGGTAATAAATATGTTAAATAAAAACACTAAAGAAAATAATCTATAAAAGTAAATATACAGGTTTATTAAGAAATCTATATCTTGTTTGAAAATAACTCACAGTTTTTAGTAAGCAAAGCAATATAAAAATTCCCAAAGAAAATAATTGATGGGAGAAATGTATTAATGAAACAAATTCATAAAAAATGGAATGCAGCAACAAAGCCAAATGCAAATTGAACAAGTTTTATTTCTTCTTTTGCATTGAAACTAATTTATAATGAAAAATGTATTAAATTGAAGCATTTAGTAAAAAAGATATTCCAGAACATAGTCAATCTTTGACAAAAGTTTATTAAATAAAATCATGAAAATAATTTACATTTTAGAAAGCAAAACCATATTTGCATACATTTTATGAAATTCTATTCTCTTTAACACCGATATAAATAAATACTGTTTATTAAATATGTAATGCTGAGAATTATTTTTGTTTCTAAAAAAAAATATCTTCATATGTGTGTATATATTTTCAATCTGATTTGTATATTTAAATGATAGGATATTATTTATAAGTTTATTAGACCATAATGGTTCCAACTGGTATGTAATATCACTATTAATTTTATATAATTTTTTAATTGAACAGATGTCTATTTTAACACTTTCCTATGTATGTTTTTATTTTGTAAAAATGAAATTAGTTTTAATTTATCTCTCACAGTGTAAATTGTATGCCCTTTTTTCAGGTTTAGTGATATGTTATATCACTTATAGTTTAAGTAGAAATATATTTTCAGCTTTTGAAAATTATTGCTATTTTTGTCTACTTTTTTTAAAGATAAATATTGTAATACTAAAGCAAATTTATTTTATTATAACTGATTGTACAAAAACAGTTAATTGATTCCAGTTGAAAGTTAATCTAAACAAAAATAATTTAATTTTCCATTTTTGCAATTTCATGGTTATATATATATTTTAAATTTGTTTATACTAACATTATAAAACTTAAATAAAGAGCATGCTAATAGCTTGTAACAATCCGGAGAATTTGAGCTTAACGTGATTTGCACTACAGGGCGCCACTAGGCATTTGAACCTAGAAAATTTATATAGTAGGCAGATATGTAAGTTCAAAAAAATAAAAAAAAATTTTTTTATTGGTTGATTCCGGTCATTAGCCCATTGTCACTAGCTCAGTGGAACAGCAGAGATTTATATTTCATAATAATATATTTTATTAATTCTTATCTAAGAATTTTTTTTTTTAACTTTTATTTTAGATTTTACTTTTTATAAATTTACATTTTAAATATTATAAGTTCGCACAGACGGATTTATAAAATGTGTTTTTAAAATGTTGAGTATAGATCGGTTACATAGATTACATGGTCAAAAACATTTCAAAATAAACATAAACGATCAAAATACAAAATCATTGATACCGTCAACTGCATAGGGAATACAAGAAACCCACTGGTATTCATCATAAGATACTGCAGTGACACCAATAACTTAAAAGCCATCTGAATAAATACATTTTAGATACTCATCGTAAGGTATCATTATTTACCAAATGTCTATATACTTTGATCAAATATGAAAACCAAAATCATAATTAACCGATAACGAATCCATGCAACTTCCATACCCAACTTAAATTTAATGCATTTTTATTTAGAGTGTTGAGTATGAATAGACTACATAGATTTGCATTTGAAAAGATAATATTCTATCCTTGTTTAACCTTAGGCCAAAAGTTCGCAGTCAAATCAATTTCAATCCATCTGATATATCAATGTATTCAATGTAATACGACTACGACAGCACAAATAGGTTAAGAGAAGAAATTGCCCTTCATCAGATAGGAATACTACATCTATCTAACAATAAGAGCAATAAAAATAAAACTCCATAGGAAGGAACTGCAGTCTCCATCTTATAATTCCTCCCATAGGCAAAATGAGTGTGTGTGGCATATAAAGTGATTCTTCCCGTAGTGAATCTCATACTACATCTACTAATTACACCAATATATCCAATCCATTGACCCAATTTAACTATGAAACAAATAACCCAAGATTACCCTCCCCTAATATAACTTTACAAATCTATACAGCCATTCACGCCCGACTTAAGTTTAACATTTATATAATTTAATTTATCGCACAAAAAAAATCATAAATAAACTTAAAGAACAAAAAAAAAATAAATGGAAATGATTTTACAAAAGAAATACATTAAATAAAATTATAACTAATTAATAAATAACGTTGGTCAGATAGGATTCTATTTCTTATAAATTAAAGACTGAGAAAGTTTATATTTTAAAGTTCTTAGTGTTTCAAAATGTTTATTTAAAGTTCTTACGATTTTTAAAATGTTCCTCTTTATCCATTGCATACCATTTGGAATCCACATTAAATCCCCCGATGATCCTGTTGTCCTCAGTATAAGAAGAGCGATGTTTCATTTCTTTCTTTTTTTTTATAACAACTGAAGGGATTGAAGAGTTCGTCTTTTCAATCCCTTCTTCTTCAATTCTGCACTAACACATATAGTCACATCTCGTCATAATCTATTATTCCACTCACTTTTTATAGTAGCCTTTCAGATCCAGTGGACATTACATCACAACGATGTGATGGTCCTTTTGCTGAGGTCCGATTCCATTGTTTTTCATTCATTGGCTATTAGTTTCTATTGTTTTCCTATCTGACTGATGCTTATACATTTGAATGCCCAAGGCTAGTTTACCTTTGACTAATTAAATTAATCATTTCCATTTTTGATTAATTAATGTGTTTTGTACAAACTTAGATATATTTTTATCTTTAAATCTTTACTGAAAATTTAGTTTTAAAATACTGTTTCTTTAATAAAGTTTTATTTTAATAATTATTTATCTGTGTGATTTTATATATATGCGAGTTTAAGATGATTTTTTAATTTTCAATTTTTAATTCTTAAAAAAAAAAAGTTTTTATTGGCGAACTTTTATTTTTTTCATGTTTACTAATAAAAACACAATGTAACAGACGTATGTGCCCGTTACAAGCTCTAACAAGCTTTATTGATAAATTCCACAAGAGAAGGCACTTTCTGAAATATTCTAGCACTTCACTTAGGAAATCCAATAACTAAAAACTGATCTGGGGATAATTCTAGATAGAGATTTTAAATACTTTCTCTTGTGGCATTTATTGATGAAGTTTGTTAGAGCTATTAGAATGCTTTTTATTTTAGTTTATATAGATAAACTTATCAAATTAAGTCACATGATGTATGACTTTATTTTATTTATTATTATAAAACTTATTGTAAATTATACTTATAATTAAAAAAAAAGTCAAATTTGGAAAAATAATTATATAAAATAAATATTTTTCCTAGGAACATATGAGATATTGCTTGTAACATTTATGTTGCAAAACTGCATTGTAACAATTTCAGGTTAAAATGACTTCTAGAAAATCTGATCTATGAAAGATTCTTATAGTAGAATGTGCTTGTGAAAATTATTTTTCAAAAACATATTAAAAGCAGTTGTCCCAGGTTAGCGGGTTTGTTTCCCAGCCGATGCTATGTCATATGAGAAAAAAAAATTTAAAGTTTAAAAAAAATATTCTTACAGATATATTTATAAAATGTTTTTCATTTTTTGCCACAAAAGTAAGTGCAATAAAAACATCAACATTTTATTGTCAGTTCACAAATTAGATGGCTCTTAGTTTTTATCCCAATTGTGAATGGGGGTGGGAGTTAATGCTACCATAAAATATTAAATGGAAAAAAATATTACCCCCAAAACATTTAAAATTCTAGTTAATTATTTTGAAAATAGTAATAATCAAATATTTGTTAATTTTATTGTCACATTGTAATAAATTACATTTGTTAAGCTTACTATTGTCATTAAAGTTTCAATAGATCATTAATGATAAAAAATTTCAATGGACATTTAATCTTTTAGCAAATTTCATGGTTGAAAATCATTTAAGTGTTAAGATTTTAGTTTAATTATTGTTCCTAAATGTCAGTAGCCATCAGTATATCCAGAAAGAAAAAGCCAATTTTTTCTTAGAAGATAATATACTTCTCCACTTATGAAATGTTTCTCACCAGTGTTTACAGAAAAATAAGTACATTTTATTTATTTTATGTTTCCTAGTTTTTTATTTTTTGGAAAAGTTTTAAGTTTTTTTTAATAAGTATGTAATATTTACAAATAGCTTTTGTTTAAATATATTTGCTTGGTAACTTTTTTATTATATTTAGAAAGTAACCAGACCTCCTCACTAGCACCATATTATAATATTAAACAGTGATGTTAAATTGAAGGATACTCTCACCCTAGCCACAAGATAAAGACTTTGAGAAAGTAAGACACTGACCATCTTATTTTGATTAGCCAATGTAAGTGAATTTGGATTTGAAAATAAGAATGGACATTCTTATTTTTTCAGTTATATTGGGACTGTAGTAAGAGTGTCCTTCCATTTAACAGCACTACTTAATATTATAGTATGGTGCTAGAGGTGATTACCATCTAAATATAATTACAATCTCACACTGCACTAGCAAAATTTATTGATTATAACTTTGTTATTGATTTTTTTTAATTAATTAAAAAATAGATTTTTAATATTACTTTTATGTTTAGAATTTAAGGTCTTAATTAATAAAATTTATCTAAAACAAAAGTTTGAAGTTTTTTTCCTTTACTGAAAACTGAAATGAAATTCTTTGTGTTTATAAAATTATTTTTATTTTTTAAAAAATTTCCACAGCTGATATTTTTAAGAATAATTTTATTATTTGAATTCATACTTTTAATTAAAGTTTAACTAAATAATAAAGATTTGATTACTACTATGTTTTTTTTGTTATAAAATGCAACTGAAAAAACAATAAGGAAAAAATGAGCAAAAAAAAGTCATGAGTATATTACAAAGCAAGTTAACACTTAAAGGGTTAAAACTGATGTGGATTATTTTTTTAATCCTTTTTATTATTATTATTATAATAATAATAATAATAATAATAATAATAATAATAATAATAATAATAATAATAATAATAATAATAATAATAATAATAATAATAATAATAATAATAATAATAATAATAATAATAATAATAAAAAAAAAGAATTAATACATTTTACCTACTATTTTGATTTTTATTTATTTCGTATGGATTAGTTTTTATTTTATTAGTTTTCTGTAAGTCGTACCATTTGGTGAGTATATTTATTCAAATTCATGTGGATCATATGCTATAACAGCAGTGAACCTTAATATCTTTATTTGGAGTTTTTTTAATCAATACATTTTCGTCAATGGAATAGCTTTTTAATCCTTTAAAAGTGATTCTATATATATACTTCATAAAGTTTAAAATATTGAAATTTACTGTAATTTGCATCATCAGAAAATAACCTTTTATTCTCAAGTGTGGACTATATAAAACATTTTTTATAATGTTTAGAACAACAATTCTTGAAGCGTAAAGATTCATGATGAACGATAGATTTTATATATAAATCAGTGATAAGATAAAAACTCGTAACAATTTTATGAAATGTATATTTAAGGAATTCGAACTCACACACAATCCCTTATATATTACATTATATGTGCAGGTATGTGTAAGCCTGTACAGAGTATGAAATGTATATTTGTAATAGAATGGTTAATAGTAGATTTTACTTTATTACGCATAAATACATAGATTATTGCATTAATTAAATAATAAAGATCTAAAATTATTACATTAATTATATATTATATATCTAAAAATAATTTTCTAGTCTTATAACTAATGAAGCTTTTAAGATAATTTTACTCTTTAAATTATTAATCAAAGTTAATACAGAGTTTAAATTTTTAATGTACAATTTATATTCTGGTTTTAATTTAAAAACAGTAAAAATATAATCACTAATGAACTTCTCCCATTCCCTTTCCAGCGAAGTCACATTCATATATATATTTGATAAACTGACTTTTGAATGATATCATTTAAAAAAAACAACAACAGTATTATTGTTTGTGTACGTGTTTTAAATTCTCTTTATAAAGATTGATGGGAAACTTGATAGCGCGCAATTAACTATATCTTATCATTCTTAGTATAGTTCGCTATTATCTTAACCATAATTTATTTTGATACCTCCATACTGAAGCTATGTCATTAGCTTTAACTAATTTTTTATATATTAGAAAATGCTATAAACAAAATAAAGATTTTCAATATTGTCCTCAATTTTGATCAACGATGGTTTTTTCTACGGATTCAAACAAAAAAATGGATGTTGTTTGAAATAAAAATTCAAAAGCATATATTTTAAATCATATATAAAATAGTTAAACTATTGTTTTCTACATCTCAATTATTATAGTTAGTTCCAATAAATCGAAGTCGATTCATAGAATTTTATAAACAGCCATTTTTCATATAATCTGTCATCTGATTGTTTTTCAATGATGTATTAATTATTGTCATAATAGAGTCTATCTATCTGACTATTAGTTATTATTTTCCCTTTTGCCATCAGCCTTTCAAAGTATGAAGTAATTTTATAATGACTCATTTTATCTTATAGTATGGACACAATAAGACAATTTCAACCTAGTTGTCAATATTTCAAGTGAAAGTTTAGATTTAATCTGATCTACTTTCAAAATTGGACTTTATTCACACCCAAAACGGATTTGCAAAATATACATATCATTTATAAAAATTCAATCATTATACATAGCACAACCATAGAATTACATAAAAGTAATATTGAGTATTTCTATTACATTTTTTAAATTACAGTTTTCTCTGTTAATAACATATTAAATTCAGTTTTCCCTCTATGGGTCATATCAACTGTCTAGACTAAATTTTATTATAAATCATTCAATTAAATTCTTATCCATATAAACTTCCGCTCTCTAGATGAACAAATTTCAATTTATACATAATTTGTTTTAAACTTATCAAAATTGAACTTTTACTTTCACTTATAACATGGCTGTTCAATTCGTCAAGACTAAATCATAGATATAACCTATTTGTTACATCTGAGTAACTTCAAACCACAACATATATTAACAACCATGTTTGGTCTGTCAACCATCTCTGGCAGAATTTCTTATCATTAGCTTTGAAATCTTGTAATGATTCCAAAATCATTTTTAATGGATCAATGTCTAAAATCAGCTTATTCCTGAGAATCCAAATACTAAAGTTAATAACATTGCAAGTCTAATTCATCCAAAAAATCCTTTCTTGAATGCCTTAATTAAATCCACACAGGTAGTCTCTTTGTTTGCAATGAAAGACTTTAAAATGTTGTGCAAATTAACCCATGTTTCACATTCTTTCAATATATGTTCTGTTTCTTCTCGTTTTCTACACATTGAACAAATAGGGTGCATACCATAGCTCCTAGTGTCCACTTTATTAAAACTTTTGATTAATACTAGATTCCAAAACATGAATATTCTTTAAAAAAAAGCATGATTTTAATAGGGAACAATAGAAGATATTTTTAAAAAATATATTATATCACACTACTGTATAAAATAAACAATTATTTAATGCAATGGGCTTATTAAAATTTAAAAATCAACCATAAATGATGTAAATCTGGAGCATTGTAAAGCAGAGGTTGCAAGTAATACTAAAATAGCATTGACAATAGTTAAATATTATATTTCGGTAATAGTATTTTATTACTCATTAATTCAAGCGCCTATGGAAAGCGCAACATAAGTATTAATTATTATACATATTCACACATTTGTAAAATTAATGATATATATGTAATTTAAAATGTTTCTATTAAATACTGTTAAATGTACTAAAGTTATATAAAGTTAAAAACTGTTAATAAAAACAAAGAATTAGTATAATCTTTTAGTAATAATGAAATAAGTTAATTAAAATATAAGCTATAGGATATATCTCAAACAGCTTTCTGGATTAATTACTGCTAATGAAATCTTTTTATTACTAAAAGATATATATATGTTGAAACGAAGATTTTCATGGGTTGCATATATAAAATACATATTTTGCAGTTTCATCCGTGTTAAAAAAATTTAAATATTAATATTCCGACATTTCGACTTGGTCACACAAGTCATCCACTGATAGTGGATCAGTGAATGACTTGTGTGACCAAGTCGAAACGTCGGAATATTAAGATTTAAAATTTTTTAACATGGATGAACCCGTAAAATATATATAGTATCTTGCTAGAAAAAGATCATAGTTATAGGATTCTAAAAGAAGTAAAACTTAAATCCTAAGATATTCGATTTTGAAGGTTAATAAATATATGCAGAAAATATTATTAAAAGGTTATTTAGATTTTTAATGTTATTTTTGCAAATATTTTGATAATTATTTTGTAATAAAATAATTAATTCTATTTTGTAGTATAACATTAACGATCCTTTTCAGGACTCGAAGAAAACTTTGACTCTTCTTACAGAATGCTATGGATGAAATGATGAAAATATAATCCACCTTATTCCTCTATTAACCTTTTAACCGCTAATTATATTATTGGTTGTATGAGGTAAAAATCAAATCTTTTAATTGGCCAACTCACAAACTGAAGACAAAGCCTATTGTTAAAACATATTCGCCTATAATATTAAATTCAACTCAGATACGTTTATAAAAAGTATATTACTAATTTTTCAGGTTATGAAGAGAATGAAAGTTCTTTCAAAAATAAATTGCTATTTATTTATTCTAAAATATTCAATTTCGGCAACATAAAAGCTATAATATAAACAAAAAGGTCGACTTTTACGTTATAGAAAAGTAAATATTTCTTTTAAATATTTCTTTAATATTTTTACTAAAATCTTCAATGTTTTTCGAAAATAATTTTGTTTTTTTAGGTTTTTTTTTAAAAAACTAGTTTAATTTCTGAAATTATATTTTTTTAATACTTAAAATTGGATTCGAAATGAAAATCTCAGCGTTTTTCTTTATTTTCTTTGATCAGGCGGTTTCTTTGTTCTTTCCAGCCAATCAGAATGTCTTTTTCGGTTGAGAGCATGCTAAGAACCAATCACAAATAATGTTCTTTCTTTGTTTAGGTTTAAATGCATTTTTTTTATTTTTTACTTGTAAAATAAGTCGGAAGAGGGCACCATCTTACAGAACTTTTAAAAACCTCTTCAAAACCTATCTAACGAATTTTTTAGCATAAGAACTGGCTGAGTTAGAGTGACATCAGATGTCTACGAGGAGCCTCGTAAAAAACAGTCTTATTAAGCTCAGAATTCGAGCTCAGGGCAGAAATTGCAATTGACTCTCATCAGGCATTTCCATAAATATTCCATAGTAATGATAAATTCAGTATAAGCTATATATAATTTAATTATAATATTAAAACATTAAGTTGATTTAATATATATGCGTGAGTATATATACTTATAATTATTTGATTTATAAAATATCTAAATAAATTAAACAAATGAGACCTGTTTAGTTTTAAAATCAAGTTTAACTCATTTATTAATTAGTAACAAAAATAAAAATATTATTATGTAAACAATAGAAAATATTAAAATTTTAATAATAACGCGTGCTTATGTATAAAACAATATCTAACAATTTAAAATCCACAAACTATAATATAATTATCTATGTAAACATAAATTCAAAGTTATGTGTAAAAAAATATAATATACATCATAAACCTATGTATCATGTCATTAGAATTAAAAATAATTCGGTGTGTGTTTTATATGTTATGAAATAAACAAAATTTCATGCAAGATATTATCCACTCACACAAAGAATTACAACAACAATAACAAAACTATTGCTGTATTAATTATATTAGTAATTAACATATTACTAAAACGTCAAGTAATGCTCAATTTGGAAAATAATAAAACTTATTTCCAAATTGAAATAGTTTAAAATTTTACCTTAATCAATGTCTTTGATCAGTATATATACATCAACACCTAAATTGCATTAAATAAATAAAAATAAAAGTGTTCAACTTATTAGTTTTCTTTTAATCCTAATAAGATCAACTTTAAGAGATGAAGTAATTCTCACAGTAAATGATCATTATCCATAAAATAAATAAAGTTTAGAAGTTGATATTAAACTACATAACATTGTATTCCAAGAAACTGAATAGAATAATAGTTTTATGTTTCCTCCTGAGATGAAATAAAAACGACAATGAATATTAAAAGTTAAAATTCATTGATGATCATCCTTCGAAGAGGTAATCCAAACATTCATTCTATCAGGTATTTTATGTAGTGTGCAATTAATATCTTCTTCAGAATACTCCATTACTAAACAGCCTTTCATTAGAAATTGTGATGAAAATATGCGCTATATTTTAAGCATTAAGTAGATTTTAAACATCAACAGAAATTCTTGACATTAATTGTCTAACCAGAAAACATCTTCTTAAAGAGCTAATTTGAATTATCATTTAAAAGAAGTTTCCTTTCTTTTAGTTTTTTGTCAATTTAAATGATCTTTCAGATCTTTATAAATAATAAGAAAAAAAAATATCAATAACCACTTTTAAAAAGAACTTTCCGTAAAGTTTATAAGTAGTTTAATTTTTTTCTTAACATGAAGAAAATTTTGAAAAAATTAAATCTTTTTTTTTTTAATATATTCTTAATTTGAGCACATTTATATTAACAAATGTAGTTATTTGTTCAATGACTAAATAGAAGATTAATATATATATAAATTTGAGTTTATTTTTATACTTGGATTAATATCTGAAAGCATATAACATAGTGATTTAATACTCTTTATTGTAAACACAATTATAATTTGTAATTGAATTCTAAACTTTCACTTCCTTTGTTTTAATTGATAAAATATGATGTTGACTTAAGATATTGTCAGTGTCAAGTTTTGGTTAGTAAAAATACCATTATTTGAAAACAATTATTTATATATGTGTATGAATAAATGAAAATAATTCATTTTAGAATTATTCATTTCATATTTAATTAGTTTATACTATACATATAATATGAAAAGCTTAAAGCATGTGTATGTTATCTATATATTTTGTAAAAGTCATTTATCATTAAATATTAATTTTAATATTTAATAAAGGCGCAAATAAATTTATAAATAATTATAAATTGTTTTGGTGAGGCTCATAAGATACCTTCACAGTATATTCTATGCATGTTGATAACTATTAATAAGGTCACAATATCCTGATGTAAATTTAAGCATAAAATAGTACAAAAGTAGGTTGGGATATAAATTTAATAAGGTATTTAAAGTCTAAAGTTTGAAATCTGTTTACAGTCTTTTTTTAAGTGTCTTTTATGATCTTTCATATGATCACTCATTTGCTGACTAAAAACTTATTTTCCAATACTCAGAAACTAATTTATATATCTGCTTCAGAGAGTGGTTTCAAAAAACATCTCTAATCTTTTTATCTTGCTTTCCAAATCCTTAATTACTTGTTACTTACTTGAACTGTAGACTAGGTTTCATTTATATCTTTTTAATAGTTTTAAATTTATACAAAATAAAAATTAATAAATTGAAGGGGTTTTCCTCCCTGTACAATAAATTTGGGCTGTAATTTATTATTCCAACAGTCAGTTAAATGTCTTTAAACATATGTCTTTGGCAATTATATTTTTTAATTCTCATATTTACCACAAGATAAAATTGTATATATTTGCGAAGAACAATCCTTTTTCCACTATAATGAAAAGTCGAATTTTAGGCCACTGCCCTTGCAAATATACACCATAAAAATTAATATAATTAATAATGCTTATACAGATATTTAATGTAAAAACTATTTTAATTTTGAGCCTAGAATAATTCCCGAAGTTTTTTTTTTTTTTTGAAAGAATCAAAAGACTCTAAATCAGCTGTTAGCAACCAGTGATCTGTGGACCACTAGTGGTTCATGAAGTATTTTTAATGGTCCACAAAGAAATTCAGATATTATTTATTTTTTAAATAAAAAATAAATTGTGTTTAAGCCATATTATTATATGTAAAATAGAACAAGAACATTATATTCCTAACTGATTTGTTACAAAATATTATTATGACTTGCAAAATATTTACCTCAAAGGTGTTTAATTAACCCCTAACTCAGCAGCAGCATAGAAAAAGTAACAAAATCAGAATGTGATGTGATACACTGTGAGTTGTTCTTGTACGGAGTCAAGAATCTCTCAGCAACTATGCCCAGAGAAATCTATTAGCCATTTGACTTCACTTTCCATTCCCCACCCTATGTTTTCCCATATTCATCTCTATTCTTCTCCATCCCATTTCCACAACATAATTTTGGTCAACTCCATGGCCTTTATATCTAAATCCCCATTGTCTTTTTACAAACCCAACATAAAAACCAATAAGCCACTTTCTGTATAATCACTTTCTTTATATTTATTTTTCCACAACTTCATTATTTGTACCCTTTTTGCTTTCAGGCATTTACATTTAATTAACAGATGCCTAGTATTTTCTATGTCTTTCTTACACAATTACAGGCTATATCATCCATATTTTTCCATTTATGTGTATATTTACTTGTTGCTAAAGATCCCATTGAAGCCTTAAACAGTAAACTACTTTCCTTGCTGTTATCATAAATTAACTAGCACCCAATATTCTGTTTACTTCTATAAATATTTAATCTCTTTTTACTCTCCATATTAGTTCTTCATCTCTCCAACTCCCTATTCTTTATTAATGCATCTATTCTATCCCATTCCTTAACACTATAATACTCAACAATTCACCTAACACAATCATTCCACATTTTGTATAAATATACTGACATAAAGTCTTTACCCAAATCTTCTGCATATTGCATTTCCTTTCTCACCCATCTTTTTGCCTGTTTTTTATTCATAACCCAATTAAATACTATTTTGGCTATTCTTTTATTATCCATAAATTGCAATCTACCTAACATTTTCATCTTGCTTTTTGCATCTCTCATATAAAAACTTGACTATCTCATTTTTCTTTGAATTGCCTCACTTGCCGTTCACACTTCTGCATCTAATGCATGGCATCCTACTTCTCTTTGTATTTTTTCTAAGTAATCTAATACCCATTTACTAACACATAATGCAGGCATCAAATTTAACTACGGCGCACTCTTGTGTTAAAATTAAAATTATTAATAAATATATATGTATATTATACTCAATGCGTATTAATTCGTACTTTTAAAAATTATGTTAATGGTTCGCAATATCTAAAAGGTTGCCGACCGCTCCTCTAAATAATTAAATAAACGAGCATTGAAATTAAAAGTTGTAAATTTGTCTATAACACACACACATATATATATATGGACATATATTTGTCTATGTAATAAATGGATATGTATTTATTTTCATTTCGTTACTTTTGCGAATGAGCTGCCATCAGATATTAAAAGTTTCGATCTGATGGCAAGACACAATCGCAAAAGATTGAACAAAGTGTGGATAAAATAAATAAATATCCATTTATTATATAAAAAGATATAAATCTCCGTATATATATATATATTAGGGACAATTTTACAGCCTTGAATAATTTCAGTGCTCGTTCATTTAATTGTTTGGAAGATTTTGACTCTTTTAGAAAAAAAAAAAAGAAAATTGTGTAAGCAACTTTTAGAATTATTCTAGGCTACAAATTAAATGTATTTTTACATTTAACATTTGCAAAGGTTCTACAAACTATGTTAATTTTGTTTTATATATTTGCAAGGTTATGGCCAGAAATTTCATCTTTCATTATAATATTTCATTTACAATGTTCTCTCGCTGAAACTTAAATCAGATTTGACAGCAGCTATTGGTCATAGCAACCTAGCATTAATTTGAGTTTTCGGAATACTATTTTTTGTATTAAAATTTTTATTTTAATAAGAGCTATTATCATTACTATATGACCTCACTTATATACTTTTAAATATATATAAAACAGATTTGAGCAAACTATCAAAAGATTCTGCAACAAGCAAAAATTAATTGCTGATTTTGTAATCATTAATCAAATATTGATTTTGTATTTATTGTATAAGAAGTTCCAGATGTAATCAAAAGTATTTGTCTTATTTGTTGCAAGGAATTTTAATAGTTATGCAGAAAATAATTTCGTTTTTTTAAAATAGCTGAAAAGAAAACTCTATAAAATATTTAAATAAGGCTTGATTTTCTGGATATATTTTTGATCATACGTTGCTTGACGAAGAAAATACCTGACGCATTAAATATTTTGCATGTCAGAGTCAAGACCAGTGATTTAAAATCACTTCAAATGGCAGATAACATGAAGGATAGGCTTTCATCAAACATTCTGCCACATGACCAGGATTTGCCTTTACTGAACAAAATCTTAAAGTACCTAGGTTTGGAAAAACACTTAAATACACTTAGATGAAAAGGTATTAAGGTGCACTACATTGAAAATATAGAGTATACTCTCAAAATCAAAGATTTAATTTTTTTTTTTTATGTTTTACATCTAATAAAGCAAAAAGTTTTCTAAGAGTTTATAAAGGATTAGTGGTGGCTGAAAATATGGAAATTGTTTTTAAAGTGAAGCATAAAAGTGACATTAAATTGGCTATTTATGTGAAAATAGTTGCAACAACATTTATAGTCATCAGCCAATTTTACATTACTTAGAATATCTATCAGTCAACAATTAAAACAGAGAAATGTCTTAATAAAAACTAATATCCCCTCTTTCTCATGATGTTAGTATTTTGTATTTAAGATTAAAATGTATTTTGTGATCCAGTCAGATTTGATTTTTATTTATATTTTTTCCAATATGTTTATTATTAAAACATTGTTCAGGCATGGAATGGAGGTAGAATAAATATTTTAGCATAAAATTATTATTAAATTGCATTACATGTTATAAAATTATATTAAAATATGGTTTATCAATGATCTTTATCTGAATTTCTATAGTCTGGTAGAGTTCATTACTTCAGGGAAGTTTTGATGTATTTGTGTTATTGTTACTTCTATGAATAAAGTATTGTTGAGTTTGGAAAAAAAGTATTAGAAAAATGAATGATGATGTAGAAGTCTTATAAAAGGCACTTCAAAAAAGACTGTAAACTGATTTCACACTTCATACTTTAAAAATAATTTAGCAAAGTCAGATTTTAAGAAATTAGTATTTGCTATCAATACAGTGTTTCTCTCAAAATAAATTCTAACCAAGAAATAAGCCCTAGCATAATTTTTCAGGATGCTTATAATATAAGCCACACCCAAATGTAAGCCCTAGTTAAGAGTGTTAGCTTATTAAAACACTATGGATGTATTGAATTATAAATACATGTATAAATAAACTATTGTTAACATTAATGCTTCAAATAAATGGTAATTATATGGTTCTTATATATTTTATCATTGATAAGTGTAATTCTATCTATATAGAGAAACAATTTATCTATTACAAGTCAGTATATCAGAGAATTTACAATCTCATTTATATATTTTAGATATTTAGATTTAGAATGCTTTACTTAGTTTTTGGTAGTTTTTAAATATTCAAGATAAAAGAAAAATTAATTTGATTTCTTAAACATTTTTTCCTCCTAAAAGATTGTTAAAATAATGGAAATGATTTTAATAATCAAAGTTTAGTTTAAGTTAAATCATTAATATTTCTCCTAAAGAAAAGTTTTTGAAAAGAATACCCAAGCAGGGATATTGCAAGTAATTTGAAAAGTCTTTACAATGTGCACACTTGATAATAGATGGACATGGTTGTATGATATATGAATCATCATGTAATTCAATAAGACATATGTTATAGATATGTATGTAATGTGCATGTGTAAAATACCAAAACATTTCTGAATTTTTATGCTTGAAATGTTTGATGATTTTGTGTGGACAAACCATTCTTAACTGTAATAATTTTTATTACCACTCTTGTCTTGCAAGTCTTCAATTAACTTTATGACTGGTTGAACCGAATTATTTTGTCTTTTGGCTAATTCGCCCCCTAGCGAATTTTTTCATAAGTATTATATGTTAAAATGCATGTAAAATGGTATATTTCAGTATTTTTTTTTTTTTTCAAAAATTCCATGCTAAAAGATGGGAAATTCTAAATTCCTACTCTTACAATAGACATAAGCCTCACCCTGACATGTTCAGCCATTGTCTCTTGCCAAGGCTGTAAAATGTTTGGAATTTTATGACATTGCAGTTTCCAATGATGCAAAAACATGTTTATTTGCAAATTTATTGTGGTTTTAAATTTTTTTCTAATAATTTGCACTATATTTATTAGATATCAAGAAATAAAAATTATTAATAACTTATTTTGACTCAAAATACTTTATTTTCAAAAATATAATATTATATTAGCAGCTAATGTAAATATGGCCTCAAGCAAACTAAAAAATTCTAGCTTTGACAGTTAACAATCTACGTTATATTTACAGCAAGAAAATATCATAATTTAGCAATAAATATTCAAAAAATTTAAACTTTAGATATAAGAGAAATAAATAATTGTTTGTTCACATTTTTAAAAGTAATGAGAAACAAAAAATATTTCATTGACTTTATAAACTGAAAATAATCTTGCTAGAAACAATAATGTGTAATGGGGTGTAACATCTTTTTTTTATTGTGGTCTCATCTTTTAAATATTTACAGCAGGGGTCCTATGCCCCCGGGCACCATGGTGCCCACAGACCATTTTACATGTGCCCACCACTATCTGAACATGATAAAAAATTATTTATCTGATACAAATAAATTTAGTTTTTAAAATTTCTTATAAATTATTGTATTATATTGTAATCAAATTGTAGGGCATACTATACTTTTACAGCGTAAAAATACAAACATTAATTATATGTTAAATTTTATTTTTGAAATAAATATTTTTTTTGTATATTATGTGTATTATTAACAATATCCAACTATAAATTTACATTGAAAAAATAAATGGTGCCTGCCACCTGGTTGAATAAATAAATGGTGCCTGCCAACTGGCCGGTATTATAGCATGTGCTCTAAAGTACAAAAAGGTTGGGGACCCCTGATTTACAGCAACAAAATGTGAATATTTAAATTTTATTTCAGTAGTAAACAAAAATATCTATCAAAGGAAGTTAAGTTTGTTATTTTCTGGTAAGTAACAATCATTTAATCATATATTTATAAATTGAAAATACTCGTTCTAGAAACAATAACATCTAAAGTCTTTGTTTTGATTATATCCTCATTTTTTAATATTTACAGAAAGAAAATGTGAACATTTAAAATTTATTTCAGTAGTAGATAAAATATCTATCAAATGAAGTCAAATTTATTATTTTCTCAAAAGCAATAATCATTTTATTATATATTTTACATTGATGTGTGAGACAAAGAAAAACATCAGAAATTCTGAAATGTAAGAGGTATGGTGCTGCAATTTGGAACAGTTAACAATTTAGTGGTAAATTTTAATGGAATAATATTCAGATCCTTAGATAAGATGAGTGCAAACAGAGAGAGCTATTCCTGAGACTACAAGAAAGGAATTGTGGGAACTCCTGTGATAAGAATCTTAAAAAGCTTTTTGTATACTTGAATAAATGTAATTTTTTGTATTTGAATAAATATTGATTTTTGTACATGAAAAAATAAGACATCTCCTGAAAATAAGCCCTGCAGTGTCTTTTGAAGCAAAAATTAATATAAGACTTGATCTTATTTTCAGAAAAACATAGTAGATAAGTGGTTAAATAAAAAACATATCAGCAATATTCATAAGGTTAATTGCATCAGTAGGAAAAAGAATTCAGCCTTCAGCCTAATGAGTAAGAAAGCAAGGTATTGGTATGAAAGATTATTTTACAGTATATTCCTATTGCAATGACAATGTGCATCTAGATTTCTCAATGTTACCAGATAAAATCACCAGACATGTATAGGCCCTTCACCTTCCAGCCATGTTGTGCTTAGTAAAAATGCATAACTTCCCAAGACCTAATATTGTTTGCATTAAATTTTATCCAGTTATTGTTATTTCAAAGAATATGTTAACTCTATTTAGAATTAAGCTATTTTTCATGCTATAGTCTATTTCTATCAAAAGAATATCAACAGTTTAAATGAAATTAATCTGCAGTAAAATTGATGAATAATTCACACATGCATTTAAAGAAGATTACATTAGGAAAGTAAACTTATTGTAAATTAATAGTGGAACTTTCTAATTCAATATTCAACATATATATAAGGATATACAAGCACAATGTATCAGTAAATAATATGAAAGAAAACTAACTTTCCACTCATTCACCATGAATAGACCACAATCCATGTCAATAAATATTTTAAAAGAATGACCAGCCAATTTATTCTTAAAACTTATGACTAAATAATTAACATTTATTTATAGTACCAGAAATAGAGTACTATCTAATTTAAAAGCCAGATTTTTAAATCAGCTCATTACTAATATAAATTTGAATTATATATCTCAGCACAGAGAAAGCATATATTTTTAATGCCCTGTAATAATAAACCACATTAATTTTTGTAAATGTAATGATTAAAAGCATTAAAATATATATATATAATTATATTGGGGGAAAACTTCTTTCCATTCATTCACTATGAATAGACAACATTCACGTCAGTAAATGTTTCAAAACACTGGGGAATGTATCATTCTTAAAGCCTGCTATTAAATAAACAAATATTCATTGACAATTGTGGAAATTAAACACAATCTAATTTAAAAGCCAGATCTTTAAATTAGCTTATTACTACTACAGGTCCAAATTATGACAAACATCCCATTTTTAATGACCTGTGGTAATGAACCACATTAGTTTACAAATGGGCAACCTCCCACTCTTGAAGATTATTATTAAAAAAAAACCCAAATTTATAGTTGAATTGTTAAATGCTTTTAGAAAAAAATCAGACTTTTTTTCTACTTTTCCAAGTACATCTAGCGCTTATTAGCTACATACAAGTTAGTTTATGTCACACTGTTTCAAATGATCTTTATTTCTCTCCTTCAGGTATTGCTGTCCTGTTTAGTGACATTACTAGCATGGAAATTAAATTGGTGATTGTTAAATGCATATACTGAATTTAATGTGACTCTCTAACCATCTAAGCTTATTACTAAGAGCTATTTGGTTAAAGTCATTTTAAATTTAGTATTTATGCTTCTGAAAAATCACTAGTTCAATTCCCATAGGAGACTGTTATTGCTCAGATTAGCAACATCTGACAAATATATATCAAATGAAATATTGTGTCCTTTAGTAAATTGGATGTTATTACTAATAGTTGAATATAATTGGACAATTACGATGTTTGAATGTTTTTAAAACATTTAAACAATTCATTAGGTTATAGAAATAGATTATCACATAATTACAAATAGAACACCACCAACACAAATCTCAGACCAATATTACTAAGTTAGTTTAAAAATGAAGTATAACTCGTATATTTGAACATTGTCCTAATTAAAATAAATAAATAACAATTAACTTTAAAATAACAATTTAAGATATTTTATTTTTATTTCAATTGTTCTGTAATAAACTAAAATAAAATTTATTACAGTATTTATTTTTAATGTGTCAATTAACTTTTATTATTCACAACTTACTGAACTTTGCCACTGGACGCAATACATGTTTTCATTCTCAAGCTCTATGAAATTAAAAACTGCAGAATTAATATAACAATTGTCCCTTACTTTGATCTGATTTTAGCAAACATTATGTCCTATGATGTTAATTTTATGCACACGTGCAAATGTTCGCTAATCATACAGAAGTAATGAAAATCCCTAGTGAGCTATATGTAAACTAACCCAGTAAACTTAAAATATGGTATAGCTTTGATTGTATATAAGCATACCATTTACTGATATATATATATATGAATGTGATTTATATGTAGGATCAAAAATAAAATGTAGATGGGCTCATTCTACATTTTTTGTTTACGGACAGTTTTCATATAACTCCTGGGGTTTTCAGTACTTCCACATTATTTCATCTCTATTTGAGTTGGTAAAAAGTTATATTTACATCGTAAGATTAATGAATATTTTTACAAATTATGATGTCTTTTATTAAACAAGAATAAATCAAAATAGTTCTATTTACTAGAGGTTTTTTTTAAATGTCTAAATCCATTTTAAAGATATCTATTTGCAGAGAAAATGAAAAATCCTATCATTTATATGAATGCACTAATGAGATATATATAAAACCAATATCTCTCTCATTATTAATATGGTTTGTGAAAATAATAATAGACATATTAAATAAGTTGATTTTAATTTTCGTTTAAAAATTAACCAACGATATTTACGAAATACATTAAATTTGTATATATATATTTATATGATTAAATGAATGTTTTCACTGGTAAAAGATTTTTTTTATGAAACCTGTTTTATAATATATATATACTCACACAATGCGTACCTGCTTTCTAAGGCAATTTAAGTAGATTTTACTGTTTTTAATTATCATGAATAAAGTACTGATATTATTAAAATCACTCACTATAAAAGTTAACACCCTTTTCATTTTTAATTTGTTTAACATAAGATAGGTAATCCAATTAATTAAAAGCCTGTCTTTATAATAAATAGATTAATTTTTCTTCTCTCAGATATAATTTACTCAGTATCAAATTAATAAGCTTTGAAGATATTTTGTATCATGAAAAAAATACTAAATATAAAATCATTTTAATATGTTTTATTTGTAAATGTATCCGTGTAGAAACATGTATGTGAGAATTTGTGTACATATTTTTATAATATACTGTATATAATATTTATAAATAATCTTCAATAGTAATCGTTTAAAATCTTACTTTTTAGTTTTTTTAATAATAAAATTGAAAATAACACTCTACTATATCAATGTAATCCACTAATCAGATTTTTTTTCATCTGATTAACAGATTACTTGGATATGAAAAGGTATTATTAGCAAGTTTTAATACGATTTTAGAAAATCTGACTTACGAAGGATTAGAATCTGATTTATGAAGGATTGTTATAATATGTGCAATTGAAGGTTATTATTTCAGAAATATTATGTATTTTCATATATTGTCAGAGTTATATATTTAATAACGATTGTTCGTTTAGCAGATTTTTAAAACTTCTAACATATTTATACATAACATCATCAATAGCTAAATAAGTTAAATGACTGTTTGTTTAGAAAGTCATGGGATAATGATCACCACAAATGACCAATTGCTCTTCAATCTAGGAACCTTTGTTTGAATGTTGCATAATATCCTCAATGGCTATTTTGTCCTATTTTTTTCATCAGCTATTGGAAAAAGATTTCCTGTGTTTTAGCTAACCTGTTCCAAGTCTTTGTTTTCTATGATGATTCAGAAATGTTTTATCATTTCATTTGAAATTAAATTTTTTAAACAGTTTTTTACCTTTTAGAATTCACCAATAAACATATTTATTGATTATTATTTAGTCTTGCTATATGTCCAGTTATTTTTATGTTCCTCTCATCATTTACAGTATACATTTTATACTCCATTTTAACATGTTAATGACCTATAATAAATCAGCATCCATTCAATATTAGTCTATATATATATATATATTATAATGGTCCAAAAGAAAGTGAAGATCGAATCTTACCGTAATCTGCACTACAAGGGCACCATCTAGGCATTTGAACCTAGAAAATTTATAAAGTAGGCAGATACATGATGTTAAGATCCCACTTTATTTTATATTTAGACCATTAGCCCAAGTCACTAGCTCAGTGGAGATGCAGAGATAATAATATATAACTTTGTTTAATTTCATATCTTAAATATAAAAAAAATAAAAGCCACTGCCAATAATTAACACACAAACAATATTTATTTACGCACATATATAATCATTTAAATTTGAGGAATAACATTTATTATTTTAGATTTTAATATTAACATTTAATTTAAATTATTATTTTAAAATTTTAAGATTGTCAGTACAAATGAATTTAATTTTTTTTATATTAAGATTGTCAAGTATGAATAGACTACATAAATTGTATTTGAAAAGAAAATATTCTATCCCTTATTTAACCTTAGGCCAAAAGTTTGCAGTCAAACCAGCGTCAATCCATCTGATACATTGATGTATTCAATGTAGCATGAAAATACGACAGCACAAATATATACCATACTGTCCAGGAATGTACATCTGAACAGCATGGTTAGAGAAGACATTGACTCTTGTCCAATACAGGAATGTTACATCTGTATGGCATGAAAAACAATAAAAAAAAACTACATAGGAAGGGACTGCATTTTTTCTGTCTTACTATTCCCTTCCATAGGCAAAAAGAGGTGTGCAGCATATAATGGAGATCCTGCATGTAGCGAACCTCATACTACATCTACTAATTACACCAATATATCCAATCCATTGACCTAATTTAACTATGAAACAAATAACCTAAGATTACCCTCCCCTAATTAATTAATATAACTTTAAAAATCTATATAGCCATTCATGCCCAACTTAAATTTAACATTTATATAAATTCGCACAGATAGATTTATAAAAGTTTGTTTTTTAATTTTGAGCACAGATCGATTACATAGATTACACACTCAAAAACATTTCAACATAAACATAAATGATCAAAATATAAAGTTATTGATGTAATTGCAGAGGACATTCACTAGAAACCCAATGGCATTCATCATAAGATGCCGCATTGTCACCAATAACTAAAAAGACACCCAAGTAAATACATTTTAGATATTCAACGTAAGATATCATTATTTACCAAATGTCTATATATTTTAATCATATATGAAAACAAAAATGTAATTAAACATGAACAAATCTATGCAAGCATCTATGCCCAACTTAAATTTAATGCATTTAATAATTTCTACAATAAATATTAATAAAAATTAAAAAAAAAAAATGGAAATGATTTTTAGCAAACTTAAAGGTAAAAAAAAATAATTAAACAATAATTGATTTGGAAAAGTAAGATTATAGTTCATTTTACAAAAATTAGATTTAGCTTGTTTATTAACTTGTCAAATCTTGATGAAAGTTCTTAATTACTTTTAAATTTTAAAATTGTTCAGTTCAATAGCTTACAGTAGAAGAGTCATGGTTCTTGGTGGCAATTCCTGTGATGTCCCCATTGGAAGACCGATCTGATATTCTGGAGGTGGCCTAGCTGGTTCCATTCCAGTATCACAGTTATTTCATCTTTAAAATAGAGAGAGGGTGATATGTGCATCCTATCACACCTTTCAAAAACAATCAAGCTGCAACTGTCTGGAACTGTTTTAATTTGAATTGTTTTCCTTTTATAATGATCCTATGGATTCCACAAACAAAATGTCACTAATCCATCATTTTCATTAGGATCTGAGCTGAGGCTTGGTGCTTCCATTGGTCAAGATAATTCTTTTTATTCTCTTATCTATATCTTTCCTCTGACTTTTTAATTATATAAAAGCCCCAAGGGCTAGTTTGCTTTTCGATAATTCATAAACAATCATTTCCATTTACAAAATATATAAATCTTTTTACAAAAATATTTTATCTTTACATCTTGTACTTTTTTTATAATAAAAAAATATGTTCAAATACTTTTTTTTATTTATTAAAAAAAAAAGAAATAATTTTTAAAGTTTTGCATCTGTGCGAATATATATATTGAACAACTCTTTAATTTTTTTAGCTTTTAGTTTTTAATAAATTCATTTTTATTTGTGAACTTAAAATTTTTATTTTAAATTAATGTAATGGCATATTTATATATCGTTACAATATATATAAATATATATATATAGTTCACCAGAGTTGCTTGAGGAAAGCCATAAAATATGCTTTTAAAAATTATTGAGAAGATTTATTTAAAATAGTCTACTGAACAAAGGAATAGATGTAGTAGGGAAAATATATGTTAAATAAAAATATATTTATTATATATATATATTTTTTCAATTTAAAGTCTCATTTTGTGGTCTATTTCAATTCAATATCTGAAGTAGTTGTTTTATTGTCTGGCCTATGAGACCAGCCATATGAATGTTCATCCTGACCAAATACAGAATCCTCTTAGTCCCCTATTTACTTTATTAACACTATCATATTAAAAACATATTCTTAATAATGAAATATTTAATAAGCATCATTAAACAGAGGATTCGAATAGATAAAGTTATGCCAATAAATATTTTTAAAAAGTCATTTAAAATGAAAAAATTTATAAGGTTTTTATCTAGATTTAAAATTATGCATTGCCATTTATTATGTACCAGACCATTCCTTTTTCAATGTGATAACTATGAGTAAACTTTATGCCAATCTACAATCTTCAATATTTATTTTATAATGAAGTATAAAAATGCTTTAAGGAATAATATAAATCAAATGCTAAACCTTGAGTGATTTGGTAGACTTAAATGCCAAGAATTTCCAGTTTGATTGTCAACTGAGTAAAGCAAATGAAATTCAGTTTGTTCCATTGAGTTGTTGGTTTATGTTCAAATGTCATGTGGCTCCAATGTAACCAAATATATAATTATTTGGGTTTTTTTACTCAGATGTAAAAAAATGACATTATCTGCTGTAAATTTACCTTTAATGAAACTACTACATTATGTCAACTTTTACCATTGAATAATTTGCATTTATTTTTTTACTGGAATTTTACAGCTATAGTGATAGACTTAATGCATTCTATCTCATTAATTATATCTTTGCCATTAAATGGAGATAATTCTTCATCTATAAAAGCTGAATTTATGAAGTTACTATTTATATAAGTGTAATACTTTTATTACCGATGATAAAAAATTATCACATTAGTCTTACTTCTATTTTATGGTCAGCATTGTAGATAATAATTTAGTGATCAGTAATTGAATGGCTACTTAAGTTTGATAGCATTCATCTACATTCAAAATGATAGATTTACTTAAAAACTATCAATTTTTTGAAGAAAATTCTCAAGTCATTGATATTTGTAATTAGATTTGCTAACTACTGCATTGTGAATGATGGCCATGTGATCAATGAAATTAAGGTAATGCTAAGTATAAATAAACTGTAATTATAAGCTCCTATATTTAACATTTGAGCTTTTTGTTTACATCATTATAAAAATTTGCTTTTTAATGAATTGGTTAAGAAGAAAAGATTGAAAAGATATCAAAATTAAGACAGAAAAACATTTTGAGGACATCACTAAAATGATGATCATAATATATGGAGAGTAAATTGGCTTCAAGGTATAATACATTTTAAATAAGCATGGGAGATAAATTAAAATGCCTAAAATGTTATTTCTAAAAAAAAAAAATATAAGCTTGCTGTTAAATTGGATTTAGTTTTGAATCATAATCTTTGCTGATAAAAGCTAAAGCCAGAAACTAATCTGAAAATAAAGATATCATAATACTATACCATCAAATATTCTTTAATTACTAAATCTGACAACAGATGTTTTTGTAATAGGGTGTAGAGATATACACTTGGAAAAATATAAATATTGTTTATATTATTCTAATGTATACAGATTCATCTATGACAAAAGCTTCACATCTAAATATCAGCTTCTTATATTTCTTCCTGCACTTAAAATTATTATCTTTGGTTATGGTGAGTATATCAGGTTATCATAGAACATATCTAGCTAATGTTTAATAGTAAGAGATAAAGATTTGTGCCATCTAATATAGATGAATGTGTATGTGGTATCACATGACATATTATACTTTGTTCATGCTAATGAGATTTTTATAGAATAGAAAGATATATAATATATATAGCAAATAATCTGCTATTAAAATATATATTTTTCCAAAAAAATCAACTTATTTTTCTATTTGAAGTATGTGTTTTCTCTTAGGAATATTTTGGCAAGATAAGCAAATAGGTTTTCCAAGTCTATAAACAAATGTAAGGTAGATATAATAAAATTACTGTGCACTTGAGCAGAATCTTGAAACAGCTATGATTAATGGTGACTCCCTAAAGAGATAGTTTATAGAGGGAAATTTGATGCATTAATAATAAATTGAAAAAAGAACGATTTACAACATTTTAAATTAACCTTTAAAAGTAATGTTTTACAATATATGTCATATTTCTCTGCTGGAAAGCAGGTTTGTTTATATTAAAAAGTTTTGGGTAAATGATATTGAATGAATTAACAAAAAGTTGCCTGATCATCATCAGTGGCAATTTCCATGTAATTCTCATCAAAGTTGTTATTAACATTTAATATTTCATTATAATGTAATAATACTAATATATTATGCAGAAATGTTGTTGATATATATTTATGTATGTTAGTTTTTTGCACATGGCTGAGACCCAAATTTCTTTAAGCAAAAAATGCTTTCTGAATACAAATGTGGAGGTTTATTAATGTACCAGAGGCCGCCACCAGATTACTATGTAGCTGGAAAATTTATTTACCATGATCAAAAGTGGATGAGGATGATGGTTTGCACCAATTGGACTTAGGGAGAAACAAGAAATCTTAAATATTGCTCAGACAATTGAGAAATACAAGTACTAAGACAAATGTCAGCCAAATTATATTTAAACAATTTTTAAATTTTATTTGAGAAAAATGTAAATTATAAAATAAAAGTTTATAATACAACAAATAGGGTTATATCAGGTGTATAGCAGAAATAATAAAATTCAATGCACTGGCAGACAGACTAATTTTCTAATAGTGAATTATAAAGGGAGGGAACAAATTTCTTTCAGCTGAGAATTCCCCAACAACACTGGTTTCCTTATTCAAAATATGAAAACAATATGATTTTGAAATAAATCAATGAAACAGCACCACCAAGAACGTCATATAGCCAGTAGAACAGCCCATGGATATATCACATTTAAGATAATGCATGGCTGATTTACCCCAAGAACAAAAATAATAAATAAATATGTCAGAGTATAAATTATAAAACAGAAGGAAATTTACATCTCCAATTCAATGAAATAATAAAATTAGAAAATACCCCAATGTAAATGATTTCAAATTAGCAAAATATTAGGTCTATGACTAAAGAGAAAACGGACATTTAAAACTGGGAAATCCCCAATCAAACGATTGGCCAAAACTAATCTGAAAATAATAATTAGAGGTCTCAGTAGGAGACAAGTAAATAATTAGAAAACCAGTTACATCTGCCCAAGCATTTCAAGAAAGTGAAATAATTATAATTACAAATAAACTTACAAACCAAGTTCGGAGTACACACACTGATAAAATTTAAAGCCACATGCAAAATATGAATAAACCTAGCAAGCAAATATAAATGCTGATCTAGATTTTCTTATAAGTTAGTTTATCAGAGAGTGTATATGAGTAAAAAATATTAAGACATTAAATACTTTAGCAGAAAGAAACTGTCTTCTACCTATAATTTACAAAGGGGATTAATAGAGATTTAAAATAAAATAAAAAAAATGATGTGGGTGAAAACTAATGCTACAGTGCAGATGAGCTTTTCTTAGTCTAGAAAAGAAATGTCGGAACTAAGAATATCCTAATGCTACAAAATGCTCATGGACAAGTACATTTAAACCAGCCAAGGTTAGTCTCATACTATAAAAGGAGATATTACATACTACATAATCTGAACTATGGAAAATAAAATCTCTTCAAGAAAAAACAGAACAACAAACACAATAAGTTGCCAGCCAAAAGATTTTGCAGTTTGCAAAAGTGCAAACACAGTATTTTAAATCAATCATTGGACAATAAAATAAATACAGGTGAGCAAATTAAAATTATGCAAGACTGCTAAAGCATTTAAAAAATAATTAAGCACATAAATAGATATATATATTGTACATATACATACAGTATTCAATTATTAAAAAAAAAAAAAAAATTTTTTTTTTATTCTTTTAAATATACAGAGATTTATATATATAGTTCTATTATTATGAATAAGCAGTTCTTTTTATGATTTATTATATAATATTATTTTATTAAATAATATGTGTTAAATTTATTTAACTTTCATTTTGTTAAAATAGAGTAAATCAGAAAGGTGTGAAATAAAATTGTTATATTAGGAGATAAAAATTGTACACGTGTGAAACAATGAATAGATCGGTACAAACACAAAGATGCTTTTACACTTATTTCTGATTGCTATAGATGACCAGCTTTGTGTTATCTGTATCTTAAAATTATTTTTACAAAAGAGGTGCTTTGATGTAGTAACGATAGCATTAATTTTAAGTCCAACTTGTGAAGCTTTGATTTTTTTTTAGATAAAGATTTCCAGATGTTTTTCGCGATATAAACGATTAAAACAATTTTTTTAGGCAGTCAGTCTAAAATTTTTTTAAAGAGGCAGTTAATCATTAATTTTTTTTTTAAAGAGATGATCAGTCAGTTATAAAGTTTTTTTTAGAGAGATGATCAGTTAAATTATGATTATTATTTTGAGACTCAACTCAATTGGTCCTTCCTTGTTATAATTCTTAAGCAGAAATGTAAGCTCGAATCTTTTTTTTTTTAAAAAAGAGAGTGAACGCTTTAATTCTTTTTTCTCACTCTTTGAAAGTTGAAAAAAAAAAAAAGAGCAAATGAAATGTGCGTTTATATAAAGCAATTTTCAAGCAATATTAAAGAATAGGAGAGAAATGGAACGAAATTGAATTTATTATAAGTTAGTAATAATTATAAAAATGATATTAACATATTTGGTTTTGCAAAATACAATGCCTCTGCATTGCTAAACCATTTTTTTTGCTTCCTGATTAATACAGAAGGAGTCAAAACCGCTGATCTGTCTAGGAAATCATGTATCCAGAAATAACCAACAAAAATGATAAATTTTGAAGCCAACCACGCAAGCTATATGGAATGCTTTGTTCCTAGTTCCTGTCTTATTAAAAGCTCACTGCCTTCAAACCAATGGAGAAGGGGAAATAGGAGGAAAAGAAGATTTAAAACAGCTATGTAGAACCAAGTTTGAAGCCATAAATCAAATTTTTGTTGATTTACCTCAATCATCTAAAGTGTCAACAGCAATTATTTTTTTAAAGAAGAGAAACAAGCAAATCCACCGGTACCTACTTATTCAAAGTACTTATAATAACTTTTTTTTTAAATGGTAGAAGGAAGCCAATCAACAGTAAATAATAATGGAATTGAAGAAACAAGAAAGTCAATTGATTCAGCATTATCTTAAAAGTATCTGCAGTAACTTTCCTTTTTTTTTTTTTGTTGTTTTTGTTGGTGAGTAAAGAAAAGCAGTCTAAAATTCAAATTCAGGACATTAATAAGAAGTAAAAAGTAGACGGGTAAATATGAACTTTCTTTAACCGATTTTATTCTTTTACTTATTAAAAGTAAACCTTAATTTACTGGTCAAAGCAATTTTCTTTTTTTGATACAGAAACATTAAAGACTTGTTTATCTATAGTTATTTGCAATATCTCACAACATATCACAAACATAGTTTAAATCTTTAAACTTAAATTTTTCATTATTTTTTTTTATTATATATTGTAATGTTGAAATGTTTTTTTTTTTTTTTTTTTTATTAATTGTTCTTCAGATGTTAATGATAATGAGCAACCTATAGATATATGCATTTATAATGTTTTTTTATTTTTATTTTATCTTGTTGCATATTAAAAGTTAATATATGTATTTTATTTTCTTTCGCTATAAGGTTGCAAAAGAAAAAAGATATTTTTATATATGTAATTTTTGGGTATACATTTTAAACATATATGTTAACATTACCGAATGCGTGAATGTGTAACTGCTTACCCAAACACATCAAAGAATAGGTTATATATAATTAGTTTAAAATAGTAAATTAAAAAGTAGGGCATTACATTTGAATGGAAATGAAATAACATATACAAGTTACACCTGAAATTTATTTTATGATATGATAAGTAAGAAAAGTCTTAAATAAGCATTTATAGAATATGTATTTTTTTTAATATTGAGTTAAAACAGCTTATTTTGAGATATCAAGAAAGGTGACAAACCTATATATTAAGTTTATTTGCTTATACTTATATCAATTTTATATTAATAAGTCATTTATTTAATTGTCGATTTAATTTTAAAGAAGAAAGAAAGAGTAGTAGTGTTAATAAAATATAATTATATATCTTAATTGGTTTCCGAGTTATTATTAAGAATATTGTGTTTTTTTTTTTTTTTTCTTAATTCTATCATTTTAATTCAGCATCATTGCTCGCAGTTATTGGGTATTACCATTCATATATATTGAGCAATCACTTGCAAATATTAAGCGTCCGCAAAATAATAGGTAAACTAGAATGTTGATATTTAGGTATTTAAGGATTATGCTTGAGAATAAATTAAATTTTGATAATTATAGTTCAACATAGAAAGCTAAAATTGTGTTGTGTCCATGAATTTAGATCATCCTCATCAAAGATGGATATCATGCTATTAGTTAAAAAATGTTTCAAATAATACTATATAAAAGTTATGATCGCCATCAATCATCATTCATAAATTATAATCATTAAATTTAACGTTTAGCGTAATGAATATGTTTTAGTAAATAGGGGTTTATAGAAAATTGAATATTATGTAAAGAGAGTCATGATGATCAATCATCACCATTAGTATTATTAAATCCCAGTATGAAATATGATAATTTTAATAGATGCCCATAAGTTTATAAAGATGAATTTATTGTTGTGATTTTATTGTTAAGCCATGGCTGGTATCATCATCACTATTATAATCATTATTATGACATCACTATTATAATCATTATTATGATATCACTATTATTATCATTATTATTATATTATTATCATCATCATCATTATTACCTTTATTGTGATAAATAATTTAGTTAAATGGCCATCAATATCAATAATGGTCTTCACATGCTTGTTTGGAAGCCATTAATAGGATTATACATGTCTGTTCATCAATATACGCTAATGAGCTAGCAATGTCTATAAGAATCTTTGATCTATAGTATAAACTTTGGTAATATTGGGGTCCTGTAATTTTATCAATATAGATAAAATGTAAGAATGTCATTTTGTTCAATAGTCATCCAAGTCATGTGTAATAAATATGTACTGAATGAGTTTGAACTCAAGTACACTATAAATAGATACTTATCTAGATTGAAAACAATCTAGTGGCGCTCATGGGAAAACACATGTACTTAGCTAAACTGAATAAAGAGTGAGATCATCCCTTTCCAACTTCATAATATTAGTTTTATAAAATATATTTTTATAAGTTGTCATGAATAGCACCAGTGTGTGCATATGACCATGAATGGTCTTATATATTTGGAAAGAAGGATAGAAGGATTCTTTGTTAGAAGAATCTAGTATTGGAGATAAGCATAAAGCACTCCAGGAATCTCACAGTGGGTACTTTTATTCAGTTGCTATGTTTAATATTATTTTTATTAGATGACAATGTCCAGTATGTTTTACTGTTTAAATGACTGCCCCAATATATAAATAAATACCAAGAATCTTTAATGCTGATATTTTCTTTGTCTATGCTATGATGAATTGAAATAGCTACAAATTATAATTACAAATACATATCTTTTATATTAATTTAATATTACAAATACATATTTATATTAATTGATAAATATTGTTACAAATGGCAATTGATAAATAATTGTTACAAATGACAGGTGTATAGTTTGTGACAATTGATTTATTTAAATTGTTACAATATATATAGCATATAAAAATATAAACTCACTAGACTCTCTCCAATAGATAAAATTGAAAGTAAACTTGCAATTTTAAAACTAAGATTTTAAGATATATTATTAATACAATGAAAAGCAAATACAGTGAATAAATAGGAAGTTAAATAATTATTAAGACTACATATTTATTTTAGATTGAACAGAGATTTAAATAAAAGAAAATATTTACCTTATGGTAAATCAACGTTCGCGTAGCTTCAAAGAGTGCACACGTTTATTTAATTTCATATTTCAGGTGTTCCATCCTTTTACAACAGCAAGTGTAGAGGCATTGGGGATCCAGTTTATCTTAGACTTTCATAGCAGAACTGAAGAACATCTGGCAGATATGGACCCATCTTGGTTTAAGTTAGCAACCCATATTGTTGGTTATAAATCATACAGTAGTATATTTTGACATCTTGTGAAGAAACCAAAATCTTTTAACAACAGCAAATTTTTAAAAGCTATTAAATGTCCAATGGCCAACAGTATAATCAAAGTGTGAAAATGAATACTGAATCTCACTTTGAAACAGCATGTTAGTCAAGCTAATCTAAAAACTATTGTCACAAAATTTGCAGGGTTATTTATACCCACGCAACATTTCCCGTGAAAACTTTTCTTGTTTTTTAATTTTACACCTTAGGGCAGGGCAAATCTCAATCTCCCGCTCAAACTAATTACGAATTATTAAAATAAAAGAGACAATAATATAATTAACAAGTTTGCTTATTTTTAATCAAATTGATTAAAAACAAGTGGTGAAAGAAAACTATTTTAAAATCAATTCTATAAAAAAATTTAAAATGACCTATTTTAAATGAGTATGTGTTTTGATACACTTACTCTTATAAACAATTTTTTTTAAATATCTTTATAGCTTTAAATTTAATAAAGCCAAAAATTAGTTCTACTTTTGGAAATGAATTATGAAACAGATACTATCCGGCTCAATTTTATAGTAAACATTGCCATTGCTCATTACCTATTTTAACTCTGTCTGGGTCTGATTGACCAATTCTCAAGAATTAAGATGGCTGTGTCAAAGGGCTATGGGGGTATTAAATTCTATATGTGAATACAATTAAAGGTTATTATGCACCAAAATACTTTGACCAACTGATAGTACTAGTTGTCCATTTTTTGACTTTCTTGTAATGCTATGTATTTTTGTATCTAATTTTAGAATTGTAGCATAATCTATGAGGTGCCTATGTTTATTCACTTTTGATATTTGCTCTTGACAATTGATAGTCTTTCTTTATTCACAACAATGGTTTTTTTTTTTCAAGTTGGGATATGAATAATTTTTAAAAGACTTTTTTTTGATTGGCTGACAATATTTTTGGGAACTGATGAGAAATTCAATAAAAGTTATATTCAGACAATTAATTTTTAATGACCAGGCTAAGATTTGTTTTTGGGAAAGAGAATTATAAACTATTACTTCCCAGAAAATTATACAGAAACAATTTCTTATTAGTATATGTAAATTTATGCCTGCTTATGTGTATAGTATCAGTCAAAATAATATATAATAAAATAAAACACGGAAATTAACTCTACAATTTTCAATTCCTTCATAAATAAATAAAAGCTACAGCTATATTATGGCATGGCCGCTATCTTGAAAACTATTTATAGTGAGATGTTTTGAAACTGGCTGCAGCTTTTACTTTATTAAAAGTTGTAATTACTTCCACAATATAAAAATTTAAAATAAATAAATTGAAAAATAAACTGACTTATTTCACTAAATAAAATAAGTATATCTCTTGGAGCCAATGTTTAAACAATTATTATTTTTCTCAAAACATGTATTAAGAATAAAGATCTTCATTCCAGCAATAAATGATCTTGTAAAAATTATATTAGGTAGATCTATCAAAAATATCTTTTAAAGATATAGATGTAGTTTTTAACTTTGTTTTATCATATTTTTCAAACCTACACACGCACACATTATTTGATGATGTTAAAGTATTATTTTTAAAAACAATCAGATTAGAATTAAAATTTTCCTTTATTAGAAAGGCATATCTCATTGTAATAAATATTTTTATTTCATTATAGACTTATATAGTATAATAAAACTTTTTATTTAGCGAGTTTATGTTGAAATTATATATATATATAAATTTTAAACTCCAATTATGTATTTTTTTAAAGTGGACCAAAAAAGTTAATGAACAATGGAGATAACTACTTTTAAGTCGGGTAAGATGTACCCCCTCTTTGCTAATCTATCATTAAAAATCGTTAGAACAGCATTAAAATAAGTAAATTCTAGAATATCAAATAAACTATGCCTTATGTATAGCTAAACATTGACTACTAAATAATAGTATCAAGTACAGTTTTGCAAATGACATTTTCAAAAAAGCTCTTAATTGAATATTAAGAATCTAAAAGAAGAAACAAAAATTTTAATGAAATTAGAGGAAGTCTGGTAACTTCCTGAAGTTGCAACTAATCATCTCTATTTTTATTAACTTTCGTGGTCATCATTATATATAATCATGATAGCTTTTGAGAACAATTAAATATATCGTAATTGTACAAAGAAACACTGGGGTGATGGAACTCATCCACATCATCAACCCCAGTTAAAAAATCAAATTTAAATTTAAATCTACAAATAATATGATTTTGAATGAATATGAGAATGAGAGATCAGCAAAAACAAAGACTAACTACAAGTTCACCAACATTACAGATGAATAATAATTATTCATCATCAACAATGAGCAAAACAAAATCAACAGTCAAGCTTGTGACTGGATTTGAAACTAGGCTAATTATTTAATCCTTACCAAACTTGGAGCACATTATATAAACAATAGTTTAGATGCACAAACTTAAAGGCTAATAAATCAGAATATAACAATTAAAAACATGATGTGGCATACAGAAACAAGCTTATCATTACCAATGCCATCAGTCTATTTAGTGCCATTAATATACTGGCCAATTACAAATTTAATTTCTAATAATAATAACTAAATAAAATGTAGTGTAGGAACTTTAAAGGACATCCCTTTGTGACAACCAGGATCATCATCATCTGGATGGCCATGACACTAAACATGAACCCCATTCTATATAACTAACCATTGTGTATGAATCAAATGAACAAAAGCTCTATAATTGTTTTTGTAAGCAAAAAATAATACCATATAGGGAATGTTTTCTAGGAGCCTGAAATCCCAGGATCCCAGTTGATATTGTCTGTGGGATTTATCCAGGATTTTTTTTTATTCTAGGATTTACTGATCTAAATTACTAACTTCAATAATCAATACTTAAAAACTTACACACATATATATATATATATATATATATATATGTGTGTGTGTGTGATTATTATACACTGGCAAGATAAATAGTTTCTTTACAATTAGAGATCTTTAGTAATAAGGATGTGTATTTTTTTAATTTAGAAAAATATTTATTTCCATACATTTCATTTGCAATTTATATATATATATATATATATATATAACAGAAAATGAAAATCAAGCCCTTTCTTACATATCTCTGTCATGTCATCATCATTTCTCAAGTCTTAACTCAAGGCATCTCTTGATTTACTTGATTCGAGTTTCTGTACATGTTTACAATTACACATGACTTTTTTCCTTGAAAGATCATTTTGCAGTTAAACTGCTTTCCATATATTTTATTTTTTTAACATTTTGTGATGATGGAGAGATAAAAACATAATGAAGAAGCAAATCATTTTGGTGCAATGCTCAAATATAGAGGTTTTTCTACATGTGACTTGCTTCAGCATTTCTATTGAAAAGTCTACATTATCAAATGATTGTAATGCCAAATATTCTGCATGGGATGAATCTGTAGAAAGCTCTTTGAATCTCAGCAATAAAAGTGCAAATTGCCTGTGTTTTTTATGTTCATATTACATGTTATTTGCCAAATCAGTCTCAAAATAAACTAAAGTGAAATACATTTTTTAACAATGTAGCCACTAGTCTGTCATGATTTAAAAAGAAAATGCTAATTTTCTGAAAAGTACATTTTGAATTTGTTTCAAAGAGACCACATGTGAGATGGATGGATGAAATAAGAAAGTGTGCAGGCATGATTTAGAGAGGAGAGGCTAGAGATTGAAAAAGATGGGTTGAATGGTGGATGATATATATATGTATATGAATAAAATGCTGTAAAATTTTCAGTTTTAATTCCTAGAAAAAGAGATTTCTTTATCCTGGAATCCTAGGATTACCAAAATTCGGGAAAAAAGACAATCCCTAATACTAACATGTAATAATTTATAATAGTTTCAAATCTATTTTAGGATTGAATAAATTTACTGGAATAACTTAATAAAATATTTATTAAAAACAATAATAAAAAATGAAATTAAAGTTTGCTAAGGATGTTATAAATATAAATTTGGTATTCTGATTTTGATTCAAATAATATTAAAAAATATTATATTACATTATAGTTTATATATATCTCAATAGGTTTACATAAAAAGACACACACATACACATATATATATATATAATTAGATTCCAACCAGTCACCACCTAACCATTCACAGTAAATATAGTAATCAATATTATATATATAATATACAAATCAATATATATCAAAATACAGTACAATTTATATAAATTATATTCTTTTAGAAGTACTTTTGACTATACATTATCAACTATATAACATTGAATAATCAAAACAAGACAACCTTTAACAATACCCATAGCTCAATTCAGATTTCCCACAATTCTATTATCTTAACATTTGATGACTGGCGATTCATTAAGATAACAAAATTGTGGGAAATCTGAATTGAACTATGGGTATTGTTAAAGGTTGTCTCATTTTGATTATTCAATGTTATATAGTTGATAAAGACTACAAAATGTATAGTCAAAAGTACTTCTAAAAATAATATAATTTATGTAAATTATACTATATTTTGATATATATTGATTTGTATATTACATATATTGTGGAACGAATACAGATATCAAACTTTATTTATTACACACACACATATATAAAAGCACTCAGATGTGCTGTATAATAATTTAAAATTAAAATCTTTGAATTATTATAAATTAATAACAAAAATTCATTTTTATAGCACGTAATAATTAATTTTAATACATATGTAGTTAATGACTGATTTTAATATATATGGTTTTACATGTCGTGCATTCAAATGTGTGTGCATGCTGATATTTCATTAGTAAAAATAAACTTATTAAACCATATTATATTTTCACAAGATGTAAATTGATGTTGAAAAATATACATAAAATTCACACCTATGCATATTATTATTCCCCTATAAATCAAAGTTATTAACAAATTTATTATTTTTAAAGGTAAGTAAAAGTTAAAACAGGCAAAACTCACTATATATATTTCCACACACAGCAAGCTTATATTCTGGTAAAAATTGAACAATATGAATACAGACTGCTAAGGTAAGCTTGTAGAGTTTTTTAAAAGGCCTAAGAGCATAAAATTGTAAGTGTGAATTAAAGAAAATTAACAATATTTGGAAAAAGCTATTGGAGGAGAAAATATTTTTTTAAAACATCTCACTAATAGAATTTGAGAATGAGGAGAAAATAACAAGGGAAAAAAGTAAGGATTTTAAATCTCTCTATACACATTCTTATGATTTGAAAAAGAAGCACTGAGGAAAGTACTTATTATTGTACTGAAACATCAGCTATTTTATTTAGCTATTATATTTTTATTGCACAGAAGCTCCTAAAAATAGTATAATGAATTCATCATTTATGCATTAGAATATTAGAATAATATATATATATATATATATATATATATATATATGAAATATGTAAGATGTGCCTTAAAAATATCTGTATTCCAATTATAATAAAATATATATAATTATTCAAAACAATACAATAATTAATACAGTAACAATATTTTAAACAAATATATCCCAATTTAATAGAAGTACTTTCAACTATCTATGTAGTCGTATTGCTTTTGTTTACATTTGTAACGGTTTTTTCTAATACAATTTAATAGAAGTACTTTCAACTATCTATGTAGTCGTATTGCTTTTGTTTATATTTGTAACGGTTTTTTCTAATACAATTTGAGTATATATTGAAACTGTAAGATGTGCCTTAAAAATCTTAGTTTCACCTTGCCTTCCTTTTTACCTACCCTCATGCCTTATTTAAAACCATAATTTTATCATATTGTGTGTGTACTGTGTATATTTACTGAAATCCCACCTAAATTTATATGTCTAATGGGGTACCTGGGATTTTGTAATAATTAAAATTGTCTTAAACGTTTTTATTTTCAACTCGATTTTACATATATATGCTTGTACAATAAGTAGTTCACATATTCTCATCTACACACATACTGCAACAGTAAAAAATTGGTGAACCCATAGATAGACCTGATGTTTGTTTATACATCTGTCCATCCAAAAACAAAAAATATTCAGTTGCCTAATTTTGCTGTGGTTTTGATTGAACATTGCTTATAGAATACATTTTTTGTTTTTGATAAGGAGACATATAAACAAACATCAGGTCTAGCTATGGGTTCACCAATTTCTCTAGCATTAGCTTCTATTTTTATGGAGGATTTGGAAAATGAAAATTTTGACTTCAGCAGTTAAAAAACCATCTATATGGCTGAGGTATGTTGATGATATCTTTATTATTTGGCCTCATGGTAAGCATTCTCTTGATGACTTTTAAAATTTTTTAAGCTCTATTCACAACAATATTAGATTTACTATGGAAATAGAAAATAATAACAATTACATTTTTAGATGTTTTAATTGAAAGAAGGGAAGATGATTCTTTATTACATGGTATTTATAAAAAACCAACACACCCTGGGAGGTATCTACATTTTTCTTCTCATCACCATCCTGCACAACTATTTTCAGTGGCAAAGACATTGTTGGATTGAACAAAGAGACTTTCTGATAATAGCCATTTTCACCAGAACATTTTTGCTACTAATAAAATGCTTCTTGATAATGGTTTTAATTAAAACATTATTAATAGGGCTTATACATATAAAAAGAAAAAATATTTTGCTACATCAGAAATTAAGATAATTTTGCCATGTATAAAAGGAGTAACTGATAAAATTGGTAACATTTTAAAGAATAATAATATTCACACAGTTTACACTACTTTTAAAAAAATAGTGAAATATTTCCACTTCCTAAAGATAAAATTTCTTTGGAGTATCATGGTGTATATGAAATTCCATGTAAGGTCTGATCATAGAATAAATATTAGAAAGGAAGAACACATTCTGGCAGTTGGAGAAAAATTCAATTCATCAGCTATTTATTCTCATATAAAATTAACTAATCATGATATCAATTTTGAAAAAACAAATATTTTAGCAAAAATTGAACAATATGATCAGAGATTGCTAAGAGAAGCTATAGAGATTTTTAAAAGGCCCAAGAGCATAAATTAAAGGTGTGAATTAAAGAAGATTAACAACATTTGGAAGAAGCTATTGGAAGAGAAAATAAATTTAAAAAAAATAAATTTTAAAACTTCTCAACCAATAGATTTTAAATATGAGGAGAAAGAAAATGATAAAAATGATTTTATATCTCACACCTATTCTTATGATTTGAGAACGAGGATGCTCTGAGGAATGTACTTGATATTGTACTGAAATGTCAACATTTAGCTATTTTGGAATACCCTGCAAATAATAATAATATGACATCTTTTATCCGTGAAAATATTAGAATTAATATATTGTAACCAGTTGGGTTACATCACAACACTAATATAGTTTATGTGATATATATATATATATATATATATATATTCACATAAACTATATTTTATTTATATATATATATATATATATATATATGTAAAATAAAGGAAAAGTAGAAATAAACACAGACAAAAATTATAGTAGATATTTTCTACATTTACTGAAATAGAAATAAATAAATAATAACTCTGATTTAAAATATTGTTTTATAAATTAAACTTTTAAAAGGTCTGAATAAATATAAATATTGTATTATTATTATTATTCTGATTTTGAAATGTAAAAATACCATACTTATTTTGGGAATTTTTTAATTAATTAAACAAATTTTTTATCTATTAAAAATCCCCTAAGTAAAAACATGTATATAGATTCCAAGGGATTAGAGAGATAAAAATAAAATTCTGTTTTTAATCAAGGTGTTGTTATAACACTTCAGATGATTTTATAAAAGGAGCTGATAAAAAATATCAGCCAGTCTGGATAGTGATTTTGAAGAGAACAGGTCAGCAGCAGAGTTGGTTACAATATTTTGTTGCAACTTGATGAAGTGCAGTAGTTGGTTTTAGCTGACCATAGAATTTGCAGAATGGCTACCATAAACTGATATAGCTGAAGACAGGACAGCAGGTCCAGAGCTGCTAATATTTTCCTTCACAGGAGTTTTGATTTATTTGAAGCTGGGTCACTTCTAAATCAATAGCCTAAAAAATGAGGTAAAAATAGCTAGCAGATTTATACAGATCTCCTATGAAGATCTAAGGGAGTACAGCTCAGTAGTTAGCTGCCTTATAGTTTACTGCAGAGTTTTTATTCATGAAGCCAGGGTCACTTCAAATGGATCAACTAGCTGCTTAAATATGTTCTAGAAAACAGCTTGGACAATTACTTAGATTACAAAAGTAAGCACATGGTATGCCAATTAATTACTTGAATAATTTTCCCTGATGATGACAACAAGCCTGGAATTATAATTTTTCTGATGGACTAGAAACCAATCTTAACAAGAGAAAGCATGAAGAAATTGATGTACTTATGCTACTGTTTATCTATACATGGAGGGAACCACTGATAAATATGTTGCTTGTATATACAGTAAGTTATTTTATCATAATATTTCTTAAAATGACTTTTAAAATTATAAATTAATAACTTAAAGCAAAACAAGTAAATAATTTGCTTGAGTCAAATGTCTAAAAGAAAGATGATTTGATATATATTTAAAGAAATTGTTTGGGTAAATATAAAAAAAAATGACATTAAAAAAAGAATATACAAATGCAAACATCATTTTGTTTGAATTAAAATCGTAAAAGCAACTCTTTTAAATTGGTCTAAGAATGCTGATAATTAATCAATAAGTACTTATCAAATAAAAGTTGACTTTATTTAGTTTGAAAAAACAACTACTTATAAACTGAAATAAAATTTTAAATTGTATATTTTGTTTATACACATGTATATGTGTGAAATTTATGTTTTCCAATTGAATTAATTATAAAAATATATATATATTATAGTAATAAGTTGAATATATTTTATTATACTTTTTGTAAATTAATGTAACAATTTAAATTTTGAATAGTAATTATATAAATTACAAATGTAATAATTATTTTATGTTTAATTGAAATGTATTCCTTGTATATTATAAAATGCACATCTTTGTACAGATATATATATGCGTTTATAGAAACTAATTAAGAAATAATGTAAATTGATGTAATAACATGAATTTTGTAGTAATATTGTAGACTACAGTGTAATGACTTTTATTATTGAATACTTTTCAAAATCAGAACCCTTATAAGACCTTAAATATTATTTTTTTTTTGTTATTAATAAACTTGTATTTAATTGTTAAAAATTGTTTCCATCATCTCTTGTTCACATACAGTGATAGAGCTTGTGTTCTCTGGGTTAGATTCAGACACGGATAAATGGAGATATGTACTTAGTGCTTTGGGGCATCCAGAGACGATCAATCATCATCCTGGTTGGCGCAAAAGAGGATACTCTTTAAAGCCCATGCACTATTATTTTTTATTTTACTTTAGTCTTATTAAAAATTTAAGTTTATAGTTGGCCAGTACAAGTGGCCTGAGCATTGATGATGATCAGCATGTTTTAAATGTCCCAGCATTATTGTTTTGATTTCTGATTATTGTGTATTTTTAATGGATGGGCACTAAGCTGCTGCATCCAAGTTATGTTTATATAATTGCCCAAGCTGGCAAAGGCTCAATAGTTAGCCTGATCTACAGAAGACCCATTTCCAATCCAGTCACAAGGTTGTCTGTTGATTTTATTCTGATTTATTGTACTACTTTGCTTATTCCCATCAATGATGATGATGGATGGTTATTTCTCTCAAGTATTTACTTGTTCTTATAATTACCTTATAATGCTGGTTGATATATGATTAATTATGCTTTTAGTTGCTCTTCTGAGTTAGCTGGCTGATCTCACAATGTTCTCAGAAATTCTTTAATCTCATACTCTCATATCTTAAAATATATACTTATAGATAATTTTGTAAATTATTGATATTTCATTATAAATTGTTGACTGGGGGTGATGATGATTTTCCATCACCCAGTTCACTCCAAACTTTGTTTCCATCACCCCAGTTCAATTCTACTTTCCATCCACTTTCTCACCCACCCCATTCCATTATAATATATATATATATATATATATATATATATATATATATATATATATATATATATATATATATATATATATATATATTACAAAGAAACCAGTCATATATCACATGACCTAATTTAATAAGTTTATATTTTAAAATGTTATATGATGAGCTTGCAAATAGCTCTTAACAAGCTTTTCAGAATATCCCAACCTCAGACCTGTTTCTGCTACTGGTTTCCTCAGTGATGTGCTAGGATATTCAAGCACTAGATTTAAAGTACCAAGTCAAGCCTAACACTTTATCTAATGGATAACTATTAAGTAAAAAATCTGAAATTTTTCAGACATCCATATGGCTTCTAATCAGCTATCTAGCTTGAATATCCATATGGGACTGAACCAAGTTTAGATACACCACAATAATAGCTTTAGCAATATAAAATCATCAAGACCTTAATAGCAAAAAATAAAATTACAAAGAAATCAAACAAGTTTGTATTACAAATATTATATAATGAGCTTGGAAATAGCTTTTAACAAGCTTTTCAGAATATCCCCAAACTCAGATTGGTTTCTGCTACTGGCTTCCTCGGTGAGATGCTAGGATTTTTAAGCCTTAGATTTAAAATACCAAGCCAAGCCCAGCACTTTATCTAATAGATATCTATTAAGTAGAAAATTGCTAAACTATTAAAAATGATGTATCTGAACTTGGTTCAGTCCCATATAGCTATTTAAGTTAAATAGCTGGATTGGAAGACATATAAATGTCTGAAAATTTCAAATTTTCTATTTAATAATTATCCATTAGACAAAGTGCTGGGTTTGGCTTGGCTTGTTATTTTAAATCTAATGCTTGAATATCCTAGCACCTCACTGACGAAGACAGTAGCAGAAACTGGTCTGAGGTTGGGGGTATTCTGAAAAGTTTGTTAAGAGATATTTACGAGCTCATTATATAATATATCATATCTTAAATTTTTCAAGCACTTTTACTGGTCACTAGTTTTCTTCAACTAGAAAAATTTGAAATTTAGGATTCACTGTCCTAGCACAATTCTCTTTACATCCTACTGTGAAATAGTCTATTATTATCTTTACTGATCTGTTTTATTACACCACTTCAGTAAAGATGTTATAGTTATATATCCCTTGATATGCAAGCCATAGATTTTAATTTAAGGCCTTATTTTGACAAGTCATTTATTTGTTTTATAGGCATTACAAGTCTGGAAAATAATGGACCAATGGATATTTGGTGGTCATTAGTTAGTTATCTTAATACAGCCACAGCATAAGCATGATTTATTATTCTTGCAATAAGAATATTCTAATAAGTACTCTTTCACAGAAGTATCTTATTTCTTTACTTCTTTCAACTAAAGATTAATGTTTTTTTCTTATCAACTCAATTAGAATTTATGATTAAAATCATCATATTTCAATTACATTCAATTGCATACAAATTATTATATAACACAATGTTTCAAGTGGTATTTTTTTCTTCTTCTTCAGGTATTGTTGGTATTATCAGTGACAGTACTAACATGGTAATCATATCTTGATCTTTAGAGTCTTAAACATTGAATTTCAAGGTGACTCTTTAACCAACTGAGTTATTATGCCAATGACAGTTAGTTAGAGCATTATCTTAAAGTTTCAATATTCAAAAATCTAAAAATCAAAGGTCTAATTCTCATGCTAGTTAGTTACTGATCAGGCCAGCATCACATGAAGAAGAGAGAAGAAGAATATCACTTGAAACATGTACCACATACTAAAATTGCGATTGAATGCAGTCAGACATTTAAATAAAGTTTAAAAATTTTGAAAGACCTTCAATATTTACTGTTAATGTTGGAAATAGTCTAACATATAATTACAACTAATATAAGGAGCATACCAATAGCTCTACAAGCTTTTATTGATAAGTGCTGAAGAGAAAGCCTATAAAATCTCTATCTAGAATTATTCCCACACACATGCACATTAGATAGAGATTTTATAGGCTTTCTCTTTGGCATATCAATAAAAGCTTGTTAGAGTTATTAGTACGCTCCCTATATTACATTTCTGTAATGCAAGCTTAAAAAGCGAAGTCACGGGATATATGACATGCTTTATTGATTATTACAATTACAACTAAAATCATTATTACAAATTTTCAAACAAACATCAAATGTTATTATTCTTTTATTTGGACAACTTTGTTTTCTGCAGCAAATATTACATGACTAAATTCTTTCTGAAGTTTGCATTATAAAATTTGAAATCTGTAAAAAAATTATAATCTATCAAAAATAATCTTTGAAATACCTTTTATAAGTTTCTTATATTGCCAACTACCTGCTTATTAAAAAAAAAGAACGCTTTTCATAATCTGAAGCTAATCCACCCATCTACCCAATATATTTTTTAAAAAACATTTCTGATTCATAATTGTTACTACACTCACAAAGAGTATAAACAACTTGGTAATAATTTTGGAATTAAAAGCTTGAAATACTGGAAAAGTTAATTATTTGAATTTAGCTATAATTCTTTTTGATAATCCTAACATATGTCCATTTTTTTATTGCATTTTAATTGAATATTCACGTTTGAGATACATACATAAAAACTATATATATATATATAAAGTCTTTCTTTTTAAGATACATGCACTAATATACTTTTTAATATTGAATTAATGTTATCGAAAACATTTCTCTCATTTTTTTACAAATGTACTATTAGTTTGATCAAGATATTTATAGTAGTTACTTTCTTCCAATTTATTACAATCTTTATTTTTTTCTTTCTGTATTATTTTAGTTTTTATAACATTTTATTTTTAGTCCCACATTATTATTCTGTTGTAATATTTCTCAAGACTAAAGTTTATTTGTAATTCATGTGCAAAATCTAAATATCATCCTATTTACATTCAATGGTAATCTTCTTAGTACACTAATAATAATATTACTTAGTGGACCAAAGTTTACCTTATTAAAGCAATAATCTTAATCTTTTAATACATCATGCTATTATTTTTGATATGAAAATGTTAATCTTCATAGTGCATTTATGCTAATCTATCTAGAACAATGTTATTTCTTCCTAGTATATTAATGTTAATTTTCTTAGTAGAACAGCATTACTTTTTGTGTATTAATATTAATCTTAATGCAGCAATGTTATTTTCTTAATATATCAATGTTAATCTTTTTGCACACCATATTAATTTTCTTATTTTATTCAATGTTAATTTTTAATATACTAATGCCAATCTTCTTAATATAAAGATATTAATCTTCTTATTCCATCAAAGTTATTTCTTTTAGCATAAGAATTTTAATCTTCTTAATTTTAATGTTTATCTTCTTAATGAACTAATATTAATCTTCAAAATATATTAATATTTTCATTGCACTAATGTTAATCATTTTACTACACAAGTGTTATTTTTCTTGGCATGACAATGTTAATTTTCTTAATGTGTCAATGTTAATATTTTTAGTGTACCAATGTCAGTCTTCTTAGTAGACTAATATATTTTTTACACAATGTTATTCATTTTAGTACTTCAATGTAAATCTACTATTTTCTTAATACAACAATGTTAATTTTTTAAATATATAATATTAATCTTAATTCACCAATGTTATTTTTCCTACTGCCCTAATATTATGATTACTAATGCACCAATAATAATCTTCTTAATGCATCAAAGCTAATGTATATCAATGGTTATCTTTTTAGTTAGTCAATGTTATTTTTCTTATACATCATCAATGATAATCTTAGTACACACTAATGTTATTGTTTTTTACACCTGTATTAATCTCCTTAATATATCAAAGTTAATTTTCTTAATATACCAACATTAATTTTTAGTGCAATAATTTTCATGTTTTAATATACCAATTTTTATCTTTTTTGTTTATTAATGTTAATATCCTTAATACTCCTATGCTGAACTTTTCAATACACCAATGTTATTCTTTATGATGCATCATTGTTAATTCTTTAATATATCAATATATCTTAGTATACTAATGGCTAATCTTTTTAATGTGTCAATGCTAATCTTGATGTCCCAATGTTAATATTTTTTATGTACCAATATCAATATTCTTACTGTCAATCTTCTCAAAGTCCTAATCTTAATCATCTTAATGTACCAATGATAATTTTCTTACCATATCAATCTTAATCTTCTTATTGTGTCAAAGTTTATCTTCTTTGTACACTAATGTTAATGCTCTTAGTGCATCACTGTTTTTAATAAATCAATGTCAATCTTCTTAAAGCAACATAGAGATAATTTTTTAGTGATACATGTTTTCCAATCACTTTCCAAAATATGAGTATACTCTAAATCCATATTTATGGCTTAAAGTTTTATGTACATCATAAATGCTTATAGAACTAAAATTATTTTCACAATCTGTAAAATTTGATGTAAAATAGCAACATTTGATTCACGTAACATCTTTGTTCTTGTTGTGAGTTCAAAGTTTTCTGTATATACTTTAAAATGATAAATATCTTATATACAACTGATCAAAGATAATAGAATAGATGTTTAATTTTGTATATTTTCATTTTTCCCAAATGCCAATATTATTAATGTGCTTCTATTCATCTGATATATCTATTATTATTTAATATGCAGATTTGCCAACCATTTTAATTTTCACCTTTTTTTAAAATAGATATTTATAATAATGTCATCATTTCTGGAATCAACTTTGGCAGCATGCTTTAACAATGCATTCAATATGTATGACATTTAATATGATGCCATTAATACCAGGATTATTTTATAATCCTAATCTGTATTATTGTATTGCATTTGATAATATCTTCCCTTTGACTTTGTAACAATATTCCTGTTTTAATGAATGAGCCAAATTCTTTTATTGCTAAGATAACCTTTATTTCAATAAATGTCCAAATGTCTTTGGATGGTAGAAGGAGGTTTGATATTTTTATTCTTTTCTATAACTCTCTTTTTTATTATCTTATGTCATAAATATTTTTTTATCAATCTAAAAAAAATCCAAATATTCAGCTAATTTATTAATTTAAAACAGGCAAAACTATCCATACAGTAGGGCCACTCAGTGCAAGCCAGAGTAATCAATGGATGCAAGAAGGTTTGTGCATAAATCCCTATCTAATGCCTACTCTTCCATTATTCCCAAACTAGTTTCTTACTTGTAGTAGCTTTCATCAGTGAGGAGACTTGGATCTGAGAGCACTGCACCTAGGATCTAAGGCCACTTTCCAGCAGCCACCTTTTATTTCTACTCAACTACAAAACTATGAGTCTAAAATTTAAAACATAATATTTTCAATCCAGGCTCATTAGGTTATATAGTCATATAGGTCTGAAATCAGTTCAATTCATACATTTTGGGGTCTTTGGTTTTTTAATAACAATAGCCACTACTATCCTATTAGGCAGAATTGGTATTAAACCACTAAATATCACATGATCACCATTTCTTATGCTTTCTCAAGCTGTCAAAATAGGCAAAACTCTCCATACCCTAGTGCCAGTCAGTGCAAGCCAGAATAACAAATGGATGCAAGAAGGTTCATGCATAAAATCCCTTTCTAGTGCCTACTCATCCAATATCCCCAGAGTAGTTTCTAGTTTGTAGCCTTCATCAGTGAGGAGCCTTGGATCTGAGTAAGCACTAGATAGAAAATTTTATGCACAAACCTTTTTTGCATCCATTGATTACTCAAGATTGCACTGAGTGGCACTATTGTATGGATTTCCTGTTTTAATAGCTTGAGCAAGTATAAGAATTAGTGATCATGTGATGTTTAGTTGTTTAATAGCAATCCTGCCTAATAGAATGAGTGGTGGCTATGGTTATTAAAGAATCAAAGAAACCAAAATGTATCAGTACTGAACTGAGTTCAAAACTATATGACTATATAAGTTAATGAGCTTGAATTGAAAATATTATTATGTTTTCAATTTTAGATTCATAGTTTTGTAGTTGAGATAAAGGTGGATGGTGGAGGGTTGCATTAGATCTTAAGTTCTATGTGCAGTGCTCTCAGATCCAAGGCTATTCAATGATGAAAGTGATAAGCTAGATGCTAGTCTAGGGATAATGGATGAGTAGGTACTAGTTAGAGATTTTATGCACAAATCTTTTTGCATCCATTTATTAGTCTGGCTTGCACTGAGTGGCACTAATGTATGGAGAGTTTTGCCTGTTTTAGCAGCTTGAGCAAGCATAAGAAATGGTAATCATGTGATGTTTAGTGGTTTAATTTATTATTTTCTAATTAATTTCACTTTTTTTAATGTCAGGTAAAATGCTGCTTTTTAAGTTATATCTATACCTATTTTCAATGTAGTATGTATTATCTTCTTATTGATTTATCCAAGCCTGAGCTATCTTTGAAGTTCCATGATATTTTAAAACTATTTGTTAGTTTTAGCTTAAATTACTTTGACTACATATGAATTTTAATACAATAATTATATTTCCTTTTTTAATAATATCTTTCTAGCTTTACCTTAACACATGTATTATAGTGAGTAGATGATTTAGTGAATCTATATTCTTATTATCAAACATATATTTTCTGATAATTATATATAATTCAGATATGCTTTAATTTGGATCTTTCATGTCTATTTATTGTTTGAGTTTTTCTGAAAAAATTAACAATGTTCAACTCTTTCTTTCTTTGTAAATTTTACAAGATTATATCATCTCTAGCATTTCATCTTTTAATGTTTTCCAATTCAAATATTACAGTTTTTTATGACAATTTGAAAAAGTTCTTTTTTCTATTTAAAAACATTTGAATATCAATATAAAAATCTTGTTTTTTAAAACAAAAATTTGTGATGTAAATCTGAATTATCTTAATTGATATTTTTTATTAATTGATTAACTAATCTTTCTATTCAGATATCTGATACATTATCAATCATAGTAATGTTTTTATAATTTATTTATAAAATATTCACATTACTTAAGTCTTTGTAGTAAACATCTATTTTTTCAAATCAATTTTTTTTTTTTAATTTTGCAAAATTAAACAATATTCTACTAATATTTTTTCACTTAAAATTGCTATTAATTTACTGTTATAGCAACAAAATAGTTGTCCATGATCATAAGCCAAACATTCTTAATTTTTAGCACTGTTTTTTTTTTTTTGGGGGGGGGGAGGGGTGGCAATGAATGTCTTGTTTGATAATATCACAGTTTTTACTTTAAGTTGAGGATCTTAATTTATTTTTGTTCTTCAAGTTATAATATAAAAAAGCATTAACATTTTATGCAAACACACATGCATGCATCCTGCTCATAAAAAAATGATATCTTTGAAATCATCAACTATATAAAAAAATTATGGTCATGTTTTTTGTTGAACTTAACAATTTATGAAAGGTAATAGAAGCACAACATTGTTAAATGTTGTTAGTATAAAGATCATTCATTTTTACTTACCATGTAAACAATCACATGGTGATAATAGCTCCAGTGATAAGAAATCATAAAATATATATAGGGATTTATCTGCAGGTTTTTTTAAAGGTTCAATTAAAATTAAAGGAATTCCTTTCATTTAAATAATAGCATCTTTTTAAATAACAACATAATAAGTCCTAAAATGCCAAAAAAAAAAACATTTAAGTGGTATGTCATATAGTTTTTGTTTGATGATAGTTGTGCATTCAGTATTTAACAATGTAGTTCTATATTTGAAATTCTAGAATAAATTATGTTATAAGAATGACAATCTATTACTATCTATTAATAATATTCCACTAAAGAACTTAACATATATAAAAAAATGTGATCAGTGCAGTAAAATATTATTTTTATACATGGCACTTAGAACCGACTTGCTTTTCTGTATGTTATCAACAATCATTGGACAATCCTATTTGTCACAATGCCTGAAAATATAAAATGACTGTTTATAATTGCAATCTCAGACATTTAAGAGATGACCTTTCTGACAAATAATGTAATTTAAAATCTAATTTAAATTCACAACAGGTGTCAGAAAGCTCAAATTTAAATTCATACAGGTATCAGAAAGCTCCTCTCTTTAATATATGAGATCATAAACATAATATCGTTTTACATTTTCAGGCATTCTGACAAAGGGAATTGGTACAATGATATTGTCAGCACATGGAAAAGGAAGGCGTTTTTTACTGTATTTATTAATATTAAAATATGGTTGTATATTTGTAATAAAATATCTAAATGTTTCTTAACGCTATGAAATATTTGATTGGTGAAATTAAAACCTATATATATACAGACACATACACATGGTTAGAAAATTGCAGCTTATCAATGTTATTTATTTTTTTAATATAAAGATTGTGCAAACACACACACACACAAATGTTTTTGTTTTGTTTACGTATATATCTTTTCCGTATGTGCTTACATTTTTTTTTTTTTTTTTTACTAAACTACAGAAGTTATAAACCATTATTCCACTTGATATACAACGAGTTACCAATTAGAGTTACTTGCAGTTAATGATCTATGAAATTCATAACTGTTTCCAAAACTTTAGAATACAGAAAAATTTATCTCTACAATTTGCAAGTTGATGTGGACCAGATTACGTTCATTCATGCCTTTTCATCATTAACATCAGCTCCGCTTCATTACGTTTGAAATAAATTTTGGGTAACTTTAATTCGAAGAACGTAAAGTCTAATGTCGATAGGTTTCAAGCATTTAACATGTTTAACGATTTAAAAATTTATTATGCTCGCTAATTATCCAACGTATTCAATTCAGAAGGGACATATTTGATAATGTTGGAGAGGTGCTAAAAATTGTAGTTAAATAATTTAGTCTTAGTTTTATTCTTTGAAACAGAGAAATAAATTTAACAAAAAAAAGATTATTATTGTAGAATAATTTAGTGTGGCTGTGCAGTAGATTGGGAAAACACAACATTTAAAATATTTTATGTTTGGCAATAATTCTTTTAATAAAGAACAATAAATAATCCCGAAATTTGAAAATTCAAAAGTGATTTGATAAAAAAAAATATTTCTGCTTTCTAACTTAAGTCAAAGATGAATCGCATTTTTTTTCCATGTGTCATAGCATCGGTCGGGACGCGAACCCACAACCGTCTGCAAACAACTACTTGCTTGCTAGGCGGCTGCGATGACCTCTCGGATAACAACATTTTTTGTTGTTCGTTATATGAAAAAAGTTGATTATTAGAAAGTAATGAAAAGGAAAATGATTAATTGCTTATCTCTCTCTCTCTCTCTTTCTCTCTCTCTCTCTCTCTCTCTCTCAAAAAAAAACTAATCGTAATGTATATTTGTAACTAAATAGGTACTCGTGAGTGGTTGGCTTTGAGCGCTAAGCATATTACATAAAGTAGTACAACTGATTTTACATTTTGTACCAAGATTCGTATACACATGTTTATGTGTGTGGGAGAGAGAGAGAATATATTTATATAACTTCTACTTAAACATCAAAGATATGATAAGATACTATATATATATATATATTACTGATACAAAATAATATTACTGATATTCTATGTATATCATCATTTCATTATTTTTAATATTATTAATAATTCACTATAGGATGCAGATGCTACAGTTTATATTACTACTTTCTTTTTATAATTACTTTTTTCCTTATTACTATTCCTCTATTATTTGTACTGTACTATACAAGATCATTATTTTAACAATTATTGATCCACTGCAATATGTCTCTTCAATTTACTCCAGTATGTTCTATCTTTAGCCTTTCTTCTCATATCTCAATAGTTATCTTCTTTATTTCATCCATCTATCCCATATGTGATCTCTTTCTATGTCTTTTGCATTTTTGGCATCCAATTAAAAATTTCAAATGACCATATTATCATCTCTTTTAGCAATATGCCCAGCTCACAGTCTTTTAATTCTTGTAATGATATCAGTAATATTTGTTTGTACTCTCACCAATATATTTCATTTTCAACCTACTTCTTTGTTATTCTTAAAATATAAATCTCCCTACTACATTAAGTGATCTGAAGTCTCTATATAACTTTTGTGTTAATAAATCTCAGATCTATATGTAAGAACTGACAAACAACAATTATTAAAAACTCATATTTTCCTTTAATATCAAGTTACTTTTACTAAAATCACACCATTCAAGTTTAATTCTATGATTAATTTCTTCTATTATATATATATATATATATATATATATATATATATATATAATATATTAATATATATATATATATATATATATATAATCTGATCTAAGTATTTATAGTTGTTAACTTGTTCTAATTCCTCATTATAAATCTTTATTTCATTCTCTTGGGAAAATCCATTGAACATTCCTATAATCTTTTTAGCAATTGTTTTTAGTTCTAATTTCATCTGATAGTCCTTACAACATTTTCTGAAGTTCTGAATCATTATTTGGATGACTTAAATAATCTCCATTTCCTTTAGTCTTTTGGCTTCACATTTTAATATACAAAAATATTTGTAAATCTGCTTCAAAATTTTTTGGAAATATGGATTGATTATGTCATACACTATTGTCAATGTTAATCTTCTTAGTATCACTATCTAATCTAATTATAGCTGTTGTATTTTGATAAATATTTTTCAGAATATAGAAATATTCTGGGTCTATATCTTGATGATGCAATGTTTTAATCACTGTAGAATACTTAAAGAATCAAATGTCCTCTCATAATCTACAAATTCAAATCATAATGATAATCCATGTTTATTAGTTCTTTAATTTTTGAATGTAGTTAGTTCTTTTGTTGGTTAAATTACAAAATTTAATGAAGTGAATTTGTAATTATATTAGTAAAAAAATTATATAGAACTGACAACAGAGTAATTTCTAATATCTTTTATATTGCATTTTTAAAATATCCATATTACTATTTCATTCTTTCAGTCATCTGGTACATTTTTATCATTTAAATATTTGCTATATAACTTTGTCAACAGTTTTTCTATTTTTTCATGTGCTTCTCTTAAGATATCAATTATAATCCCATCATCACCTGGAACTTTTTTTTTTTTCATAGATTTAATTACATGGCTCATTTTATTTTAAATGTTAGGCAATTCTGAAGATGTAGTAATTGTAGAAGATGCTTTTTTTTGTTCTTTATTACTATATAATTCTTTATAAATTTTTACACGTATTTTATGATATCATTTCTCTTTTTAATAATAGTTTCATCTTTTCTCTTTTATAGTAAAAATAAGTTTCCTGTTGTCACCAAAATGTTGTTTTACACATATGGGACCTTTATTCTCTTCTATAGATTTCTTATTTTCTGAACATAAAATTAAAAAATATATATACTGTTATTAACTCTTTTTTGAACCATTTTACAAAACTCTAGATATTTTAATTCTTTTTAGTGAATCATTTTTTATATTTGTTTCATATTCTTTTTTTTTTCATATACTGTCTAGTCTCAGTAAAAAAAAAAATATTTGTAAATTACTGCTTTTTTGTATGTTATCTTTGTTGCAATTTTTAATAGTGTATCACTTATCTTCTTATTGTTTTCATTTTAATCTGAACCATCCTCAAAACTATTAACATGTGATAAAAATAAAAAAATAGATACCACTTTCTACTTTGCTTCAAATTAAACATTTAATGCATAGCAAAAATTAATATTTATAATCATATTTATTTATTAAAGGATTTTATATATCTATCATACAAATAAAAATAAAGATTCAACTAAAGTATGTGTCCCTCAAAACTTTATAATAGATTCATATATGCATATATCAATAATTAATTCACTTTTTTAAAAAACTATATATGTCAAATAAAAGGTGTTATTATATTTTAATATAGAATACTTTAGCAAATTATATATTTTTAATAAAATAAAAGTAAAATGACATTACCATTTTTTTATTTATTTAGCCTGAAAGGTGTGATATTGAATAATAACTGTATCAATTGTCCAAATTGCCATCGATGTATGTCTCTTCAGGTTCATAAATAAATCATGTCAAAGATTGTAATGTGATAATAAAATGAAACTATTATATTAATTTTGAATATCCTATTTGTTTTTAAACAATAGTTTTTTATATATCCCTTTTGCTTTCTAGTTGATTGATGAATATATTAAAATATAAACTATTCACATAATTTTAAAGAGAGATACCTAATAATACAATTCACTAATTCAACACATTAAGCTTGTCATCCAATTCTCTAAAAAATATAGCAGCAAATGATAGATAGACCTCGTACCCCATTCTTATTATCTTAGAAATCCATTGTTTTGATTTTTAAGCTATTAAAAATATAATTAGTCCATAGTTAAGTTTTACATTATGAGATTTGAGATAATCTCACTAATTATGTTATTCAGTTCAATGTTTGATTTTCCAATTTTTTTTATTCAAAAATCACATTCTTTTTACAATCAGACAATCATTTCAAGAAATTTTTATTGATATTTCCATGTTCTATGTAGCTCTCTTTTAATTAAACCCATTTGTATAAATAGAAATACAAAGAATAATATTTTTATAGATTGTAATAGTAATTATTAACACTCAAAAATAAGCCTATTATATCTTTATATTATTTATTCTAAACAATAGGTATATATAATTTTTGTTATTAAATAGTCCATTACATTTGATAATACTAATTTTATAATAGTATAATATAACTATATACAATAAGTAATAATTTCATAATACTCTAATTTAATACCCAATTATAATAGCATGAAACATATATAAAATAATTGTAAACAACATAAATTATAAAACATAAAATGTATTGACTGCCGTTTATTAATTTAAATCACCAATTAATGCTTAGGATATCTTAGTTTAACTTTTTAATCAATAAAGTTTCAATAAAAATTATTAAAATAACGTAATAAATTATTAATATATGTAAATGTTTATTTACACTTTAGCTAGCTGAACATTTACTATAATAAAAAAGAAGAAATATGTAGAAACTCTTTACAAAATAATGTAATCAATAAATTAGAAATAATCAGGAGTTCGAATATAATCAACAGAATAAAAATTATTATCATAAAAAATATAATAAATAGATAATAATATATAAACCAGATGACTGATAAAATAATTTGAAGATATGTTTTGTTAAAATTTATAGTTTCTGTAACTGTGAAGTAATGCAAAGGACGATGTGCTGATAACCAAAAAGAATATATATATATATATTCCACAATACAAAAATTGATATTTACATAATCCTCTCTCTAAAAGAATCTCTGCAAAGTAAGCAGTTTCCAATTGTAAGAATGCAGTATTTCTTACCGACTCTATCTGGAATGTAAGATGCAAATTAGTCTTCACAACTCCTCCGCAGGACCCAGACAGTTTATTCATATCTCTTTTAAAGAAAATCAAACATAAAGACATGATCCTTTCCTCCAAGTTTCTATTTGAAGAAACCTGGAATCTATTCGAAATTCCAAAGCCCAATACAGTTCCAGATAGCTGATGACAATGATCTATAAACCACAGGATTAATTCCATACCCAGGATTAATATCTCTACAAATCATCCACTATCAACCCAGTAGTAACATTATAGACTCCTGTTTAGCCAATGTACTTTAAGAAGTCAATGTATTAAAAAAAAAAACTAATATTCTCCCTAAATAAAATTCTTTTAAAATATATATATTAAAAAAAATACTTAAGTCTGCTTTAATTTGCTTCTTAATAATTTTACTGTTATAAATGAATGACAATCAATTTAAATACAATTGATATCTTTTACAAACGTACAAGAGCAATATATTTTTTATGAAATATAACTAATTTATATTTTAAATATATAGCTTTTTCAATTTATAAGTAATGAAACAAATAAAACAAGCCTGAAATAAAAGTAAGATTAACTTTTAATAAAGATATTTAAAATTCTATTTTGAAAACTATTTACTTTTCTTTTTGGTTAATGTATTTACTTAATATGTATTAATATACAGACATTTCACATTAAGCGAATATATAAACATAACATTAGACAGTAAAATATATATAAATGACCTGGTAAATTTCTCAAGGATTGGTAAATATTCTTTTAATGAATTATTTATATAAAACACATTTAATATTAACAACACTATAATCATAAAATATATACTATGCAAACTTTATAGTTCTTAAGTCCTAATGCTTCTTATTAATCCTAATGCAAAATAAAGAACTTTTAAACTACTGTATTTAATGTTTATCCAAGTTCTGGTAGTATCATTCATAATCAGAGGCAAATCCAGATGATAATTATATTTTTTTGTAGTTAAATGAAAATAAATACTATTTTATTCTTTTGAGAATTTAAATCCTTTAATAAATCACAGTAGTCTCCATTTTATTTTTATATCAACTTTATTTTATATCCAATCTAGTTATTCCATGGCACACAATATATATTTTAATTTCATCACAGAGAGGGATGCATATTTCTTTGATTTTATCATAATATACCATATTAAGCTTTAAGACAATTTTATTTCCAGATGTTCCAAGTCTCTTTTGAAAGACTGGATCTTCCAGAGCAAATATTTCTTTTTATCTAACCCTCAGTTCTTATATTTTAAATTAACAGTTAAAATTTGATATATAACACTAGAATTGTGTTTACCGAAGAGGCAAAAGAAAAGAGAATGAGTTCGATTTCAAATATTGATGTCATTACCTTAGATACTATCTCTATAGATTCACTCAGTTTCATTATTTTATTGTTACCTAGAGTCAAATTCTCCTTAATGAAGAATTCCCTTAAATAAAGCCTCTGTTCCAAAACAAAATGTCTTCTTTAAATTTTTTAACAACAATTTTAAAGAAAATAATAATAGTAATACAATAAATTTAATATTTTAAAATCATAATTTGAATAAAATAAATAAATATTTTTTACATTATTCAATATAAAACAAATCTTTTAACTATCCACTGAGAATAATTATTATATAAAAATAATAATACTTTTAAAATATGTATAATCGAAAATTATTTTCATTACATAAACAAATCGCACTGCACATCCGCACACATAAAAAAAACAACAACAATATTTTATTATTTATTCCTTTGTGTTAGATGATTCTTATATGTATGCAGTAAAAGAAAATATGAATAAATGAAAAGAAATATTAAGAAATGAATCTATTAACATGTATTTTATCCAATCTTTTTTAATAAAACTTTTTTTAATAATAAAATATCAATCGTACTATGACATACGATCTAATGTGCTACTTGTTTGAAAAAAAATTAAAGTAAAACAAAAATCACGAATGTCATATTGTTTTTCATTCGTCTCTATTTTTAAAAACACTTTGTTAATCATGTAAATCATTTGATCCATCTAAAACAATTGATAATAAACAAATCTATACAAAAAAAAATTTTTTTTTTTTTTAAGAATACAGTAGTGAACCTAATCTAAGACGGTACAATATATATATTAATTTAAATATTGCCTTTGTGTATGATAAACAAATATGTATATTTAATATGTATGCGTACTCAATATTTCATACACTCATTCATATCTATTTTTATTTATATTTTTAACTTTTAATTCTTCAAGTTAAGTCATTTTGACATTTCTCTGTAGAAGAACAATAAATTTATTATATATAAGTGTGTGTTTATAAAAAGATAAAACAGCATTTAAATAATCAAAATGAAAGTACAATGTTCATATTGACAAGGATTCATAGATTTTCCCATCTTAGTTTTTTTTACTAGCTAAGAGTTTCCAGAGACTAATTTATTCATGAAAAATTGGGAACCAAAAAAAAAATCCAAATATCACCCAGATTCAATGTCCAGATCATTAATGTATTAAGTAGATAGGTTAACCAATATATAAAGTTACTCTGTTTTTTTTTTTAAAAAAAATTATATATATTTAAGAAAGTGCCTACAGTTCACGAGTCTGGTGAATGTTGTCTGTCCTATTGTTCTTTTGTTGAAAAAACATTAAAGAGTTTTTGCTATGAAATAGACTATTTAAGATTGTTTTATATTAAAGTCTAATATTTTAAAAATATTATAAATTACAATATTGAAATTATCAAATTAAGTATAAAAAAATTTATGTACTTAATATAAAACTAAAGCTAGTATTTATTTCATCTTGTAAACAGACACCAATTTTTCTGATTAAACATAAAAATTGTCACAAATGATAGTTTATAAGTCTAGGCATTGGTAAGATATTTTTAAAATGTCATATTGATAGAACATTTCTATTTAGGGGGAGAGGGAAAGCATTTTGAATTTTTATAAATTAAAAAGCTTGCTAGCGATATAATTGCCATTTCTGACTTTAATGACACAAATATCATATTACTTATATCTTCTATATTTCAGTAATAATATTTTTAACTATTGTCAATTTATTAGTAGAAAAAGGGTTTTCCTTCTTTAGTTTATTTTTTTTTAATTTGTAGCTTTTCTATACTTTACAGCTAACATTTTATCTTCTTTTTCCCCAAGTCTTTTTCTTGTAATGTAATTAAGAGTTTAATTGCCCATCTATTACCATTTTGTTAGTGCACATTTAGCCTACTTTTATTTCAACATTTTAATTGTTAGTTCTTATAGTCAAGTATATCACTTTAGGAATTTTTTGTTAATTCTAACATATATCTCTCAAGACTTTGCTATCTGATCCAAAGTCTTTATATTTCTATTAAATATCCAAATATCTCATTCATATGTAATCACTGGTGAAGGAAATGTGTTTAAAACTTTTCTTTTAATATTAAGTTATTTCTATTCAAAACATTTCATTCAAATTTAATTTGATGACTAATTTAATACATTATGTTTTCATTTTTATTAACAAAAATAATCAACATATCACCAAATTCACTATCCTTTATTTTGTTTTAATATCTTATATAAACAGGCAAAACTCACTATACTTATTGCCACATACAGCAAGCTAGAGTAATCAATGGATGCCAGAAGGCTTGTACATAAAATCCCTAACTAGTGCCTACTCATCCAAAATCCATAGACTAGTTTCTGGCTTGTGGTCTTCATCAGTGAGGAGCCTTGGATCTGAGAGCACTGCACCTGGATCTTAGGATCTAATGCAACCCTCCAGCAGCCACTTTTTATCTCCACTTAACTACAAAAGTATGAGACAAACTGAAAACATCATAATGTTTTCAATCCAAGCCTATCAGCATATATAGTCAATGAGTCTGAACTCAATTCAGTACCCATACATTTTGGTGTCTTTGGTTCTTTAATAACTATAGCCACCACCTGGTTTTAAGCCAATAAACATCACATACCCATCACTTCTTATGCTTGTGTATAACTGTTTTAACAGGCAAAACTCACTATACATATTGCCACACACAGCAAGCTAGAGTAATCAATGGATGCCAGAAGGCATATGCATAAAATCCTTATCTAGTGCCTACTCATCCAATATCCCCAGACTAGTTTCTGGCTTGTGGCCTTCATCAGTGAGGAGCCTTGGATCTGAGAGCACTGCACCTAGATCTTAGGATCTAATGCAACCCTCCAGCAGCCATCTTTTATCTCCACTTAACCGCAAAACTATGAGACTTAAACTAAAAACACTTTAATGTTTTCATTGGGTCTGAACTCAGTTCAGTACCCATACATTTTGGTGTCTTTGGTTTTTTAATAACCATAGCCACCACTATCATATTAGGCAGGATTGGTTTTAAGCCAATAAACATTACATGACCACAAGCCAGAAACTAGTCTGGGGATATTGGATGAGTAGACACTAGATAGGAATTTTATGCACAAGTCTTCTGGCATCCATTGATTACTCTAGCTTGCTGTGTGTGGAAATACATATAGTGAGTTTTTCCTGTTTTAAAACAGTTATACACAAGCATAATAAGTAGTGGTCATGTGATGTCTATTGGCTTAAAACCAATCCTGCCTAATAGGATAGTGGTGGCTATGGTTATTAATGAACCAAAGACACCAAAATGTATGGGTACTGAATTGAGTTCAAAACCATATGACTGATGGGCTTGGATTGAAAACATTAAGGTGTTTTCAGTTTAAGACTCATAGTTTTGTAGTTAAGTGGAGATAAAAGGTGGCTGCTGGAGGGTTGCATTAGATCCTAAGATCTACATGCAGTGCTCTCAGATCCAAGGTTCCTCACTGATGAAGGCCACAAGTCAGAAACTAGTCTGGGGATATTGGATGAGTAGGCACTAGATAGGAATTTTATGCACAAGCCTTTTGGCATCCATTGATTACTCTAGCTTGCTGTGTGTGGCAATACGTATAGTGAATTTTGTCTGTTTTAAAACAGTTATACACAAGCATAAGAAGTGGTGGACATGATGTTTATTGGCTTAATATCTTATATAAATGCAATCTATCCATTACTTTGAACAAGTTTTAGAAAAAAACCTTTTATTGTATCTATATATATACACAATCTTGCATTGAACTGAAGAAGACTGCAAGACAGTTGAAATGTAGTATTGTATATGTATATAGAATCAATAAAAGGTTTTTGCTAAAAAGTGTTCAAAGTAGTGAATAGATTGCATTTAATCACCATATCAATTTTCCTTTTTTCACATTTAATGTTAGTCCTATTCTTGTATTTATCTAACAAATCGTGTAAATAATCCTCTGAAGAATTATCTATAAAATAACAATTTTTTAAGCTTTCAATTTTAATCCACAAAATATATACCAAAATGTTATGAAGAGTGTCATACTTTCTTTTTAGTATCAAAACATAGACAATCAGTATTGTTAGGTTTTGATAAATTTTCTTCAGAATTTGACAAAACTTGGGTTCTATGTTGTGATGTTCCAAAGATTTAACCACCACAATGAAATTTATAAAATTATTTTTTTTATAGTCTACAAATCCAATGTATAATGCTGAATGATAATCACTGGCTCTTTTTTAATCCCTTTTAAATTCAGCTTGTTTTTTATTGATTAGCTAGTTTTTTACTGGTCTTTAAATGGTTTATATAGTTATATGGTTATACTTAGAAGTATGATAAAGAAATATGTAATTTTTAATTTTTTCTTTTTACATATCTTCATATCAATATTACTACTGCATTGTTTGTTATCTGGTAGATCTTTATCTTTCAAACATTTGGTATATTGTCAACAATTTTTCTACTTCTTCATCTGATTTTTAAAACTGGCTGTAAGGATTCCATAATTTTTTGGGTTTTCCCATCCTTTATATATAATCAATTCCTTATCTTATTTACTTATTTAAAATAACTGACATCCTTTAACATTCCCATCCTTTATATATAATCAATTCCTTATCTTATTTACTTATTTAAAATAACTGACATTTCAAAAGATGTTGCTATAATTGTAGCTGCTAGATGTTTTTTTTTAATGTTTTTTATTTACTTTTTTGCAGAATTCTTCAATGCTTTTCATGATTTTTTTTTTAGTAATAGTGACATCTTTTCTTATATCATTGAAATATGTTTTCTTCCATTAGATATATGCTTTATATATTGTAACAGGATGGGGTGGGTGAGAATGTTTGAACTGGGTGTTGGAAAGAACTGGGTGATGGATCTATTATCACCACTGCCAATTTAAAATGAAATCAATAATTTAATAAAGGTAAAACATTTTATAAGAGGAGCATGAGATCAAGAGATCTCTGAGAACATTGAGAGATCAACCAGCTAACTCATAAGAGCAACTATAATAATTAATCATCAACCAGCATTATAAATAAAAGTAAGTACAAGTACTCAAAAGAAATAACCATCCATCATCATCATTGATGGGAATAAAAAAATCAGTCAATAAATCAACAGTCAATCTCATGACTGGATTGGAAATGGGTCTTCTGTAGACCAGGCTAGCTATTGAGCCTTTGCCAGCTTGGGGAATTATATAAACATAACTTGGATGCACCAGTTTAGTGCCCATCCATTAAAAATATACAATAATCAGAAATCAAAACAATAATGCTGGAACATTTAAAACATGCTGATCATCAGCAATGCTCGGGCCACATGTACTGGCCAACTATAAACTTAAATTTTTAATAAAGACTAAAGTAAAATAATAGTGCATGGGCTTTAAAGAGTATCCTATTTTGCACCAACCAGGATGATGATTGATCATCTCTGGATGCCCAAAGCACTAAACACATCCCCATTTATCCGTGTCCAAGATCTAGCTCAGAGAACATGGGCTCTATTACTGTATGTGAACAAGAGATGATGGAATACAATTTTAACAAATAAATACAAGTTTATTAATAACAAAAAAATAAATGATTATGATCTTATAAGGGTTCTGATTTTGAAAGATACACAATAATAAAGTCATCACACTGTAATTTACCAGATTAATACAAAATTCAAGTTATCACATTAATTGCAATATTTCTTAATGGGTATCTATAAATGCATTTATATATCTGTACACAGCCGTGTGTTTTATAATATACAAAAATACATTTCAATTAACATAAAATAATTATAAAAAAAAGATTAAACTTTACATGTATATGCTGCACACAGACACACGATTTAGGTATATATACTTAATATTCAATAACAAAATGCTTAAATTTGCATATATGTCCTATTTGATAAGCATTGAGATATATGTGCACACAGATTATTTATAAATTCAATTTTGTCAAACAATAAATAACAATAATTTCTACAATTACAAATTGTGCTTGAATATACATAAAATTTACATTTTTAATCAATATTAAAAAAAACTCAGTTTATCAAATTCTATTACAGCTTTCTTAATTCTTTTTTTTTTTTAAAAAGTATAGTCAATTTTCGAGAGGTTAGAAAGCTTTTTATTAGGTTACCTCTTAACTAATTATAAATGTCTTTAAATTTAAAAATATAGATTTAAAATGTCTATCAAATGAATTATTGAAAAACAACTCACTTTTGTATGCAAGTTTATCTGTGCTTTTCTGCGCATATGTAGACACAGCAGCATACGTATAACTACTTCTTTATTCAGCTGCTCTCTTGGGGAAGCTGTTTTTTGGTCATTCCAGGAAATTGGCATCATCAGGTAAAAGTACATAATTCAGGTATGGTTGGCTTTTTTCTTTCTGTAGTTAGTTCCACTTATACTTGGATTTTGTAAACTTCAGGGCAGCAAGCTGCTTTCCAGAACACTTTTAAGGCTATGAATTACAAAGAATCTTGACCCATTTCCTCCATGTAAATTCAAACTTTTCCAGAGAAATGTAAAGCAGCCACTTCCTTGCATTCTTAAATCCTCATGGCAGTTATATTGATAATTATACTAGCCATCTTTGCAGCTAGCTTTACTATGGCTATTTTCTGCTACAGTTACCAACTCTTCACAAAATACTTGAGCCAACTTTATAGATAGCTCTTCTGCTAACTCTTATAAAACTGCAAGCCAAACTGTTCTCTTTAAAATCACTATCCAGACTGGCTGATATTTTTTATCAGCTCTTTTTATAAAATCATCTGAGATGTTATAACAACACCTTGATTAAAAAACAGAATTTTATTTTTATCTCTCTTATCCCTTGAAATCTATGTACATGTTTTTACTTAGGGGATTTTTAATAGATAAAAAGTTTTGTTTAATTAATTAAAAAATTCCAAAAATAAGTATGGTGTTTTTACATTTCAAAATCAGAATAATAATGATAATAATACAATATTTATATTTATTCAGACCTTTCAAAAGTTTAATTTATAAACAATTTTTATTTTAAATCAGAGTTGTTGTTATTATTATTATTATTATTATTATTATTATTATTATTATTATTATTATTATTATTATTATTATTATTATTATTATTATTATTATTATTATTATTATTATTATTATTATTATTATTATTATTATTATTATTATTATTATTATTATTATTATTATTATTATTATTATTATTATTTTATTTTAATGAATGTAGAAAATAGCTACTATAATTTTTGTCTGTGTTTATTTCTACTTTCCCCTTATTTTACATATATGTATATATATATTCACATACACTATATTAGTGTGTGTGATGTAACCCAACTGGTTACACTATATATATTTTAAAATTTATTTTTCTAAAGTTCTTTTTATGTCATTTCACTGTTTTTTTTTTGTATGTCATCATTAATTATTTATCTATCCATTTCCAGAATACTAAATATATTCTAAATGAGTCATTTTTTGTTATTTCCTTATTTTTTATTTTTTTTTATTTTAAAAGTTTTGGTGAATTACAGTTTTTAATTCACTCAATCTTTTACAGTAGTTTTAGCATAATATATTTTTACTTTTCATTAATCTCTAGTTATGTCTGTGCCATCTTCAAAATTTGTTAATATTTGAAAACAAGTTATGCATTCTAGCTCAAAAAAGTTATGCATTCTAGCTCAAATTCAATAATATCTGAAAGTTGATTGCTATTTATAGTTAATATTATTTTTTTAATAGTTTCATTTTTCAAGCTCTGCATTAACTTTTATTCTATATCTCACTTATTAATAAAAGCATTCTGTATTGAATATATTTGCAAGAAAGGTATATACAAAATTAAGTTTTTTGTCAGTAAATTAAGATTTATGAATACATAAACATAATAACTTATTTGTTACTTCTATTGTATTCATATATATGTATATATTTTGTATCTCTGAAGAAGACTGATGGATAGTTAAAACTGTAAGTTGATTAAAAAAGAACAAAATGCTGTTTTGAATTAATGCATAAGAAAGGGAATATAATTGTTGCATTAAATACATTACACTCATGAAATATATATTTTCAACTTTGCTTATTTTCACTGGGATGATTTCATATTCATTTCTTTTTTGGTGTTTTCTTTAAAAAAAGAATTCATATTTTTTTTATTGTAAACTCAAATTTCATATTACTGATTATCTCTTCATTTATGACAACATTAAAATATCCCGTTAACAATTAGACATTTTCTATTGTTCACCTAGTGAGAGTTTTGAAAATGCTCGACTTTTAACTTTTGAATAAAATCTTTAATAAATTGGTCTTAATTTCTTTTTACTTTAATCTCATTAGATTATTTTAAATATTTATATGCTGATTTGTAAATAAGGACAACATTTTGTCAATGTTATCAACTAAGTTAGTGTAACATTCAGAAAATGAATAAATTAATCTTTATTTAAAATTGTTTTTAAAAATATGAATGGACAGGAGTAGATTTATGATAAATTTATAAAATTCTGTTTTAAAATCTTATATTTATTTTATAATTATTAAAATATTTGAAAAAATTCAACACTATTTCAATTTTGACAGGTGATGATGTTAGTGATGAGTTTCACATGAAGCATCATCAAGTAGAAAGATAGTTTTAAAATAAATCTTTTCTTTGGAGAACAATAGTGTCAAACTGATTGATATTTGCTGACTATTCATAAGATTCTAACCTCTTCAAATTGTTTTTCAATTAAAAAATCAATAAAAGTAGTATGGCTGAATTTTTGATATTAAAAAATCTTAAATTAATACAAGTTGCAGTTATAGTAAAACTGCATTCTAAAGCCATGGAACTAACCCACTTTTTCTGAGGGAAGATCCAATGATTCTAAATGAATATGAGAGTGATTAAGATATTATTGGTTTGATTAAAAGCAGTATATATATATCTTTTATCACCCACTGGATGACTTGTGTGATCAAGTCAAAACGTCGGTATATCAATATATAAATTTTTTAACACAGATGAACCTGCAAAATATGTCTTACACATATATGCAGAATAAAACCTCTCTTCTTTATCAAAATGGGAATCTAAATAACTAAAATAACTAATTTTTTCATTCTATTTGATTTACCACCAATTTCCATACTTTTTTATTTATCTTTTATGTACAATGAATCCTAATTGGTTCATATTGCCAATATTTACATTTTTATAGTAAAGTGCTTTTAAAATAATTTCTGTCTTCACTTTTTTGTTTAAATTTATGATTCTTTCAATTTTTCATTTAATATTATCTGTTCTTCTCAATTTTCATACAACATTTCTTCATTTGAAATTAATCTTCAATTCTAGGTAAGTTACAGAAAAAAGTAATTGTAAAATAACTTATGATTAATAACAATATGACTTTTATAAACCTCTGTTTTTATTTGCAACTATTATCTTTACCTATGACTTGCAGGTCAAAATATAAGAGCTATAAATTATTTTTTAACTATCATAAGTGGACATGAAAACTAAAAATGATTAGTTACATCGACACACATGTCTCCATTAAAAAACACTATTGATATCTTAATTAATATCCATTAGCCATTTAAGAAAGACAACCATGCTGAGGTTTTGGATCTTAGACATAAAAGTGACTAAAATTATTACTCCATAAGCAAACTGTATGTTAGTCTATCATGAGAACAATCATATAGTAAAAAACATTTTCAGATGTAAGATCTGTGGGGTGGAAATTAGGAATTTGGCACTTATTTTTAAGACTTCAGAGAAGAATTAAAAGCTTTTTTTGAATTAATAATAAATCCCTTTCAAATATAAAGTTAATAAATGTGATGTGATGTACTGTAGATTCTCCTTAAACAGAGTCAAGAATCTCTCAACAATTATACCCAGAGAAATCTGTTAGCCACTTTATTTTCCATTCCCCACTCTAAGTTTTCCCTTATTCTGCTCATTACATTCATGATGTAATAATGTGCCATCTATAAAATTAAATATGCAAATTACAAATTAAGCTTTCCTAGTCTATATGACTATTAAAAAGTTAAAATGACAAACAAATATGCTGGATCATGATTTCAGAGATCCCATTTCATTTTTAGATGTGCTACACATATTAGAAAAATATTTTTAAATCTTCTAAAATAATTACAAAATGCTACATTTTCATAAGTAAATTTGAATAGTTTATTGAAAAATTAAGTAAAATTTTCAAGTTTAGACAAAAGCGGATCATCTTTTTATAAGTACATTCCAATTGATTAATACAATTTGTTTGTTTACTTAGTCCACTAATTATGGTGTGTTAATCCATATATCAGTAATAGAGAGTATATAGATTATTTTTGTATTTTTTTTTTGTTTATTATTACAAAAATAATATTTATAATAGTTAAGACTGGGGATGAAAACTGATACTAACCTTCATTGATTCTCCAATACTTCAAATAAATAAATAAAGGTATTTATTTGATACAATTATTAAAAAAAAAAAAACACAACTGATCATCAGATAAAACAGTTCTTCAAATATTTGCACAATTCTTTTTTTATGAATTTCAAGAATTTGATATTAAAAAATATCATTAAATAAATTACACGTAATTCATGCATTATGTGACATAAATATAATAACATGAAACTGCAGCTAATCTTGTAAAATTTATTGTACCAATGTTTATTTATTTAATTAATTATAAATTGACTGCTGCATACTATTCATTATTTAATTGATATTAGTATATTTTATAAATCTAATTCCATTTTTTTATTATATATTTAATAATCAAAACTTTTTATAAATTCTGAAACCTATGCATCAATTGAGACTTGTTATCATTGAGGATAGATGGATGGAACAGTATGAAAGATAAAGAACAATGGGGTAAATTAATTCATCATGTCTCTAGAAAGTTGCTTATTTATCAGATGAATAGATAAATAAATTATTTAGAGCTTCTAAATTTCATATGCATATAAAGATTTAAGTATTATATAATAAATTAATTATAAATCAATTTAAATTATCCATTGAGTATTATTAGATTCTTATGAAACTCAAAATATGGTAGATATTGTAGATATATTCTGCATATCTAAAACTTCAGTACTTGGGAAAACATATATGGAATAAAGCAAAATAATCTATTTTTTCTGGATGAATATATGGATAACTAAACTACATAGCTTTATTGCATCGATTACATTGAGCAGTTTGGTCCCAATACAGGTTTTTTTTCTGTCACTTTAGATCAGATATGAACAGAGATTGACATTATTGGCTAATATAAGAGATGAGAAGATTTATGTGGAATTGAAGAAATGGGCAAGGAAAAGAATGGAATGGATGAATTGATGTTGTGACTATTATCTGGACCTGTCTATTGGATGGAATACCATTCATTGATGAACTGAGATTAATATGGACTATATTTTAGCTTTTGTATGATAATGATAACTGTTTAACCTATTATCATTTACTATAAAATTTTCTAGATCAATGACTTTCATTATATATCTTAGAGATCTGAAATACCTGAACAGACAGACAGTAGTGCTAATGAAACTTTTGAATTTATATAAATAATGAAGCATTGTGCTTTAAATACTATATATGTATACACAGATTGAAGCATTGTGCTTTAAATACTATATATGTATTAACAGATTTTAAAACATTTATGATCCAAAATCAGATTGCTTGCAACTGAGGAGATATATAAAAAAAGTTCTAACTATAGTTTCTGTATAAATGCTCAGGTGTTTTATATTTTGACTAATTTGAAAAGTGAGAGTATTTCATGAAATAAGAGAGATTGGGCTGGGAAATTTTACACTGAACAATCATTCAAAGTTTATAACATGCTTTAGAAGAATGCATCATTTGATTGGATACAAATATTTATCAGGTGTGTTAGTCAATTTATTATATATATATATTAATAATTTTTAACAGATGTTATTATTAAAATATTTTTAAGAACATAGAAATATCTGTTATATTTTATTTTTAAAAAATCACTGTCAGATGATAGTGATCAATGAAAATAGGAAACTGTAAATACTGACTTTGATTTTTCTAAAATATAATACATTAGATATTTCCACCTTTTTAAAAATATTTCAACATATATATATTCGTTAAGTTATATTTCTGTACAAATCGGTGTTTTAATGTAGATATAAATTATCCTCATCTACTATGAAATAACATTGGATTAAATACTATATAGTTAAATGACTGGTTGCTAAAACATTAAAATTTCCAGATTTAAATTATTTGTAATTAAAACGTAAATAATAAAAAAAAAAGATTTTCATTTTTGTGTGGTTGTTCAGACATTTCAAATTACTGACACATCTGATAAATGAGAGATTAGTTTGAAAAATTTTACACAAATGATATTTCAAGATTTATAACAAATTTTAAAAGAATGCATTTCAAATTTGAAAGTTTCACTGATTACAGATATTTATGAAGCACATTAGTCAGCTTAATATATATAATAATAAACTAAGATATTAGAAATAATTAATTTAAAATAAAACTGAAAGACAATGATATCAGGAAGATCACGTTTTAAAGTAATAAATCTGTAGCAGATGTTCAAGGCCCACATTGAACGTTATTTGAAACTACCAGAGGTTAGCTTATTTTTTTCAAAAAATAAATAAATAAAATTTTTTATCATATCATTTAACAAACTAGAATTATCAATCAATTTATTTATTTATATAGAAATAAGCAGAGACTAAAAATCCCTTCATGAAGTAAAGCTTATTAACAAAAAGAGATTGAAAGTGAAATATGTGGGTGAGAGATTATACAGATGTCCTGACATCACTGTGAGAATTAAAAATAATAAAATAGAACTGGGTTTGATCTATTGCTAGATAAGAAGACAGTGAATTAATGCCTGCAGTTTTAAACTGGATTTCAAAATATTTTGTGACTTTGTACAAATTGTATGGGTGAAGAACACTGTTGATAAAAAATGTTGGACTAAATTGAGTATATATATTTACATACATATATGATATACATACCCACACATATATAAATTCTGTTTTTATATAATTTTGAAGAATGAAGTTATGAATCTAAAACAGCTGATAAGCAGACAAAACCATAACTCTGTAGTAATTGTGACTATTGCATTGACATAATGATCTTATATTATTTTACATCTTAATGACTTTTATCAATATTGGTAATAGATATACTGATTCACAATCAACTTATTTCATTATGAATGTAAACTAATAGGATATCTTTAATGAAGCCTTACAAAATAACCAGTAAGTATCGTTATAAAAGATATTAATCTGTGTAAGTAGACAAGTATAATGTTTCATGGGTAGATAGATAGCACTAGTAGTTGAGTGATGAAATCAGATCATCGGTAATTCTGTTATTATGCTTTTTGTCATTGAAAAATTAACTAATAAACTGTACAAATCTTATTAATCATCTAATACATTGAAGCTTTTCATACATATATGTGTGTACAGTTAATACAAGTATTTACATTTTTCTTACTTTCATCTTCTTAGATTATGGTATTTTAAATTGATCTTTTTTCTTTACATCTGTAATGATCCCTTCCCTCCTCATTGAATTTGTAAACAACAGCAAGTTTGATTTAATGATATTTACAAAAATGAACTTTTAACTTTTTCTGGGGGATAAGGGACTTTTTCGGCTTTGAAAATATTTTCTTTCCTTTCATAAACTGCTTAATTATGAGATTTTTAAAAAAATTTCTGAACGGATGACTAACAGTTCTACGAAATAAATCAAAAGATTATTAGACTAAATGTTATAAAATTATTTTCTGTTTTAATGAGAAATTGAACTCTTGATCAAGGACATTATATATATTTTTAAAGATGTTTATTATATGTATACAATGATTATACAACTAAATCAGAAAATACATATACAGTACAAATCAATTTATTTATCATCATCTCACTCAGTCTATTCTATGTGAATTGATGAAGGTTCATAAACTTTCAGAATGGATTATACTTGATATACAATATTTGTAAAATGCTCAAACTTTTTAAAAAAATTGTAAATGTCGAGACAGTCGAATTATAATTCACAAACTATAATTATATATAGATATCACGGTCATCATGTATAATTCATTAAGGCAGTATTTATCTCAATACAAAATTAGCTTTCATTGCAATCGCAGCCCTAATTCATCCAAAAATCGAGGCTTTGAGTAATAAATAGCTATTTTATAATACTTGACAAAAAAATCAGATCTTTTATCAGAGATGAACATCTATTTAACTAACAATATTGAGTAAATTATTTTTAAAAATTAGATTTAAAACTGTCCTAAATCTTTGGAACACCCTAATATAAATCGTTCAGCTTTTTCTGAAATCCATTTCCATGAACTAGTACTGTTAAAAATAATAACGCATGTTATATTCTTCTAAATCTCTTTGCTTTTAAATATTTTAGTCGAAAGTTTTGCTGACTTAAAGACGATAATTATTTACAAAGATTATTCTTTCTTTTTTTTTTACAAAGGATATTAAGAGATTCAAAATTTCAAAAAAGGTGTTAGTATTCTTTGCAGTTTGGTAAATAGAAAAAATAAAACTAAATAAATTCGTCAAGTTTACTTTTCCATTAAATTCGTTAAGATTACACAAATGATAATCACTTTCAGTTAACAACACCTGATGCTAGTAAATATTCGATCGATATGGGAAAGTGGTTCAATTTTTATCATAATTGATTGACAATAATGATAATAATAAAAATTAAACTGAGAAAGTAATGCATAATTTAAATATTATGTAAGTATGACGCAACCTCTATAAGAAAGTTTGTGGATAAACTATATAAGTAGTGATGTAGCTAGAGATTTGGATCTCTAACGCAATGTTTAATCATTTTGGAACTTGTATATAAACACAAATACATCTTCAGAAGCCCATAGGCATTACCTTGGTTTGTTTCATGAATACCACTATAGGCAAGTGATAATATGACATCATCTTAGGAGGTTTGTTTTCATATAGTTTGCCAATTTAAAATATATAAACTGGGAATTCAGATGATTTGTGGTTCAAATATCTAACAAAATTTTGTACCTCATAAATAATGAAAATTTGAAGTGTTTAATCCAAATTTCCTTTTTATCTGTTTTAATAATAAAGCATTTATGTGAATACGAAATAATTCAGAAAAAAAATTAGTTACAAATCTGATTAATAAAACGCAGTAATCATTATTGTTTAAAAAGAAGAATTAAAGTCTGGTTAGAATGATGCTAAAGGGAATACATTAATAAGAAACAATAAGCTGAGCACTGGCAAGAGAAAGCAAACTTTGAAAAAAACAAAGTAGATCTTGACTAAGTATGTGACTGTTAGAAAAATACTGATCCCAGAGAGTTTGGTTATCCTAGTACTTTAAATATTGTACTCAATAGGTTTATAAACATATTTTATGCAAGTAATTATATTAACTATTAAGATGTTAGAAATGTTATGATATACCACAGATTTAATAATTATTATATCTTTATTGTGATAATGGTAGGAATAAATCACATTTCTTTAGCTTATACAATAAATGATAAACAAGACCAGCTCTCTATTGTGTTGTCATTGTAGAAAACTTAAATAACCAGTGATTACCATATGATAGTGCTTTTAAACTCCATTGCTGATCAGTTTCTGACTTTTCTCTTTATCAGTGAGACATATAATCCAAAATTGAAAATAACGACCTTAAATATTATTCAAGCTAGCAGTGTCTAATTCAAAACATACTAATGTTTTGAATTCAGGCCACTGTAATTGAACATTATTACATATCTGACTCTAGGATAGTAGCTATATATTTCAGTGCTTTTTGTTTTTTATTAATTGTAGATAACTTTTCCCAATGCTAGAAATGGTAATGACAAAGAAATTTTTATTAACATTACTACCAGAGGAAAAAAGTAATTAGAGTTAGCAAAGAATTAAAAATACTAAAATATATTACTACTTACCCAAATCACATCTACATAACTGACCAAATATGTTAGATTGTTTCAAAACCTGAAGTGTTTTGAATTTCAAGGTTTTAGCTCCAGTAATAAAATAGCATTAAAGATGGTTGTTAGATGCATAACTGCATTATTTTCAGTTTATAATCTCCAAGTATTATAAAACAAAATATAAATACTGATCTATTGATAAAGATTAAAGTATACTGCCATTTGATAATTACTAATTATTTGAATTTACTAGAATAAAGAACTATTCTTGTATATAATAAAACTGTTCAAGATCTTATGCTCTCAATTTTATCTGTTAATATGTAGATAAGTTATAGAAAGCGATTAATTAATATTTAAATATTGGCTTCAATGCCTGTTTTAATTTAATAACTATTTTATTGGTAAGCAAACATTTCAAGTTTATTTCCAACTGAAAAAAATTGGGTAAAAAGATAGAGAAAAAAGAAGTTAATTTTATTGATAATTGAGACGTTTCTTTGAGTTTCATTATCATATTTTTTAACTTCAGTCAGGAATCAATTCAGAAAAAAAATACATTGATTAATAGCTAATGTATTTGTCCATAAATCATATCTCTTAAGGCAGGGACAAAGTAATGAATGCTTTTATAAGCAACAAAATATTAACTGAACTTATTAATAAACATAATAATGTATCTGTCTTAAAATAAAAAATTTTATCCTTTAATAATCATATGCATATATATTAAGGTCTTTGCCCTAAATACAATCAACTATAATTATTGAAATGTTAATTTATTCACAAGGTCATTTTACAGTTATATAAATTTACTTGATGAAATTGGTAATAATTACTTTTATGTTATATTTATTCTATATTCACATTTCATGTTATATATATATATTGTAACTAGTCGGGTATACGGTATACGAGCACACCCGTTACAATATATATATATATATATATATATATATATGAATAAATGAATTCATAGTATTATTTCTGGGAGTTTTGTGTAATAAATATATAATTGATAAATAGCTGATGTTTCAGTACTACTTTTCTCATAGCTTATATATATATATATATATATATATATATATATATATATATATATTCAGTACTACTTTTCTCATAGCTTATATATATATATATTTGTTGGACTATTTTCATAATATGAGTATTGAATGTCTTTAGAAAAATTTAACTTTATTTAAATATTCCAAATACATTCAACTGTTACTAATAGCACACAGGTTAGTACATGCACAATGTTTTGAGAAATATTATTCTCCCCTGTTCAGCAGGGTAATGCTGGCCTGAGCAGTGATGGTACTAGCATGGAAATTGAACCTTGATGCTTAGATTCATGAGTATGGAATTTTAAGGTAACACTCTAACCAATTGAACTATCCTGCCAAAGGCAACAGTCAGTAGAAATTTTATGTATTTATCTATGAGGTTCCTCTGGAATTCTCCCCTTTTTTCTAAAAATTAATGTTTATTAGTGATTTCCATACATTATGTATAGTCACCCTAGGTTGACTTATAGGATTGTTTGCTATTGTCATGTGAGCAACTTATTTAAATTTTATTTTTTGTATCTTTTCTTCTTTATCCAATGTTTTTGTATTTTACCAATTGAATATATATTAATATATACATACATGGACTGCTACCTTAGATCCATCTGTTTTCTCTCTTCTGATCATCAATTTGTGTTCTTGCAAGTGCTTTTCAATGGGATAACTGGTCTCACCAATATACATTCTTCCATATTCACATGGTGTTTTATAGATGCAGTTTTTTTTTTCTTTTCAAGTTTAGCTTTGTAGAAGTTAGAATTCCTCATACTGTGGTATAATTGTGGAAAGTTGTTCTGGTGTTATACTGATTACAGATTTTCCTTAATTTGTCTGCTATTATTTTATGTATTGATACACTGCAGTATCAATAATTGTTTTTCTTTTGAGGATTCTTTTAGTTGTCTATTTAAGATTTTCTTAATAACAGCTGATGGATAAACATTTTTCATAAGAATTTGTTCTATATAGATCTTTAGGCCTTTTCTTTCTTCAAATCACTGATTTCTGAACAAACTTATTTTGCTCTGTTCCATAGTGATAGTATAACTCCATGTTTTGTGTTTCTGGGGTGATTGAATGTGTAGGATAAGTGTTTTCCTATATGTGTGGGTTTTTGATAAACTGTAGTTTTGATTTTGCCATGAGGGGGTTTTGTCACATGAAAATCTAAGATTGCACATTTTCATTCTTGTTCTGACTCTCTTGTGATTTAATAGAAGGGAATATGTTGTTGATGTGTTTCCAAATGAGTTTCACTATCTGTCCATACAACAAATATATCATTTTCATAGTAAAGCTAAACTCATTATAGCAGGCCAATACAGAAAAATGGCAAAAAATGAAATACCGAATACAGAAATAAAGTTTCAAGCATTAGTTAGAAAGCATCACAGATACATCAGTGATTCAGAAAAAAATAAAATAACATATTTCAGCAAAATTTCTCATCTTTATGGTCTATCTAAAATCCATAAAGATCATGTTACATTAAGTCCTATTGTTAGTTCTAACACCTTGCCAAGATTTATCAATATTTCTTCTCAACTAGTCCATTGTCAGGGATTCTAGATCCTTTATAGAATTAATCAAATATATAAAAAATTGAAATAATTAACTTACTGGTAAGCTTTGATGTGGAAAGTTTATTTATAAATGCAACATATGAAGAAGCATTGTCTATTATAAGTAAAAGATTAAATGGTGATAATAACTTAAAAATCAGAACAACTCTTCCTAATGATAGTATAATGGAACTATTAGCATTCCACCTAAAAACAATCTACTTTCAATATAACACAGAATTCTTCCAACAAAATCAAAAAATGGCTATGGGCTCATCATTGTCACCCTTTGATTAGCAATATTTCCATGGAAGAACTTGAAATCACAGCCATAAAACTATTCCATAACACCTAAAGTTTGGTTTCACTATGTAGATGATACATTTTTTTCATGGCTGCATGGGGAAACACTATTACAAACTTTCTGGAAACACATCAACAACACATCTCTTTAATTAAATTCACAATAGAATCAGAATAAGATCAAAAATTTGCATTCTTAGATGGTCTTGTGACAAGACTCCCTCATGGCAAAATCAAAACTATAGTTGACTGAAATCGCACACATATAGGAAAATACTTATACTATACATCCAATTACACCAGAAACACCAAACATGGAATTTTACTATCACTATGAAACAGAAAAAAGAAGTTTGATCAGAAAACAGTGATTTGGAAACAGGAAAGATCTATATAGAACAAATTCTTATGAAAAATGATTATCTATCAGGTGTTATTAATAAAGCCTTAAATAGAAAACAAAAAGAACCATAAAAAATAACAATTATTGGTACTCTAGTGTACTCATATATACCAAAAATAGCAAAATTAAAGAAAATCTGTAATCAGTTTAACATCAGAACAGCTTTCTAGATCTATAACACAGTATAAGAAATTCTAACATCTACACTTGAAATGCTGAAAAGAAAAAAATGCATCTATGAAATACTATGTGATTATAGAAGAACATATATTGGTGAGAGCAAAGTGCTTGCAATAATACAAACTGATGATTAGAAGAGAGAATTCAGAGATGTGTCTAAAGTTATCAAACTATGTATGTACTAATAAACATATGTTCCATTGGTAAAATACAAAAATATTAAATACAGAAGAAAAGATACAAAGAATAAATTTTTAAAAAGAAGCTCACCTGACAATGGCAAACAATCCCATAAGTCAACCTAGTGTGACAATATATAATGTTTGGAAACCACTAATCAACTTTGTTCTTAGAAGAAAGTGAAGAAATCAGGAGAAACCTCATAGATAAGTATATGAAATTTCTATTAACTGTTGCCTTTGGCAAGATGGCTCAGTTGGTTAGAGCATTTTCTTAAAATTAAATTTTATAAGAATCTAAGGGTCCAGGTTTATTTCCATGCAAATACTGTCACTGTCAGGCCAGAAACAATTGAAGAAGGGGGAGAACAATACCTTTTGAAACATTCTGCACATACTAACATGTGTGCTATTACTAACAGTTGAATATATTTAGAATATTTAAATAAAGTTAAATTTTCTAAAGACATTCAATACTCATATTATGTGATGGAAATAGTCTAACATATGAATACAATCAAAACAACATCATCACAAAGCTTCACAAATTATAGATAGTTTCTCTGTGTGTAAGTATTTGTATTTTTATTTGTAGTTTTACTTGAGATCTCTTTATCCAATTAATGAAACCATATTCAGAACATTAAAACATTATAAATTTTGATTTTGCTAGTATTTTATTGATATTTAATTATCCACTTCATTTTATGTAAAATAACATAGAAAATAAAGTAGATAAACATTGAAAATTTAATATTGTTTGAATTGACTTCATATATATTGTACTGGTCACTTTTTTGATCACCAAGAGTGCCACTAGGTCACTTACTATGTAGAAAATTTAATTTGCAGTGATGAAGAGTTAACAAGGATGATGAATGCCGCCAGCTAGACCCAGGGAGAGAAAGAGATCTTTAACATTGTTCAGACAATTCAGAAAAGAATACAGAAATAAATATCAGCCAAAATAAATTTAAATAATTTCACAGTTTATTAAATTTAAAGTAATAAATTCTGAGCAAACAAATTATGAAAGATTGTTTTAGATTTCTCTAGCATATCTATCAGAGAGTGTATGTTAGTATTGAAATATTAAATACCCTGGCAGATAAGTTAGTTTTCTCACCTATGGTTTTAAAATGGGATTTATAATTTCTTCCTGCTAGTGATTTAAAAAAACCTAATTCTAGTTTCCCTATTTAAGATTTCAAAATAAAGGAGTCTTGTAGGGAGAACAATAAAACAGTGCAAACAAGCTTTCCTCAGCCCAGAAAAAAAACATTGGGACTAAGAACATCATATGTCTGCAAATAGCTCATAAATGACCATGTTAACTCCAATACAAGACAAGAAAACATAACAAGAAAAGATTATGATTTTACATAATCTTAAGTAGAAGAAAATAAAATTGGTGATTTAGAAAAAAACAGAACACTATACTCAATAAACCACTAGCCAAAAGATTTACAGTCTGCTGAAAATGCAATCCAAGCTTAGCTAAATAAATTACAGTATAACAAAAGGGACAAGTAAGTTAAAAGAAAATTGCAAATGTCTGCCAAAGCATTTATTAATGGTTAGTAATATAAATAAAAAAAACTAAGCATTTAAAAATAGAAACTCACAATACACTCCTAGGTAAATAAATTTTTAAAAAATATGGAATTTTAAAAACTAAGATCCCAATACATACTCTAACTACAATAATAAGAAAATACATAAAATATTAAAGATGTATTCAAAACTTATACTAAAAACAGGTTACTTTGAAGATTAAGCTGAGACTTTAACAGAGATTTAAACCCTGGTTAGAATATGAAAATCTTTTTTGAGACCTAATGTAAAGTCGGTCAAATTTCCTCCAGCAGGGTGTGCAAGATTCTTTCTAATTTGAGTCCATCACAAAGGCTTTTGATTTATATCTCTTTGGTAGGGAGTATGGAGGCAACCTCTGGATTAATTCTTATTTAAGCTTTTATGGCATGATCTTGAAGGAATACTTTGCAATCTAAGTCTCATCTTTGGATTGATTTAGCACAGCATGTTGTAGGTAAGACTTCACATAGCATGTAGTTTTAGAATTCTGCAGAGATGATACAATTTAACAAATGATAGTCAATAATATAATCTCAGCAAAATTTATTAGCATACAGTAAAAGATAATATACTCATTGGCCATATACAGATATGGACAGCAATCTTGGAAGTATATGGTGGCATGGCAATTCAAATAGATATCACTGGTAGTGTATTCAAAGCTGAATCAATAAATGTAACAATCCAAATAAAAATGATAAGCTGAATTATAATTAGTTTGAAATCCCAGGACTATTTATGTGCATTCTTATATCCTGCTTCATCTTTAATTAGAAGTTTTTGCCCAGGGCAAATCTTTATCTCCAACTTAATTGTAATTTAAAAAAATCTTACCAGGGCTCTTATCATATTCAAAATTAATTTAAAAAAATAAATGGGAAATTAATAAAAATCTGTTTATTTTGTTTTATTTATCTAGAAATTAAAACATGAAAATTAAGTTTTGCTTTTTATTATCATATAAAAATAATTTATTAAAATGAACAAGTTATCAAAAAAAAATTTTTAAATTATGTTTATATAATATTTTCTGTTGTAAAGGAGAAAAGAATTTTGCTTTTCTCTTATTAAAATTAAACTGAGATAGTGAAAACCTCTCAAGCACTTAGCCAATCAGATCACAAATACTGAGACAGAATTTAACAAGAAAAAAGTGGTTCCACTCTCTTCTTTACTTGTCTTTCTATATCTCTCAAGTGCTTAGCCAATCAGATCGCAAATACTGAGGTGCATGTTGGGAGTAACAAGAAGGGATCGAAAATGCAATGTATGGATAAGAGTACAAATGGGTGTTACTGACCTCATTAAAAAAATTAAAAGACTAAAGTGGAGTTGGGCTGAACACATTCTTAGAAGAGATGATAATAGATGGACAATTGAAATTTTAAACTGGATTCCAAGAGATTGTAAAAGACCCAGAAAGAGACCACAGATGATATGGATGGATGAAATAAGAAAGTGTGCAGGGGTGATGTGGAGAAGAGAAGCTAAAGATAGGAAAAAATGGATTGAACTTGGAGAGACCTTCAACCTGCAGTGGATTGATAATGGTTGATGATGATGATGCCAATATATATATATATATATATATATATATATATATATATTAAATAAACACAAAAACTTAAAAGTGAATTTAAAAAAGAGAAGTTATAAATAAACAATAAAAATAAGCTAAACATTTTTGAGGATCCATGCCTCATAATCATAGCTTTTTTAAAAATACATAATAAAATATATACAAAGATATTTAAATTAGCTTGTGTTACGTGGACCATTTCTTCGATATATCAAAGCAAGTGTCTTTTCTATTTATAGCATTAATATTTCCATTAATATAGAATGCTTCTTTTATTTTCCTCTTATGATCATTTGATTCAGTGCATATAATTACAGGATTGGCAGGAGTAAAATTGTGTCCAGATTTCATGGAATGCTCCAAAAATACAGAAGATATATTGTTGTTTTTCTGAGTTCTCTTGTAAGTGTACATGTGTTGAGCAAGCCTAGTATTAATAGTAGCTTTAGTTTCACCATAATATACAGCAAGACATTTTTCTTGAGAAGGAATATACTACATGTGGGGTGAATGAATGATCAATATGATCTTTTGAGTTGTTGATCAATCTGTTAAAATTAGGAGGAGTTCTAAATCCTATTTTAAACTTATTGAATAATGCTTTAGTTAGTTTGTTAGATATTTTGGAAATGTAAGGAATAGTAATTCTAGGAAGTTGAATACGTGATACAATATTATTTATTTTATTATGGAATTTAGTAATATTATTTTTAATAGATTTAACCTGCTGTCAATAAATCTTTAATAAAATTATTCAGATTTTCTTTTTTGTCTGCTTCATATTTACAAAGATGCAAATTTCTAAATAAGAAAGAATTTAAACCAGCAAATTTATGTGATGCTATAAATAGAAAAGACACTTGCTTTGATATATCGAAGAAATGGACCACGTAACACGTGCTAATTTAAATATCTTTGTATATATTTTATTATGTATTTTTAAGAAAGCTATGATTATGAGGCATGGATCCTCGAAGACGTTTAGCTTATTTTTATTATATTTATTTATAATTTCTCTTTTTTAACTTCACTTTTAAGTTTTTGTGTTTATTTATATATAATGGGAAGTAATCTATTTTATATATATATATATATATGTATATATATTGTAATGGTATATGCCATTACATTAATTTAAAATTAGAATAAAAATGGTTTTAAGTTCGTAAATAAAAAAACTAAAAGCTAAAATTAAAGAATTGTCCAATGTACATATATATATATATTCACACAGATGCAAAACTTTAAAAATTATTTTCTTTTTTAAAAAAAAAATATTTGAACGTACTTTTTTATAAAAAAGTACAAGATCTAAAGATAAAATATTTTTGTAAATGGAAATGATGTGTTTATTAATTATCGAAAAGCAAGCTAGCTCTTGGGGCTCTTATATAAAAAAGTCAGATAAAATATAGATAAAAGAACAAAAATAAATTAGATGTCCAATAGAAGCAGTAACCAATTGCTTGAACTTTAATGGAAATTACTGGAACAGAAAACAATGCTTAATGAATCCAGAGGAGTACTATAAATGAAAAAAATATTCAAATTAAAACAGTTCCAGCTTGATTTTGTGAGAAGGGCAATAAGATGCACTTGTTGCTCTCTCTCACTTATTTCAAATGAAATGACTGTAATACCAGGATTGAACCAGATAAGGCTACCTCCAGAACATCAGACCAGTCTTTCAAATAGAGACATTGCAGGAATTGGCACCAGGAACTGGGATTCTTCTACTGTAAGACATGAACTGTAAAATCTAAAAGTAATTAAGAACTTTCGTTAAGATTGGACAAGCTTTTAATATTCAGCTAACCCAAATTTTAAAATGAACTTTTATCTGACTTAAGTTTCCAAATTAATTATTGTTTAATTTTTATACATGTGAGTTTGCTAAAAATCATTTCCATTCTTTTTTTTTATTTCTATTAATATTTATTGTATAAATTATTTAAATGCATTAAATTTCAGTTGGGTATAGATGCTTGCATAGATTCATTATCGGTTAATTATGTTTTTTGTTTTTATATTTGATTAAAATATATAGACATTCGGTAAATAATTGATACCTTACAGTGAGAATCTAAAATGTATTTATTCGGATGTCTTTTAAGTTATTGGTGTCAATGCGGCATCTTACGATGAATGTTATTGGGTTCCGTGTAAATTTCACTCTGCAATTCCATCAATGACTTTATATTTTGATTGTTTATGTTTATTTTGAAATATTTTTGACCATGAAATCTATATAGCCGATCTATACTCAACATTAAAAAAACAAACTTTATAAAATTCATCTGTGTGGACTTATATAAATGTTAAATTTAAGTCAGGCATGAATGGCTATATAGATTTGTAAAGTTATATTAATTAATTAAGGGAGGGTTAATCTTAGGTTATTTGTTTCATAGTTGGATTGGGTCAATGGATTGGATATATCAGTGTAATTAGTAAATGTAATATGAGGTCTGCCATATTCAGGATCGCACTATATGCTGCACACCCTCTTTTTTTCTATGGAAGGGAATAGAAAGATGAAAAATGCAGTCCCTTTCTATGGAATTTTTTTTATTGTTCTTGCCAGACAGATGTAGCATTCCTGTCTGGATGAGAATCAATGTCTTCTCTAACCATACTGTTCAGATGTACATTTTTGACAGTATGATATTTGTGCTGTCATAATCATGTTGCATTGAATACATTGATGTATCAGGTGGATTGACATTAGTTTAACTACAAACTTTTGGCCTAAGGTTAAATAAGGGATAGAATATTTTCTTTTCAAATGCAATCTATGTAGTTTGTTCTTACTCAACACTCTTAAAAAATATTATTAAATTCATCTGTGAGGATGGTTTAAAATTTTAAAATAATAATCTAAATTAAAAGTTAATATTAAAATCTAAAATAATAAATGTTATTCCTCAAATTTTAAATATTATATATGTGTGTTAATAAATGTTTGTTTATTATTTACTGGCAGTGACTTTTATTTTTTTATATTTAAAATATAGATTAAATAAAGATATATATTATTATCTCTGCATCTCCACTGAGCTAGTGGCAAGGGCTGACAGTCTTAATAAATAAATTTTGGATCTTTAACAGCTCATATCTGCCTACTCTATAAATTTTCTAGGTTCAAGTAACCTAGTGGCGCTCTGTAGTGCAGATACGGTAAGACTGCTAGCTTCGATCCTAACTAACTCTGACCATTATAATATATATGTGTATGTGTTGTCATTACATCTCTCGCAAATGAAAATATGGAAAAAAAATTGGTAAATAAAATTTATTTAAATTGATAAATGAAAAAAAAAAAATTTCAAGTAATTAATATATAAAATAGCACAGATAATCGACATATTAGATAATTATTTAAAGATATAAAATTAGTTAAAAGAAGATGATAAGGAGAAGCTTTAAAATCTAAAAACAAAAGATTCTATTTAAAGGAGGATAGTAAATAATAAAAGCTGTTAAGTTATTTTCTGTTAAAGCTATAGTAGGATGAAAATGAATTTCTATTGAAATGTAGTGGCAAATATATTCTTAGGGCAGATTAATTCTACAGATTATACATCAGATAAAAGATTAAAAATGATTAGTGATTAAGAAAATATTGGTACTTCCCATTCTTAGAAATGTGTATGCATATACAGACCAGAGAGAAAAATTATCATCACTAATGAGAATTGTGCTAAGCCATGAGAGACCAATCCTAAAGTTTTGTGATAAGAAGGAAGAAAAACTTTTTCTGAGTATTAACTATAATATCTTTGCACCAGTATTGCAGATGATTATAATGTAGAGGTCATGCATTGGACTTTGCTTCTCTTAATCTTGCTAATTGAGATGGCTGCCAGAGTGGCAATTCCTGAAGAATAGCAAATAATGGATTTGTCTCCAGCAAGAAATAAAATCTACTGATCAATGATTGACAAAAGCATTGAACTGGGACAGGTAACATATTAGATACCATAAAAAGGGTATTTAATAAACCTAAAGCAGTCTGGAGGATTCATGGAAATAAAAAGGGAAGTATAAACCTTTAAATAAGATTTAAACTTTGAACTTTCTAATTTAAGAAAATACAAACTTTCAGTTTAGCAATAGCTAAACTTGAACATTATCCTCTAAAGAAATATCTTTCATCTGACAATCAAAATTTAAATTACCTATATTTCTATCTATTCAGTTAATAAATATTTCATATACAACCGATTTGCCATATGTCCAGAGATTGTCTCATTAATTTAATTAATACACCATTTATGATGAGTGTAACTTAAAAATCAATATAAAAAAGCAGTTTGGTGTATCCCATGTTCTCTTGCCAAGTGGTAGAATATCTGAAAATTGCCATTATTATTTTCATCATTGTTCAAATAGATTAATGAATTTAAAGTTCAGCATTACAAATTGCACAAACTCATAAGATCATGTTTGTTTAGGTAGAGTTAATTTTGGGCTAATTGTTTTGTTGTGGAATCAATGCTCAGAGTGGATGTATGGGTGTCATATATCATATAAATTTGGAAAGTGTATAGAATTCTAACTCCCTTGTAGCACACTAGAATTGGGGTATCCCACCCAATTAAATGCATGTCCCAAAAATGGTATCCAACATGTTGCCAGTGATTGTAGAGATATTCCTATGCCATTGATATCTTACACTCTGGATGGGATTATAAGTTGGCAAGGACCACTCTCCCTTCTGGATTAAGCATTTCTTCTTTACAAGTATATTAATGTGATCTTTTGCCAGACAGATGCATCCTGTAAAGGGGAAAGATCATAAACAATTATGTTTCTTCTCTAATAATATCATGTTGCAGATGTAAATTCCTGTAGTCATGATTGTTTTTATGCTAACATTCTTATTTTGCATTGATCACATTGGTATACCAGTAAACTAGCATTAATTTGGATGAGAGCTTTTAGCCTGGAGTTGAAAGACTGACTTTTTTAAATGTGTGGTTTTATGCAGTATATTATGATTAGCAAAATATGAAAACAATATTAAAATATATTAGGTTAAATTTATCCATCTGTGCATATGGGATAAATAAATAACATAAGTTAAATATATCTAACAATAAGTGTTAAAGAATTAAATCCTCAAGTTTTGTTTGATACCGTATGTGTGTAATAAATGTTTTGTCTTATTAGTTCTGGCAGTGACTTATTTTTCTGTTAATTTTATTTGAAATCAATGATTGATTGGTATTTCTATCTCAAAGCTTAAATTCTCCATGAACTAGCAATTAGGGCTAACGGGCAATTAAAATTTGAACCTCACCCATACATGTCTGCCTACTTTATAAATTTTTCTAGGTTCAAATAGCCTAGTGGCACCCTGGTAATGAAAATGGGAAAGAATAATGGATAGAGAGAGAGTTGACTGTTATAATATATATAAAATCCATAATAAAAAGAGCAGTAGTATGGATTAAAAGAGAATTTTTTTTAGCTTCAGGATTTCCAATTACTAATTGACGGTTTCCTGAAAATTTTAAAAGATAAAGATATCTCATTTATATCGATATAATTTCTTTATTTCTATTCTTTATCAAATTAAAAAATCTATGAAAATACTTAATTCAACAAACACTCATATATATGAACTATCGATACCCTTTGAAAAAGAGAATCAGTGCGAATATATCATTTATTAGTACTTAATTGTCTAGCAATGACCAACGATAAAAATGTTTGTTTTGTATAAATATACAACAGTATGTTTATCTGGTTTAGTTCATCATTTCAATAAACGGATTTTTAAAATGATATTTGTAATTACATTTATTTGGTTATTTCATAAGCACCATATCCAATCAATCACATTCTTATTATCATCAATGCCACAAATAAATATTGTTAATGGAAAAGCATTAATAATGTTCTTACATTCATAAATTGCAATGGAAAATGCTACAATGCTTTTATGTAATATATTTTGAAAGTTCTCTATTATCTCTTCAATACATTCTACAACTATATTTCCTGACAGGCTTCTACTTTGAAATACTTTTTTTTTCTGGAAACATAATTGTGACTGCTCTTAAAATACAATTTTAATACTTCTTCAATAAAACATTTTGAAGCTTAAGAAATTATTTATGACATAATTATGTTTAACAGTAACATACTTGTTTAATTAACATTCAAATATATTCTCTGTTCGATATCACAGTCTTTTCTCTATATTTATCACCATTCTTATAGTTTGTTTCATATTGGCATTTTAGGTTATACTTTTTCATTATGACAGTACTTTATTTACATATCAAACATGTATACTTTTTATTTCTATAAAGGAATATGCCTGCTTTCATTTTTCTTAAAAAGTTCTTCCTTCTTGACCAATTTTTCTTTTTTTTAAATTTAAATTTAGACATTCTTATAGCATAAAAAGTTATTGAAGTAATTTTTTATTAACACACACTATCATATTGCAGGACAAATAACTTCCATTTAGTGCTGACAATATTTGATGATGGAAAAATTATATAAAAATAAAATAATGTTTTGTTGTTGTTTAGAACTGAAATAAGACATTTAGAAGGTTGAATTTTTCTGTTTCAATTCCTCCACAATGTTAAAAACACTTATTTTTAGAAAAGAAATCATCATGGTTATAAGTCACATACAAAGTCTTTGTGGACTATATCTGACCCATGGGGCAACCAATGTCTGACACCTGCAATAGAATATAACCAATCTATTATTAAGGCAATATTATGACAATAAATGGAAGCACATTTACTATCATAGTCTAAGATATTAAATAGACCATGAGTGTGAGATTAAATCTGCCTAGAAATTTCAAATAAACTCCATAAAACAAATCAGGATAAATTATTTGAAGATAGATTAACAAATAATCATTTTATCTTTCAAAAAATCTATTACTTAATGATTTTAAATATAATAAATCATAAGAACACATAGCTTATTGGTTGTCATATGTAAATCACATGATCCTAGTCTAATTTTCTCTCAATACTCATGAAATGTATCCATTTATCAGGATCATTTTATTCTATTTGTGCAAAAGATGAAGTTTATATAAACATTATTTTAAAGCATTAAGAAATTGATGGATTCTATTTGATTAATCTCATGTTTTGATGAGATAATCAGTAAAGCTTTTTTTAAATATTCCTGTTACAATAGGAAAATAACATCATTATTTGTAATCATTATTGGTGAATTGCAGAAGATCTTTCCAAGTTTAATCCTTATTTCATCGATTTCATAACGTGATTTTTTTTACAGACTTTTGGGATACAGTTTAACATTTTCATTGTCAATGTATTATCATCTTTTCTAGTAATATATCCAGCCTATTTCATTAACTTTCTTACATTTTGCAATGATATCAATAATAACTATTTGTTTTCTCATCCATATATTTAGCTTTGGATATCTTTTTGTTAATCCCAACATACAATCTTTCCATTATTCATTATGTAGTCTGAAGTTATTGCAGTGTTCTTTTATTAAAGCCCACATTTTAGATCTATATGTAAAGATAGATAAACACATCTATTAAAAGCTTTATTTTTAATCAAATAGACATATTTCCTTTTATATCAAATTATTTTTATTAAAATACAGAATAGACATTTCTACATTATCAATTAATTTTCTCAAAGACTCAAAGAATGATTTATTACCTTTGAAGACTTTGTATTGCAATAAATACCTGAATACATATATAATATCTTATATTTTGCAATGATTTATTTTTTGGTTTTCTTTCAGTAAATTACATTTTTGGATTTTCCCTTTTTTGACTTAGATATATTATGCTTTGTAAAAATCTAAAAATATTTACAGTGTTATGATGCTGAAATTATGAGATATATTATGATTATTTAATAAAATTTATTTGAAGGTATTCAGAGTTAAGTACTACATTTTAAAGTGTGATAATTATTTCTAACTATAATTATTTGAGTGTTTTTTTGTAGGTTATAGTTAACATAATATAAAAATATTTGATTATATGTTTCAGTAATGTGTGATAGAATAACAGTTAATATGATGTTACAGTGAAGTATCTGTAAAAAATACATATATAAAGCCAAATTGTAACATGTGATATGTGCCGGTCAAAACCTGTTTATCCATCTAACATGAGCTGGAACTCACAAAATGTACTTCAAACCCAGTCAAGCCCAAGAGTTAGGTCAGGGACCAGCCTGGATTCGAACCCACTCTCTAAGCCCCAGATCTAACACCTAATGAATAACATAATAGTGATGGCACATGAGAATTAATCTTAATCCGGCCGACTAACAAAGCTGAGAAGACAATGAGACATCTATTACTATGACTAAACTAAAAGATATATAAGCATGGCTGTAATATGTGGAAGTGGAGGAAAAAGGAATTTGAACTACTCAAATAAGTTAGACAATAATATATTTTAATATACTGACAAATTATTATACATTTATAAATTAAGTACATTAGTATGTGCGTGAATGAGCAAGCGGTAGATAATTACATAATGTCATTCACGCTATTATTTCTCATATGCTCTTTATTAGCTAAAAAAAATATTTTATAAATAAGCACACATCTTTGGTGGGTCTAATATTAAATGCCAATCAAATATTAGAAAGAATTACATAATGCTGTCATTAACGCTTTGATTTATGGTTCTGAAACGTGGTGACTAACATATAATTTAGGGGAGCGTTCTGAAATTCATTATACATCTGATATAAATTATTTTCATGCCATTGAAGTTGTGAAAATAAACAAAAGACAGTTAAAAGATTATATTTGAAACTATGACAAAATATTTAATGAAAATCATTTAACAATAGTAAGATGAACACTTTATTTTTCCCAAGGCACATAGATACTCTTAAATAGATATATAAATTACAATGGTGGGACTGTATAAGACTGAAATAAATTTAATTAATAAAATAGAAGTAGTTGGCATTTATATATATTTTAGGCAAAGCTTAATTTTAATATTAGAGCATTAAAACTAGGCCATGAAGCAAAAGAAATAATAATAATACGAAGAAGTTTGCGGTGCTGACATAATAGCCTAAAATAACTAAGAGGAAAAGGTCATGCTTCTGGATAAAAAACGAAATCTCATACCCCCTTCTTGGGTAGTGCTTAGAGAAAAGTGGATAGGCATGGCATGGCCCAGACTTTTGCTGATATAACCGACATGAGAGGCCTTTTATCTATGAAGTGTATATGCATAGCGTGTGCCAAACTTATGGGATCACCACCAGAGGCATTTGATATGGAATAAATGTGGTTCCAGATAGCTCAACTATCTATGGAATGAGAAGAAATCTATGGGTTTGAACTTGTCGTAACCCCCAGATTAAGAAGCACATATATATAATCACAAAGATCGGCTATATGTCAGGAACGCAGTACGAATGATAAATGTCACTAGCGACCTTGAAAAGTTTTACTGCTTTAAAAATAAATGACCCTTGTTTGAATACTATAATATGCCATGCAATTACAATATATATAGAGAGAGAGAATATTTCATTTATTAAAATATACGTTAAGATTTGATTTAGTTAAAGAAACATTGAGATTTACCCCATCCCTTTTTCTGCTATTTAAAATAAAACAATCTCATCTTCGTTGATTTTACAATAACTGAAATATTTAAATACAAGATTTGAAATTTTAAGAGTATGACAAATGAAATAAGACTAGCAGTTATAGAGAAAACAAATTATAGGTCACCCTTTCAGAATTTAATAAATAATTATAAAATAAATGTTTCAGAGCGTTAATTAGCTTGAGTTCTGGATTTTCACTGGGTAGAAAATACAGAGTTAAACAAATATATATATATTTTATATTAGAACATAAATAAAATGTTGGCACGTAAAACAATCTGGTGAGTGTATTAATTAACAATACGTTATATTTTAAGAGGATGTTAATAAACTTGATTCATGAAGGCTTACTTAAAAAGAAGAAAGGATTTTTAGAAAATTCAATTTGTCAGATTGTTTTAGATTGACATATTAATAAGCAAGCAGATATGTAAATCAAATAGTAAATATATATAAATAAATGACCGCACCAAAATTAAAAAGAAGTTACAGCATATGAGATAGGATTAAATTTATAGAAATTATTGAAAAGAAATTTACATATATATTTAAAACAAAAAAAAGGCAAAGTTAAAGAATACATGAGAAAACTTGATAGTAGAATTCGAGATTAATTAGGCAAGCTAGATTTATTTTCAATGGTGGCGGTTTGAAATAATTTACCTTGCAGTTTTAAGGGTTCAATTTAAAATATTGCAAGTTTTCCTGTGGCAGCAAGCTTCTATTAAATGCACACTGAAGTTCTTAGGTCGGGCTTTGCACTCTTGGGCAGCAGGATGGTACGGCCGTGAAAGATGATGACCCCAAAAGGGTTGCTGAAGAGTGGTGGATTTACTGCTACATCATTTTAAGTTTCACCATGATGTTAACAATCATTTTCACTAGAGTAGCTAAACTAATCTTGCTTTAAAATCCAGCCATTATTTATACCCTTGCGCAGGTATTTCTGTAATGCTTATCATTAATTAGTTAGTTGTTTTTGAAAGATGCAATTGTAAGATAACGTCCAAAATAAATTCAAATCTATTTCCAGATTAGAAATATATTTGACAACATGTTTTCAACACAAGAAAATCTTTAATCTACTTAATCCCATTTATTTTAAGTAAAACTTTAATTAAAAAATACCTTCCTTTAATTATTTTTGGACAATTAACAACAGTCACATCTTCCATATTGTATTTTATAAAAAATATATAATTTAATAGAAAAACAAGCAATTTAAAAAGAAAAAGCTAAAAATGACATATAATAAATATTTAAAAACATCAATATTTTGTTAGTAAGTTTTGCTCCTATGTATATATTTGAGCCGCATCTATAATACTTTAATAAAAAAACTAATAATTAATAAAAGAATTAATAATAATTTTAAAACATGTTATTAAAATATTAAATTTTATAATTTAGGCGTGCATCTCAAATATATACATGAAATATATATACACGACAAAAGGAGTGGGGTGGGAAATAGGGATTTAAACACAGGTTAGTAGGTAGAAACATGAAGATTGACTGCTTCAGATATGAGGGTTACTTGATAAAGTATGTTTCTAATGTAACTATAGTGTGAGAGGTCGGTCTTACTTCTGAGCTAATGGATGGTTGTGATAAGATTGAACTAAAGTGAATGATGCACTGAAATAAATATATAACTTTTAGCAGAAAATATGTAATATGAAAAGATACATTGTTTTAATAGTTCTGATAGTTAAAATTTATTAATATTATTTGTGGCTAAATTAAAATATTTGATATTGTTTATGATATAAAAAAATAGGTTGATTGTTTCTGGAATTAATTTCAAGCAAAACTATCAATTGTTGCAAGACAATGTATAAGATTGAATTTAATGTGTAAAAAAGTCTACTTTTTTATAATCTGAATAAGTAATTCTCAATCTGAAGTACCTGTACCCCAGAAGTATAAAAGCTAGATATTTAGGAATCCACAAAAAAATTGAAATGTCCAGGACAAGACAATATAATGTAATAATTTTTTATGTTGTATTTTTTTTAATTCATTGTAACTTTTAAGTTTTGAATATATATTTATAAACAAAAAACAAATAAATTCTACAATATTTGAAATAACAATATATAAAAATAAATATTTATAACGAGCTTGCTGTATGTCCTCCACTATACTGAATAGAATTATGTAAAAAAAAAATAGATCATATTATTAAATAAACAATATAATCGTATTAATATACATAAATTATGGAAAATTGGCCATTCATGGAAACGTTACTATTGTGTGACTTTAATGTTATTCAGGATAACAGATTGTAAAATTTATTCTATAGTTTTTCTTTATTTAATATATATATATATATATTGTACCAAAGTACATTGATATGTAATTAATTTATTATGAATTCCATGTTTAAAAATATAAAAGTTTAAAATTAAAAGAATAAAATGTAAAAACTAAAGAGTACGGGGGGAGGGGATTTTGTATTGAATAAAATAAACTGTAAACGCCGTTTAAAATAATAAGTTGTTTAAAATAACAAGCTGTTTAAAATAAAAAAAAATTTTTTGTGTTTAAAAGAAGAAAAAAACTTGTAATAAATAAATGATTTAAATATTTTTAAATGAATTTTTAATAAAATAATAAAGAGATTTCATTTTATCTTATAATAAATAAATAAATATATGTGCATGTGTGTATGCAATTTTTAATAAAAAGTAGACGCTAGAAGCTGATTTTATTTTCACAAAAATGAACGCTGCTGCTAAAAATAAAATTTTCCATTGTTTAAAAATTGTATAAATAGCTCAATTTTTGTTCATTCTTGGTTCGTACTTTCTTATTTTAATAAAATATTTTTGAAGTAATATTTCACAAATGATGCATTGTTAAAAAACCAATGTATTTGCAGTTGACCGATAGCTGCTCTCTATGCATTTAAGATCTGCGATTAGTTTGGAAAGTAATCATGTTGAAATAGACTACATGGACAGCAGAGTGCAGGGAACACCAAACCAGCCACGAAAATCATAACAAGTCACAGGATCCCCAAAGGAATCAATTACCGGACGTTGATTAATTAAGGAATAATTCCATTATACTGTTTCTGTCGTATTTAAAAACCTAAGTAATTATTTGACTTTGATATATAAACATTCCGATTTCCTTTAAAAATAAAGATAGACTTCATGTAAAAAACATTGAGCTTTTTGAATTAAACTTTAAAAAAAAAACTTTAAACTTCAGAAAATTAATATTTGCAATGATAAAATAAGTAAAAGCAGCTTCTATGAAATAATATTTTTGGCATGCACGTATGTGTAATTTGATTTTAAAACTTAAACTTAAAAAAAATAATAATAATAAAATATGATGTAACATGTATAATTTATTTGTTTAAGTAATATATTAAAAATGCTTATTTTAATCTTTAAAAAAAAAGTGTGTGTGTTTCATTATAAGATAAAATGATTCATTTATTTTAAAATAAAGTAAAACATTTAAATTATTTTTCTTAAAATATTTATGTTTATTCTGATACATGCAGGTAAGTATAAATATTTATTTTCTTAATAAGAGTGGGAGGAAAAAAATCCAATCATTAATAATAGTATTTTAGAAAGATTCGCCAAGTTAAATCTATAAATGTTTGGTATTCAGTATAATGTTGTTATTATCAGTTTTAAAGGAGCAAAGTATTATTTGAACGGTTCAGGGAAAATTATTTTAGTTTTAGAAAATAATAGCAGTTTAGAACAGGCGGCATTTAAGATACCTTTTGTTTGTTTGTTAGTGGGTGAATGGAACGACTGAGCTAGTGGACGATTCAGGCACCGGATTATGCTGATCAGATGGACATGCTAATTCTAAATGTAATTAGCTGGCACCTAAGGGATTTTCTTTCTTCTTTAAAAAATATTAATAATGTGTTTATTTGATCGGTATATATTTGGTAGACGAGTGTTGAATGTTATTAATAGTTCGTTATTGATAACAGTTGACATTTTGCCTGAAAACCAACCATTTTCTGAAAGGGAAATTTAGTAGGACAAAATACAATAAAATATTAATTAATATTTTTATTTGTCGATGCTTTAGTGTTTGTTATTTCTTGTAAGTTTTTAAGTAGTAGTTTTTTAAATAGTAAGTTTTATATTCTAAGAGTTTTGAAGATAGTAAATAATATGAAGTGAAGGTAGTATTTTAAGAAATAGTAGAAACAAGTGTTAAATAATATAAGTAGTCGTGTTCTCGTTTGATTGTTTTCGGAGGAGATTGGTTTAATATATATATATTCCATCTTTATTGTGCAGTTTGAAATTTTTGATTGTTATTGATATTGTGATTGTCTAAGTGTTGACTGGCTTTTAAAATATATATATTATGTGCTTGCCTTATTCCATTACTTTTTTATTTTAATCTATTTATTTACAGTTTTAGTGTATACATTTAAAATAACAATAACTATGGTAAAAACATACACATTGCTAATTTAAAGGATTCAGTTTACAGAAGTGAACTGACTAACTAGGGGTAAATAAAAGGGAAATGAATTGTATAGTCCTGATCTAGATAATAAAAATATTCTAATTTATTCTAAAATAGATTTTTATAAGTGCCTAATGCCAAATTTGAATTAGATTAGAAAAAATATATAATCTGAGATCAATTATAAATTAAAGTAAAATTTATATGACTTTTTAAATTAAGTTACTGACTTTCTCCCACTCTTGTTTAAAAGCCTTAATGGCAGTTTCATTCATTTTTGCAATATTTTATTTTTACAATTAAACCATTATACTGTATTACATTTTGTTGGTCTTTACCTTATTTATTATAAATGAAAAACATTTTAAAAGATAATATTTCAAATTGACAAATATAGAAAATAAATATTAGACTAAAATAAATATTTAAGAATAAGAACTTGTTTTCATATTGTGTAATTGTATATTGTCAATTTTCAAAAATATCAAACAAATTATTTCTTATTTGAATTCCATTTTTAAAATCTTAACAAATTATTGTTATAATATCATAAAGCAATGCAATTCAGTTTTAAGAATTAAACTTGTACTTATAACTAATAAAGTGTCATAAAAAGTTTCTGTTCTGACATTTGTGAAAGCATTTCTTTTTCATTACATCATATTCTCTACTTTATCTTAATTGTAGCTACAATTGAGATCTCTTCTGAAACCAAACATTTTCAAATAAAATCTAATTAAACTCATAGATATTTTGGGTTTAAAATAAATGTTTTACAAGTATTTTGTAAAAAATAATCATAAATATAAAAATAAATTATAGAAAATATTCATTTCTCTTTCTGAAATGACAAAAAACATTCACAAGTACTTTTACAAGCATTCTCAATAGCACTGTTGCTTGCATTATATTAATTATCTACATGATACTGACATTTTCAGATTTATTTTTACACTAATAAATATGTATATATTTTAGTTCCAGTTTTTGTTATTCCAATGAATGCAAAAACAACAAAATAGCACTATAGATAGTCACAGAGTGTACAGAAAATCTGAAAGCAACAGCAGTGCAATCAGAACATACTTCTGGAACACTCCTGCAAGGAATAATATTAAGCTCATACTGTAAAAATAGCGTTTAAATATTTATCAAATTCTTTATCATAAAATAATATTTATTCTTAAAGTATATTGTTATGGCAATAATTTTTTTATAATAAAATTGCTAAAAATTAAGACTAATTTTGCATATATTGTGTATACAAACTTTAAATAAATATTTGAAATTATGTATATTTACAATATAATGATTGTTTCCTCACTCTTCCACATGATGTTAAAAGTGAATAAAAAAAGTCTTTACTTTGTATGAAAATGATGAAGTATATTAATTCTTTAACTGAGATTTAAAATTTATATTTGAACTAAGAATAATGTCTTGCTTAATTAATGATTAATAATAATCATTGATATACTTATAGAAAGTACCTAGTGCCATAGTAGTAATTGCAGAAAATTAAATACAAATCAAAGTGTAATAATTTGATATTTGTAAATTCTGAATAAATACTAAAGATAGACATAAGAGATTATAACCCTTTTTAGTTTGCCTTTTTTGAATTGAGTTTTATATAAAATATCCTGCATTTTTATAGTAAATGTAATGGCAAAACTAAATATGGTATTAAAATTTTGCAGTTAATAATATTTTGAAAGTTAGAAATCAAGATTCAAATGTCAGGACAATTTTTTTTTCTTTCTTCCTATTCCCAACTTATGTCAAGAAAGAAAAAGAAAAAAAAGACTAATTTTTTTTTATCATTTATGTATCAAATCATAATATAATATCTGTAAATTTATTTCCAGAACATGTTGTGAAAGGAATAAAAACATTGTTTTTTTTTTTTAAAAAAAAACATGTAAAAGAAAGATCAAATCTTGTAACTAGTTGGTAACAAAGTCATTATTTGGAAAACATATCATTCAACAACATCAAGTTGGGTATCAAGAGGTTAGAAAAAAGCAACTAAAGCTCATTTTTGCAGTGCAGTCCAGTCCAGTCAAACAAACCATTTTACTTTTAGTTATTTGAAGACTCATCTCAAGAAGTAATGCTGCAGTGATTTATGCCAAAGAGAGAAATCATTAATTAAAACTTCATCATGACTTGGAAAGCTGTTATTTCCTATTATTTTTCAATACTTCCTTTATAACAGCAAGCATGATGATTTTATCTGGCAAAAAAATATCTACCATATGTGTCTAGATAACCAAAAACCACACCAGCCAAAACATCCTGAAAATGCAGATGGATGTGGAAACTAATACTAAAGTTTGCCAAAACCAATCAATGTCTGCCTTACTAATGTCATGAAGGAAGAAATAGATAGTGCTATAAGAATGACTCAGGACCTACTTATATCCTATGTAACATGACCAATTCTGATGAATTTCTTTTCTAACATCATCAGTTTCCAAAAAGAATAACTACCATCTTTTGAGGAATTAATGAAGACAACCATAAATATATTAAAAGTTTGATATCTACAAGTATATACACAGTTTTATATATTCATTGTTAATAAATTGTTAAATTATTTTTATTAATCATGTTTGTTTATTTAATCCAATTTGAAGATTATTCTTTTAATATCCAATATGCTAATAATATTTATAACCCTGAGATCTCACACAATCCGCTGAGAGACATGCAGTGATGGCAGTAATAATTTGTAAATGATGATGGGAATTAATAAGTTTTTCAAAAGTTTAACTTTCTGGTTAGAAAGTTTGATGACTATTTATTGAAACTGAAAAAACAAATAAAAATACTTTGGGGAGAATTTGTAATTATATTATAAATCATCATCATTTGATTAATATTATTATTCTATATATATTTAAATTGAATTTTTTTAAAAAAAAAAAAAAACTTTTATTGAACATTCAACTTCCACCATATAAATATTTATTTAAATCAAAGCTTGTCATTTGTATATATTTGGTTCCTGGTTCAAATCCATTTACAGTTGAATATTTACCATTACTATATGTATATAAAATTAAGCAATTCCACATGTTTAAGTTCCAAAATGCATGCATTGTAAGGCAGTAATCTTCAAAATTTTAAATGCAATAAACTTATTATATGCAATACAATTACAACTGGATACACCGCTGACAGTGCTAAATGTCCCCTGGACCATTCCAGAACTCCATATATACTTGTATGTTTTCTTCACGGCACAACTTGCTTTATTCATTCTTGTTGTTGTTAGGGTTTTTTTGTTTTATAATATAATTATAAAATACGAAAAAAAATGTCAGCTCAACTATATCATTCATCTAACTCAGTCGAATGGAGGTTTAAAACAGATACATTCATACCCATACCCCGGGTGAACAAAAATTTGCAATGGAACACAGTTGAGTGAGATAAGGAACCAAGAAATTAATATTTATGTATAAACACACACACATTGTAAAAATATTTTTAATACAAATTTATACTTATATTTTTCTTCTATTGTAGTAGCCTAAAAGCAAATTATTTTATACTATACTGACTTTTTAAAATTAAATGCACAAGATTGTTTTCGTTTTGTTGAACACGTTAAGTAATCCTTTTAAACGGAGAGCCATAAAAGCATTAAGATTTCTTTCTACGGTAATTCAACTCTGGATAATAAGGCCTTCTTCTTCATCTACAAATGAAAACTGGAAATTCTAGAAGGTAGATGAAAACTATACTGTAAAAGTTATAAAACCGAATTAATTAAAAAATGTTTTAATAATGTCTTAAATTGTACAACATTATGTATAAGTAAAATATCAAAAATATTATATAATAAAAGGAAATTAGAGTTAATTCTTCAAAATTCATCGTACTATTATTAATTATAAAAAAATAGATATCAAACTGTAACTTAAAGTTACTTACTGTGAATTTCGCACGTATATAAATATTTACAAAATATTTAAACCATAGTGAAATAAAAAATTATATTCAAACAAATATAAACAATAAGTAATTATTATAGCATTAAAAGTTAACACTGTTAAAGCAATGTTTTGATACAGAGCATCTTCATTAAAGCTAAACAAAAATTTACTTTATACACACACACATGCATAGAGAGAGAAAGAATGAGAAAAAAAGAAAGAAAATACATCATGCAAGATGGATAGTTTTATTTTAAAAAAAAAAAGAAAATATTTAAATTTCAAAACCAATTCTAAATCTGTATAGATTTTTAAAAAATATTAGGCATACCTTTATATGTATATATTTAAACAAGTATAGTATATATACTTAAGCTAGATGTTATTAGAGGGGATTTAAACCTAGATTTTCAAACTCCCTTCAGTCATCCATTCTACTTATACAACCGATACGCATAACCACATATAGTGAAAAAGATAAATAATCCCCAATATCGTGCTGAGCTGGTTCAGCAAGAAATACGTATATTGGAGATCATTTATCTTTTTCACGTGTATGTGGTCATGTGTATCGGTTGTATAAGATATAATAGATGGTTCGAGAGAGTTTCAAAGTCTGGGTTCATATCCCCTCTAATTATATATAATCGAATTCTGACCTCAAGCTATAGGAATCACAATGCAGATAACAAAATTATTTTTAAATATTAGATTATTTATTACTATGAGTATCACCTGTTGCCTTGTAGGATATAATGTTACCAATACAAGTAAATCTGATCTCTTTCTCTTTTTAACTTATTTTAAACGTATTATCTTAAAGTAACGTAGTTCATATAGGATGCTGTCGTGCCATCTCTTTGTATTAATTGGGTCCATGAATTGTGCATTTATAAAAATTTCTATCTTTTAATTATACACCCAGAAATTCTGACTTCAATCTTGCCTTCTTTTTTGAATGCATGGATATGCATAAATTTGCAACTTGGTGTTAAACAAAAAAAATTGGAAACAGGCTCTTAAAATAAGATTTCTTAGCTGTGATGTTTCTCAAATTAATATAATAAATAGTGAATCATTTGAAAAACAGTAAATGGCTGTATCTTATACAACTATATTTTGAAATTTTGCCTGTTCTTCAAAAAGGTAAAAATATTACAAAGGAACCTAATAGGATCTGTCTAAATAAATTGTCATTTCTTAACAATTTTTTTATTTAGGAAGTATACATAAATATAATATCTGTAATGATAATAAAAGCAAAATAAAAGATCAAGGTGATAAAATATGTATTCTTTAAAATACGAATAAAGGTTAGTCTTCATAATTAAAAAATGATCAAGGGTTAAGAATGATTTATCTGATCTTAATGGAATTTCATCTTTTAAAAACAAAAACATTAAAGGGAAAATCATCAGCTGAAAAGAAGGCTAATAGTGCTAGATTTGTTATGAGATATAACTTAGCATCTTCCACTCTTAAAATTCCTAGATATATCAGAGAAGAGCTAATAGTATTGTTCTGTTTAATGATATTATCAGTAATTATATTTAAACATTAGATATAAAAAAATTCAATGGAAAACTTTAGACCTAATTGAATAATATTTATGAGTATATTGGATAAACATTAAGCTCTAACTGGAAAGTTTTAGAAGTGGCATTAGCTTTGTTAATTCAAGTGGATTGATTATTATGCATATTTTGTTTATTGATATTATAATTATCATTTGCATAAATAATATTTCAGTCAGTGATTTAAATAGATTTTTTAAAATAGGTTATGCTTAGATTTTCTGGCTTTTTTACATTGATGTAACAGGGGAGCTCCTAAATAGGATTGCTAAATGATTATTCATCTGTCACTGCTTTATTTAAGAGCATATATAAATCATTTCCAGTTTATCTCCATTTGTATTTTTAATGTACAGGCTTTGAAAACTATATAAAAAGAGAAGAAGAAATAAAAGATTGGACTAATAATTGCTTTATTTTTAAGTACACAAATGCAATAAGTTTTGCAAACATATCATTATTTCAGAGACATGAACAATGGTTTAAAAATCTCATGATAATCAGATCTTATATTAATATAAAAGTGTAAAGCAAGTAAGAAAAGAGTAGGAAGTGAAAGTAAAAAACCTGAGAGCAAACAGAAAAGTGCTTGATTCAGAAACAATATCTTGCCTTTGATAAGATAACATTAATCTATAAGAATTTGTGATAGTTTCTTTCAAATTACCTCATTAAACATTGTCATATCATTACTTATGTGACTATTTCCTTTCTTTTAAAGATTGAGTAATTTATACATTTGCTGTTTTCCTTACATGTGGTAGTTTAATGAATCATTGCTTGTTGATTATGAACAGATAACTCATAGTTTTGTATCTAGTATGTAACTTGAGTTTGACATTTATTACATATATAAATATGTTAAATGAACATAATAAATTTTATAACAAATCAAATCTTTTAGATTTGCAACTCCTCTAAGCTTTCTATAAATTATGAACTATCATTCAATATAAAGTATTTCAAAGTAAGCTCTTTTTATCGTATTTCATCCACACACACACACAAAAAAAACAGTTTTCAGATGAGATAGAGATTTGAATTATCTGCATATCAATAAAGACCTAATAGTAAAACTTTCTGTTTATACATCTATTTCATCAGTAATATTGAAGATCTGATAGATTAAATATTGCATATATAATCAATCTACTGCTAATTCATTTAATCTGTAAAACCAATATTAATTATAATTAGATAAATAAATAAAATACCTATCATTCTGTTCAGCTATTATGTGTTTTCTCTTCCTAGTTCATCAGATATATTAGATTCCTGTTAAAACATATTGCTTAATCTAATAACATACAACATAGTGTATGTCTATGTGCAGATATACTTAAAAGTTAAGTAGAGATAAACATATACAAAATTACATACATAATTATTTAAATTAAGGTTTGGAAAGACTTAAATATTGCTTAATTCAACATTTTTGCTTGATATTTTGATATATTATAAATTATTTAAACTCAAATATTAATTTCAACACAAATATTTTTATTTAACCTATTTGAAACTTTGACAAAAGTCTGAATTTTTGTGTATTAAAAAAAAAAAAAGAAATATTTTGTCTAAAACAAAAATGTTGCTTTTTATAATACACTTTAATTACAGAATTAGATCTATAATGTGATTTTAGTTAAAGAACAATGGTAATTTACTTATTTTGTTTTTATTATTCAAGATGAAACATATTCTGCTTTTAAATTCCATTCAGTTAAAATGAGATTTTTAAATTGATGAGAATACATGAAGTCAGTTTTAAAAAGTAAGGTTATTGCTAGTCTTCATGTAGATAATGTTTGAATTCATGGAGAAGTAATAGAGATGGCTTGTACATGTTTCACAGCTGATGCAGATGAAATATCTTCTGTCAGTTATTATATATACTATTGCTGCATAATATATATTTCATGAGTGAAAATATGCAGTACAGATGGAAGAAATTGACTAGTGAGTTAAATATACAAATTAATAAAAATGATAACTTATTTCAACCATTAACTTTGCAATTAATGAAAATCTATTTCTACTTACTACCAAAATGAAAAGTATTTAATCTTGGCTTTACTGATTTAAGAGTAAACAATATTTGAATAAAATTAACACAATTAACTGAGGGAAATAAATTTGGAAATTTTTCTTAAAGTTAGATGTCCAATGTTAAAAACAAAGAAATTACAATAATGCCTCTTTATTTTAAAAGATTTTGTTTACAATTTAGGAGTGGACTAAAAAAAGAGAACCTTTAAGGAAATTTTAAAGAAGTTAAATAATGTTTCTTTATTTTTTAAAAAAGAATATTACTTCTTTTTCAAGGATGAAATATGCACATGAAAATATACACAATGATTACTTTCAACTTCTAATATAATTTTATGAGATTGATGAATTATTTAAAGGCAAGATATAAATTGGCTCAATTTCTATCGCATCATCTTGGATAAAACTAATGTCAGTTCACCTGTAATGTTTTATGAATGAAATACTTGTTGAAGGACAGGATATTTACATTGTATCATCATGGATATAAACTAATATTTGCACCTTATAATATTATATAGATCAAACATCTGAAAAATGAAAGAATAATTTGGATATTTGGAAAATATCAGAATTAATAAAATATGCTTTGAATCTAATAGCTTTTCATGACATTTCTCCCTTTTCTGAATTAACAAAACATCATCAAATTGTGGTTTACTAGAGACCTGAACGGCCATTTTGAATTCCCAGAAAAAATTACAGGACATACAATTTTAAATGAAATGTCTAATTTATTACAATAAATAACAAATATATATACATTTTTAGAAAGTGCAAATATGAAAGAATGTAATGAAGCTGATAAAATAGTCATTACCACAAAAAAATAATTAAAAAAAGGAGATTTTTCACATTTTTAAATATCTTTATTTTTACATTGGTTCACAAACTCTCAATTTTGAAAGATATAGCCTAAAATGACAATTTCATAGACAGCTTCATCACATTCGTCATAAAATGCAGAAAAAAATAATATATAACATGACCTACCTGAGTTACAGATTGTTGGTGTAATGTGGCAAAAGGTGATCATTTCAATTTCGTTTTTCTGCTTGACACTCTGTATGTTCTATTTTTGCAAGCAGTTGTTTTTCTAGGCCCTCTATGCGGGATATCTATTAGAAATGCAAGGTTTTAGTGAGGATCAAAAAAAAAAATAACAGTAATAACTTTAGTAAATTCTAAGTTATGGGGGTAAAAAATAATGACTATATTATTGAAAAATCAGGGATGGGGCGAGATAAATTATGCATTATTTCATGGCAAATCATAATTGCCAAATATGCAAATAAATAATTTAAAAATTTGTTTCTAAAATAAAATGAATAACAACATAGTAAATTCTAAGTTATGGGGGTAAAAAATAATGACTATATTATTGAAAAATCAGGGGTGGGGCGAGATAAATTATGCATTATTTCATGGCAAATCATAATTGCCAAATATGCAAATAAATAATTTAAAAATTTGTTTCTAAAATAAAATGAATAAAAATATAGTAAATAAAATAAAATAAATAATCAAAAGGAATTACAAGCAATTATTATATATGAGTGGGAGATGATGATGACTGTTGATTCAGCATTGTGAGGTATTTATTTTTTTCACCTTGTTAGTTTCACAGAACAGAGTGGATAGTTTGAAGACAGTTTGCAAATTGTTGAAAATATAAATGCATGAGCAAAATCAATTTCAAAATAACTGATGATGATGATGTGGAGCAACTGGTGATGATACATACATAGATTATGATGACTGTTGATTCAGCATTGTGAGGTATTTATTTTTTTCACCTTGTTAGTTTCACAGAACAGAGTGGATAGTTTGAAGACAGTTTGCAAATTGTTGAAAATATAAATGTATGAGCAAAATCAATTTCAAAATAACTGATGATGATGATGTGGAGCAACTGGTAAGGGTGAGCTAAATTATGCATTATTACATAGGAAATCATAATAGCAAAGTATGCTATCAAATGAATAAAAAGTTATCTATAATGAAACGAATAAAAATGTAGTAAATTCTAAGTTATGCATGTAAAAAATAATTACTACATTATTGGAATATCATGAGGGTAAGGGTGAGCTAAATTATGCATTATTACATAGCAAACCATAATAGCAAAGTATGCTATCAAATGAATAAAAAGTTATCTGCAAAGTATGCTATAAAATGAATAAAAAGTTATCTACAATGAAATGAATAAAAACGTAGTAAATTCTAAGTTATGCATGTAAAAATTAATTACTACATTATTGGAATATCATGAGGGTAAGAGTGAGCTAAATTATGCATTATTACATAGCAAACCATAATAGCAAAGTATGCTATCAAATGAATAAAAAGTTATCTGCAAAGTATGCTATAAAATGAATAAAAAGTTATCTACAATGAAATGAATAAAAACGTAGTAAATTCTAAGTTATGCGTGTAAAAAATAATTACTACGTTATTGGAATATCATGAGGGTAAGAGTGAGCTAAATTATGCATTATTACATAGCAAACCATAATAGCAAAGTATGCTATAAAACGAATAAAAACTTATCTACAATGAAATGTATAAAAACAGTAAATAAAATAAAATAAATAACCCAAGGGAATTACAAGCAATTATTATATATTAGTGGGAGATGATGATGATGAATGCTGAATACTTACAGGTAATGGGGAATACGAAACCTCAAAATCAAACACATCAACAGAAAAGTTCGTTAGAATCATAATAACGTTTAGTGGCGAAAATAATTGTTTTCTCCGTATATTTTTTTTATCAGTTGATAAAATCTAGAAAGATAAAAAAAATTACAAAATTTTAATAATGTACTTTACAAAAATTGCTATAAAAAATCTAATTTTCATCGCACAGAAAAAAATTTTAGACGTACAAAAAGATAGAAAAATGGCGGAGAGAAAGAAAAAAAAAGCGTAACTGTGACGTTTACGGTTTTCACGCTATTGCGGTCGAAATTGCAAACTTTTTTTAATGCGTAAAAAAGCAGTTTTCGGTCTCAAAGGGTTTAAGAAATAGACCTTAAAATTATGGTACTATTTTGGAAATGTTATATCTGACGACAATTGATCAGGTCATTTTCCAATACACCTGGGTCTCATTTTATGTGGATTATTTTAATGTGATTTTGAAGTTATGTGATTCATGTTTCTTCTTAATATCTTTCATATTTCACTATATTTATTAGATATCAAGAAATTTAAATTATTAATAACTTATTTTGACTTGAAATATTTTTTTTTTTCAAAAATATAATGTTATATTAGCAGCTAACATGAATATAGCATGAAGATGTATTTAGAATCTTAGCTTCTATGTAAATAACCTACTTATATTAGTGAGTAAATAATAATAATAATAATAGATTTATATGTATGTATAAAAGTATCACAATAAATATTCAAAAATTTTAAACCTTTAAAACATGTTTTTTAGATATTAACAGAAATAAATATTTTTTTAGATTTTTAAAATAAATAATAACGAAGATTTTATTGATTTTCCAAACTGAAAATAATCTTTCTAATGATAATGTATAATCTTTTTGTTTTGATTACGATCTCATTTTTTTAATATAGAAAGAGAAAATCATTAACACAGCACAAGACTAAAAATGGCGCTAGTTGTACATCATGTCACAAATCTGATATCTTACTAGTTCACAAACAAATGTATATTGTCAAATAGCGGTAATGATTAAAGTATGTATGAAAAAATGAAAAATTAAAAACTGTAGTTAATAAAAAAAGTAAAATAAGTTTGTCTTGTATTCATTTTTTTCAAATATTTGAAATTTTTTATTAGTCATACTTTATTTCCTTATTTTTTTAATGCAAATTTTAAAGTAATTTTTCCTTGTTGCTTTGCTTTTATGCCTATTTCTGAAGATTACAAAACCTATCCCCTATTTTTCAAGGTAAGTTACATTTATTTTTGTGTGATTTCTTTTGTGCACATTTTCTGAGGAACCTATCTACCACATAAAATGAGACCCAGGTGTATATTATTATTATTTGTATACATAATTGTATAGGATTTAACTGAAATAGACATTTAATTTACATGCTTAAAGTATGAGAGAATAAAGTATTTCTATTCTTAATAATTATTCTTTTAATTTTTAAAAAATATTTATCTCCTTATTCTTCGATTATAGATTAATCTCAAATATTTATTTTTATCTTATTTTTTTAGAATAACATGAATGAATAGATAGATATTTGTATTTAAATTAACTATTTTTTTACAAAGATTAAGAATGTTCTTGAGTCCCTTATAAAAAATGCATATGTATTACAACATGTTTGAATTACATAAACATACATTTTAATAATAGCATTTGATAGGTGAAGTTCGATGTACAATCACCTATTTAATTTAAAAGAATTCCAATTGAGAACTTATTGCATAAAGCACAATTGAATCATGTGTATTTATTTTATATGTTTATGGTGTTGGCTATATCCACTTTTTAATAAATTTTGAATTAATTTAAAACAAGTAAACTTGCTTGATTGTCATTCAATTTTATAATGCAAATTTATTGGTTGATCGTATTTGGATGAGATGATATTCACTAATTGACTACATACCACATAATTCATTAAAAACAGTTACAAATTAGTTCAGAACCCAAACCAAGAATGGGTAAGGAGGGTGGGCTTTTAAATTGCAGTGTTATCAGAAAGAAGAATGGATGGCATGTAAAAAATAAACAAAGAGTAGTTGATTTAGATATAAATGTAGATGTGGAGTGGGAATGGGTCTATAAAATTAATGATAAGCAAGTTATTTATAAATGTAATGGAGAAGAAAGAGTCAAAAGAATTTATACAAGAGTAATTAGAAAAAAAAAGAAATTGTTAAAATTGAATATTTGAATATAAAAGGAGAGACCAGAAAAGTGGCTGGAATTAAACAAAGCAATTAAAAATGAAGATATTGAGGTATTCGGTAGCGGAAACACATCTAAGTGAAGAAGAAGAACCTATACTGGAAGTATTGGTATGGCATAGTATAAATAGAAAAGAAAAAAAGGGATGATGGTATAGAAACTATGTCAAAAATATTTGAATACTGTTAAATGTCAAGAACATTTGTGGTTTGAGATAATGTTAGTAAGAGAAGAATGGATGGTGGATATAGTGTATATAGCCACTGAAGATACTCAAACTATAATGGAATAGAACAATAGGATATGTAAATGCTTAGTTAAGGATATATAGAGTTTTACAAAAAAGGGAAGAGAATAATGGCTATAGGGGATATAAATGGGCATATTGAAGAAGTTGATGATGTAGATAACAAGAATGGACAGCTTTTGAAGAATTTTTGTCAGAAAGTGAATTTGAGCATTGGAAATTTATCAAATATTTATGAGGGATCATACATGTGGTCTAGAAATAATATATTCCACACAATATATTATGTATTAGAGAAAGGAGAAATAAATAAAGTATGGAAAATTAATGTGTTTGATAATGAAGAGAGTATGTAATAATGATTATAATTTCTTTATAATAGAAATGGAGAGTAATGTGATGAAAAATAGTAATAAAAGTAGAAAGAATAGTGGAAGATGAAGATGGAGAAGAAATGATAAGAATAAGTTAGAATAATATAAAGTAAAAGTTGAAGAAACCGTGGAAGAGGTGGTTGGGGTGAATATAAAAACTGGTGTGATGAAGTAGAAAGAGTGGCAAATAGGGTTTTTAAAAGTAATAGAAAAATGAAAAGTGTGAAAGAGAAAAAAAAGCATGCACAGAATATAAGTGTGCTATTAAGAACAAAGAAAGCAAAAAAGATGTTAATATTAAATGGGAAAAGTGTTTAAAAAAGAAGTTAGCTAAAGTAAATAATCATAGAGAGAGAATAAAATTAAATAGTAAATTGTTGGTGGATATTAATAAAAATAGAAGAGATAGAAGTAAAAAAATTTAAAATACATTAAAAGAAGGAATGTAGGGGAGTAAGAAATAGTATTACTAAAATATGAGAAATATAATTAGAGGAAATCTTAAATAAGTATGTAATGGATATAGAAAAGATGTTAGATGTGAAGGACAGAGTGATAACAATCACATAGTAATGTAAATATTAGGTTTACAGAAAATGAACTGAATGAGACAGGGAAAAATTGAAAAGTGGAAAGGCAAGAGATTTAGATGGTTGGGCAGCAGAGAGGGTAATGAATTTAGGATATAGGGCAAAATTAAACCTATTACCATGTTTTAATAATATGGCACAGAAGAAAAAATTTCTAGATAGTAGGAGTAAAAAAAGAGTAAGGCTACTATTTAAAGGAAAGAGTAAGGATCATAGAAAGTTAAGCAATTATAAACTGATAGCAGTAATGTCAGTGTTATATAAAGTTTTTGCATATATGGCAGCTGGAAGGGTCACAAAATGAATGGAAGAAAATTATATTGTGGGAAAAATGCAAGGAGATTTTTGATTGGATAGGTGTATAGGTGCTAGCTCATTTGTAGTTACAAAGCTTATAGATATGAGTTGAAATACAGATAGACAGTTATATATGTATTTTATAGATATAAAGAAAGCATATGATAGAGTAATTAGAAATAGATTATGGGTAAGTTTAGTAAATTTGGGAATGGATGAAGACTTTAGTGGATCTTATTAAGAGATTGTATGAAAGTAATTACTATACATATCAATTAGGGAATATAATTTTATCATAGAAAAAAAAAATTAGGGAATATAGAATCTGTTAGTTAAAAATGAAGTGGGACTAAAGTAAGGATGCTCTATCTCACCAATTTTGTTTTTGTTGTATTTGAAGAAAATGGAGAGAGCAATATAAAGACTAAGAAAAGGGGCAGAGATATCATTAATAGGTGGTAAGGGAGTATATACATTATCAGGGCTTTTATTTTCAGATGATGCTTGTTGTGCTCAGAAAGAATGGAAGATAAGTTATGTTGAGTACATGTGCAAGGGTGGGTAGAGAGATGGGAATTAAATTTAGTGAAGAAAAATCAAAAGTAATGAGGAATAATATTGGGAAAAGAGAAGGCAACAAATTTTTGTTGTGGGATAAAATGTTAAGTGTGATTAATAGGTATAACTATTTGGAAATTGTTTTAAGTAATCAGAAAAATTGATTGAATGAATAGGAGAAAAAATGGATAAATGAAGCAAAGAAAAGAAAGGGACTGATAAAAAAATTAACAGTGTTTTCATATAATATGATGTAGATAGAATTGTATGGAAATGAGTAGCAGTAGCAGGTTCATATATATGGTAATGATGTGTTATGTGTTAGTGAAGAGGTGTTAGAGTACTTAGAAAAAATACAAAGAGTTGTACAAAGACATGCATTAGATGCAAAAGCGTGGATGGCAAAGGAGGCAATTTGATGAAAAATGGGACGGTCAAGTTTTTATATGAGAAATACAAAAAGCAAAATAAAAATGTTCAGTAGATTGCAGTTTATGGATAAGATAAATAGGCAAAATAGTATTTAATTGTATTGGCAGGTAACAAGATGGTAAAAAAGGGAGTACAGTATGCAGATTGGATAAAGAATTTATATAAGTATAATTATATAAAAGATGGGATGATTGTGTTAGGAGAATTATTCAGTGTTATAGTGACAAGGAATGAGATAGAAAAATAGATGCATTAATAAGGAATAGAGAGTTGGAAAGATGGAAAACTAGTATAAAGAGTAAAATGAGTTTAAATGTATACAGAAGTAAACAGAATATTTAGTGCAAGTTAATTTATGATAATATCAAGAAAACTAGTTTACTGTTTAAGGCTTGAATAGGATCTTTAGCAACAAGAAAATATACACATAAATGGAATAATGTGGCCAATTTAATCTTCAAGTTGTGTAAGAAAGGCATAGAAAATATTAAGCATCTGTTAATTAAATGTAAATGCATGTAAGCAAAAAGAGTACAAATAATAAAGTTCTGGAAGAACAAATATAAATGAAGTCATTATACAGAAAGTGGGTTCTTGGTTTTTATGCTGGGTTGGGAAAAGATAAGAGAGATTTGGATATAAAGGCCATGGAGTTGTGGAAATGAGATGTAGCAGGATAGAGAAGAATATGGAAAAAACTTAGGGCAGGAATGGAAAGGAAAAAGTGACTAACAGGTTTCTTTGGGCATAATGCTTAAGAGATTTCTGACTCTAAAAAAGAAGAAGTCACAGTGCATTGCATCACACTGCATCATTTTATTTATATTGAATTTAATGTTTATTATCTACTAGGTATAGATTTTTATATAGCAATAAATTAATTAATTTGATATTCTTAAATATTTAATAAGCAATTAAGATTTAATTGTAATTATTTTATTAGTAATAAATAGCAGTTTTATTAAGATAAAAATTATATATGCATTGATTCTATGATTGATAAAGATACAAAAATGATAATATTGAAGATGAGTAATTGTAATTGCAATGAAATGTTTGTTTATTTTATTTAAGTCATTATTGATTAAAGTAAATATTATATTAAGTCAGTAGACAGCCATTAAGATCATAATTTTAATCAATTATAGACATGGTAATAGTAATATAATTTATTCTATTACAAAGTAGAGTGATTTGCTTTAATTATATTTAAAGTTCATTGATGTGGATCATAAATTCAGTTTAAATATTAATTTTTAATATTAATATTTGATTATAATAAGCATTAATAATCTTTCATACATTTTAATAATTATAGTATAAAGGTTTAATAACTTAGCTTTATTAAACTGAAGAGTAATTCGATATGATTTGTCAATTGTGTTTGAATAAGCATGAAATAGTAATCTATTTTTATTATATATGTTAATGTTATTGGATATTATAAATTTTAATGTTAAGTTGATTTTATTTTTTAGTATTATAAGTTGGCAAAAGTGGAGAGATATGTTGGGTTAATTGATTTTATTATTATTATTGACTATTTAGTCTTGTTATAATCAACTTAATTCATAAGAGCATATTAGTATTAGTGGAATAGCATGGCTAAGTTAGCATTGTTTTTTCCTATTTAGTTGTAATTAGAAATCAATTATTGAGTTATATATTTAGTTAGATATCATTGATATTGAAAATTTGTAGGGCATATTAAAATTATTATTTGAATCCATCCATGAATTATTTCATTTAAATATAAATAACATTTATAAATAATTTAAAAATAAAAATAAGTTTGTGTCTTTGTAAACAGTGTTTTTGTTCATAAGGAATATTAAGGTTTATCTGTCTAATTCCTTGTCATTATTTTTATTATATTATATATAAGTAGATTATATGATAAGCATATATAGTTATTTGTAAAATAATATTTGATTTTATTGCTTTATTTTGGAGTACCCTTCCTAATTCTAACATTCTTATGCAATCTTGTTTATTAATTACATTGAAATCACATGCAACTTTTTACAATCCCCCCCCCCAGAGTTGAATATAGTACAGTCATTAAAAAAAATGAGAATTTATAAAGTACTTTTTAAAAATGTATTAATTTAATTATAGAAGAAAAAACAATCAATAAAATATTACTGCAGAAATTTGTCTATTGTATCAGGAAATTTAAGTACTATATAAAAATTTAGTGAAGAATCTGAATTGGATAAATTCAAGCCATTCAATTACAAAAAAAAATGGTGGTTGTATAGATTATAAAATTGATATCAAAACAACTGGAGAGACCATAGTCTGGTTATAGCGAGGTTGCTACTATGTTTCCATAGAACTAAAAAAATATTACAAAAAAGTATATTGTCCAGAACATGCATTTCATTGCAAGGAAACCACTTTCCTCTGATATGGTTAATGGTTTTATACTTCACTGTCCATTGTATTTTTTTAAAAAAATCACAGTGCAATAAATTTATTATTAATATTATTATTTGAGTTAATGTGAATGAGTGAGTGCCACATACACAATAAATATATGTGTAAAATATTCTCTCAGTTTATTAATAATAACTACATTATCATTAATTTTTTAAATTTTGTTTATACCCAATGTTAATATATATATATAAATGTATGTATGTTGAAAAGTACTATTCATCTGCAGGATAAAACAGTAAACAATATTACTGAATTGCAAGAAAACCTTCTAAATAAAGCATAAGCTATTATTTACTAGTGGGGTTTGAAACAAAATATAGTGGATATTGTGGCTCCATATGTACATAATTCTCAGTGCTGTTTCAAAATGATATGTTTATATACACATATCCTTTATATCATGTGGGTGACATGTAAATCATGAGTGGGCAAAATGTTGATCACAGTTCACTGATAGAAGACTAAAATGTTTTGGATGATCATCCAAATTAAGAGAAAATAATGGAATTGGTAATATTTTATGCATAATATTTTGTGCTGTGCATACCAATATATATATTTTTTTAAACATATATAGCTATCATAATTGATAATTGGCTTTTTATAATTAAGTTTGCTGCATGTAGTCAGGTAAACTATCCAATAAATGTGGCATATGACATCTGTTTTTTTATTCAAAATGCAAGATGATGTGAGTATCAATTACAAATTTCAACTTGAATAAATTCTCTGTATAATGCAAATTATATAATGGGTAGGTAGCATTGAATAATGTTTTATAGGTTGTAAAGCTGATAACTATATTTTTTGTTATGCCCAGTGCACACATTTAAATTATTTATAATAAGAAATAGTATTTTATCCTATTTTAAAAGAGGAATGTAATATCTAAAACAAATGCAAAGGAAGGAAAGACATTCAAATTCAGTATTAATATAGATTGAAAAAATAGTTTTGCTTCACAATATTTAATGCAAAATTTTTGTGTTGTACATATTATGCAACTGTGTTATTTCCAAAAAAAGGAAACATCAAAAGACCTTTCAACACCACATATGCAAGTTTGGTAAAGATTATGTAATTAAATGTTAAAATAATTTAAGTCCTAATTACCAGGCAATGACAATGTTTCATTAAACCTATCATTACATCTAAAATTGCAATACTTGCATCATTTCATGTGAGTTATCTAAAAAAAAATCTTTAACAGATGGAAAAATAATAAAAAATGGTTTCTAGAAACCAGCAATTCATTATTTGATTCATTCAAAAATAAAAATGAAATTATTTCTGGAATTAAAGACGTACAATTTTCTCATAGAGCTATCATGGGTCATATAAAAATGATAAATTTAGACCTGGTTGAACAACTATATGACTAACTACATTTGTTTTTCTTTGCAGTTTGATGAATTTCCTGACATAATTAATATTTTTAGCTGTTCATTTTTATAAGAATGGTTTTTAAGAATATGAATGTGAAAGAAGAATTATTAACAATATTACTTTAAAGAAAAAAACATGAAATGAAAATGTTTATGGAATTTTCAAGAAACATTCCAATTTATAAAATTGTATCAATAACCACTAATATGGAACCATCTTTATTTGTAACTTTTATTATTATTACATTGTAATATATAAGTGGTGGTCTGCAACACTAAATAATCCCTATCCTACAAAAATCTACCTCATTCTTGTTTGAGACTATTGTCAGAGATAGTTCATTTCTGTTTCTTTTAGTTATTTAAATGATTAATATTTCAACCTATGATTGTTCAATTTGTTTGAAAAAAAAATTAAAAATAAAGGAATATTTCTGACTTCAGAAATTCTTTAGTGATCAATCTACTATGATAAAAAAAATGGGTCAAGAATTGCTGCATTATATAATATTTTTAAAATATATATCTGAATTAAATACAAATCATCAGCATAAGAAACCACTTTTATAAATCTCAACTTTTAGTATCTGATTGTATTATATTCCTAACGCAGAAAAATTAAGCAATAGAAGTGATCGCATTTGATCATCGTTGCTCCTGTTTATCTATATCAGGGGTCAGTAACCTTTTAGTAGTGTGGTGCTGAACCTATGTTACAATGTCATTCTGCATGCCGACATTATTTTACCAATCCTATTATATTATATTATCAAAATTGGTTCAGTTATAATGGTCTTCAATGTTATATATAATATAAATTAATATATAATATATACTTTTGAAGTTCATGATAACTGGACCTTGTATTATTGATCATTCAATATTTTAAAATGCTGTACTTAGAATCATGTGAAAAGTACATTTTTTAGAATTTGTAATTTTTAACATGCTTTTTAAAAATTATATTACAAATTATAAATTACAACTTTTTACCTATACAAAATATATAATTTAAATATGAAAAAAATATCTTGAATTCTAATATCATAAGCCATTTTTTATTATTAAAATAAATTAATGTGAACCTTGTCCTTGTACCTCATTGCTCAATTGCTCAATGTCAGGTATGTAATTGGTCACTTTTCTTTTGCGCATGTTTCTAAATGTTCAGGTGTTAGTCAACTTCTTTGTGGATTCAAAATATTTTTCACATGTGAGAAAATTTGTTCACATAAGTAAGTTGAACCAAATACAGAAAGCAGAGCCCAAGCAGTTTTTTTTTCAAAGAATTAAATCTTTCAGGTAATGTTATTTTACAATTGAGAATGACAGCCAACTTTTCTAGACAGTTCCCTTCTATAGTTTTCTGCAATTCTACACATTTAGTTTTCCACAATTCTGATGACATTAATTCAATTAATTCCATTTAAAAACTATCAATATCCATTCATTCAAAAAGAGATAAATCAAATGGAGTCATCTTTAAATCAATTAAGTCAGGTTTGATGGGGGAAGAAAACATGGATGTGTGTATTTGAAAGTCTTCACATCATTTGGAAAATTCTTCTCTGAGAGCTTCAATGTATTTTTGAAGTTCATCTTTGTTAATGTTAAATTGATTTGCATGGACCTTTATATTTGGAAAATACTTGTAGTGTTAAATATCACACCAAATATGTCTAATTTTAATGTAAATCCTTTCCAATATTCAAAAGCTTCTAGTACTGTTTGACGCTTCTCTTGCAAATGCATGTTTAACTCATTCAGGTATTGAGTTATATCAGTCAGAAACATCAATTTTCATAACAAGTCTTCATCATTTATTCCTGGATAATGTTGGTTTTTTTTTATCAAGAATCATCTTGATTTCTTTCAGACATGATACAAAGCTGTTCAAGACATTACCTTGACTAATCCAATGAACATTGCTGTATAGAGGGAGGTCTATATATACACTATTCATGTCTTACAAAAGAGATTTAAATTGCCTATGTGTTAATGAAAAATGAGAAACTATAAAATTAATTATTTTGATGACAGTGTCCATTACAGAATTCAAGTGTTGTGATGAGATTTTTGCAACTAAATTTTTCTGTTGGACAATGCAGTAGAAACTCAATATTCAATGTTTAATATGATTTTCAAGAAGTTTAACAAATCACTTTTCCTTTCTGACCATTGCACAGCTGATCACTAAATATTTTATTTATGTTAATTTTCTGATTTTCAAAATAATTGAAAAATGCAGTGAAAATATCATGTCCCTTTGTTGTACCAGTAAGAGGAATCAAGCAACACAATTCTTCATAAATATGATTGTTGTCACAACATCGTGCATCTATTGCTAGACGCACCACATCATTTACATCAGTGCTTTCATCAACAGCAACACTGAATGCAACATATTGTTGTAAACTGTTTTTCTGTTTTGTTGTTACATCTTTGGCCGTGTCGGTTATTCTTGTTTGACTTGATCTTGCAGAAGCTGGTATTTCTCCAATTAGACAGTATCGTTTGTTTATTTGGTAGATCACTGAATAAGATTTCATCACTTTTCAAAAATGTTTCTTTGATGAATTGTCCTTCTGTGAAAAGTTTGCCTTTGGAGCCACACAATGAGCAATTGTATAACTACATTCGGTGGCTTTATTTTGGGTTCCAATTATTTGACTAACATAAGTAGTTTTTCTTAAAGGCAGAAACAGCTCTTTTTATAGCTTCACTTTTCTCATCTGACTTTTTAAACAAGATCACATGTTTAGTTTGATAATGTCTTTGTACACTTGAGGTATGACACACAATACTTTCACATCATAATGTACACACTGCATGATTTTTTTGCTGTACAAATCCATATTTATTTGTCCAGAGTCTTGAAAAGAGCGAATATCATGTTTTTGTTTTTTTATAAGACATTTTGGGAATCTCTCAGTCAGTATGCCATAAAAATCTCTTTTTTGAAAGAAGCGCCACTAATGAGCATCGATTATTTATTTACCATTCAACCATCGAAAATAGCTTTCTAGAATTGATAATGTAATAAGCTTTTTATTTGAATTACGATCTCATTTTTTAATATTATCAAAAGTAAAATGAGAATATCTAGAATTGATTTCGCTTGCAAACAAAAATATCTTTAAAAATATATTTAAAGTCAAATGTATGATTTAATCGTAAATTCAATGCTGAATGTAAAAACAAAAACAAAAAAAGACGCTGTAATTAAAATGTATTTTTTGACTATTTCAATCTATTCCGAGTGCTATTGATAATCATTGACGTGGCAAGCATGGCGCGGGTGCCATTGGTTGCCGACCCCTGATCTATGTCTTAATATTAACGCATTTTTCACTTGCTTCATAAATATTCAATTTTTTTTTCACAACCATTTATTTTGTAAATATCATATTCATAATTTAAAACTTAAAAATTATTAAATATAATTTTAATACAAAGTAGATCTATAAAGAATTGTTTTTTCTTTGTTATGTAAAACATAGTAAAAATAATATATACAGAGAAGCAAATGGAAAAATTAAAATGTAAAAAATAGAAAAATCTATATATATTTTTTTATTATCGATTCTCTATTAAGTTCTTTATTTTATTTTTCAAAAACAAGCTGAAAGTATGAAAAAAAATTATTTTTATAAACAAAATATTTTTTGATTTACATTTGAAAAAATAAAACAAAATTCTTTGAAGTTAAGTGAATTTTCGTTCATATTAAAAAGAAAAAAAGAATGATTTATCGTTCAAGAGTTCATGTATTGTTTAAGAACTAGAAGAAACAGAAATGTGTTGTTATTCATAAATCTTGAGATAGAGAATTGTTCACTCTATCACATCACTAAATCATGCAGGAATAATGTACACGTATAAGAGTAAAAATAACTTAAGAAACTTTTAAGACAAAAACGATTTTGCCTGTAGATTAGCACTTAATAGTTGCATCATCACTATATTGCTTTCTCTTAAGATCATCAATTTTAGTCATTTCCTTTCAAATAGTATTTATGAGCTATTTATTCTGCTACAGTTTTGCTATCTATTGCTATATATATATATTATTTAGTGCTTATTAAACCCCTATTCAGAGGGCATATTATCCACATCTTCAAATTCAGATCTTAAACAGTGGATTTATTGTATCTGATCCACTTTTATCAAGCATTCCATTTTTATAATTTTTGCACAATCAAGATTCTGGTCTAAAATTAAAAATCATTTTAATGTTTTGAATTCAAATCAATTTACTCGCATAATTATATAGAGCTCGGGCCATGTCCATATATTCTTAATGTTCTTATTTAGTAACTGTATGTGCCTTTATACCATTGTCAGCTTGTTATAACAAAATAACACCATATGATCCTAACTTAATAGAGATCAGAATTCTTGAAAAGTATTATTTAAGCTTGAATCATGCAATGTTTTTTTTTTTTAATTCAATAAACATTTGTAGGTTTTAACCTTCAACAATGTTAAAAAAATACAAATGTTTATCAAGTGTCATATTGATCTTACCAGATGTTTCTAGTTGACACACTATCCCAATATACAACACTATTCTTTCTTCTATAATTTTTCTTCTTTTCTAAACCTACACCTTCTTATCTTTAAATGCATAATTAATTTTTACTTCATTTTTTTTCATTTTAATATTGTATATATTTATTTTATCTGGGTTTTTTTTATTCTACTCTAAAACTCATATTTTTAGCATTTTGATTCTTTTCTTATCCTACTTATTTATCCTCAGCTAATATTCTAATCGCCTCTTTAATTTTAGTAGACTCTGTGTCATGGATATTTGATATTGAGTTTCATACCCCTATACTAATTATTAATCGCCAAGAAGACATCATTATTGCTTTTATATATATATATATTGCTACATTTTCTTCTATTTGTTTTTATTTTTGTTAATGTTTTGTTATAATTGACTCAAAAGTTTCAGATGATACTGGCAATAGTTAATTAGAAATATCAAAACATTACTTCAAACAGAATGAGAAATCATAAGCTACGAGTAGTTGACCATCATTAATATAAAAAGTTTTATTTTCCAAACGGAATTAATAATTTTTTGGCAAATTAATCCTGAACACTGAATAATTTTGAAAAAAAAAAAATAGCAGAACGTTAAAAAATATTACAGCATAGTTTTGCTATTTTGATCAATGATAGCGTGATGGACTCTGAAGTTTAAAAATCATGAAAAATGACTTCATCTCTATAATGTTTCATATACAAACTTCTTATAAATTTCCAGGCAATAAACGTTTCAGTATATTTTTACTATATAATAATACATTGATTAACTAAAATTAAGTAATGATTATTAAAGAAAGTTGCTTAGATTATTAATTTTAAAAATTGAAGTATATTGTTCACTATATTGATGAAGAGTATGTTGCATTTTTTGTAGTATTTCCAAACATTTATTATGCAAAACCAGTTTCAGATGTAGTCTTGTTTTAATTTCTTGATATTTTTTTGCGTCAAATATTATTAATAAATTATTATATAGCAAATGTGTACCTACACGCACACATATATATAAGAATAATATTTATAAGTATTTGATAATAATAAAAAGTTGATTAAAATGTTTATTTTTAAAGGATAATAAAAGTAAAATATTTATTTAAAAAAAATGAAATAAATTGAATATATTTTTTGATATAAAAAATAATTGCAGTAATTATTGTTCTGTAAAAAATTTCACAATGATTTTTTATTAAATTGTCTGGAGTTTTGACAATCTAACAATCTTCTTCAGAGCTATAAAATAAGATTGCAATATATTACTTTGTTTACTTATATCTACATACATATTGACTTATGATGATTTTTTTTTTAATTATAAAGGTGTATGTGAGTAAACAATAAAAATAATATATTATAGTAATATTTTGCAATTGTTTTCATTTTGATAAAAGTAATAGCTTGATCAGCTCTTTGTAATTTTAAATCCTGAAAGGCAGCAAATACTCATAATGATAGCTAAAGAAAATTTCAAATATAGCAATATGGTGATTATATGTTAGATTCAAAACATATTTAGAATGTTTTAGGAATACATGAATTCATAAAATTTTGCTACTTGATCTTAAGAATGCTTCTATTATTCCAATTTATAAAAATTATCATGAAATATATTATTACTGATTATAGTTAATCAAAACGTTTTAGCCCTTTTAAAAAATATTTGATGTCCTGAATTTTTTTTAATATTACATCTTATATATAATACAGTAAGAGGAATCATTATTGATTATGTAGTAAAAATATGAAGAAGACCAAGTGTTAAATAAGAATATATTGTTTTCATATTTTTGACTATATTATGGGCAGTTTTATAAACCAACTATCAAAATGCATTATAGTTTGGGTAGTGGATTTTTTATCTTAAAAAAATAACATTGATGACTACATTATTCTTATTAGTTCAAAGGAAAATTTATAGAACATTCTTAATATTCTGAATGCAATCTATGTAGACTTTGACTGAGTAATTAATGCTTGAAAAAAAATCACTTGCTTTATAAACCATTGATAAAAAAAATGTTTTGTAATGTTAAGAGAGGATGATTGACTTTTTGAAATTTTAAACCAATTCAATTATCTTGGTAGTTACTATATTTAAAACATTAAAAGCAAGATTTTCAGCATACTAATGGGAATTGCAAATAGAGATGATATTTTTTTTTAATGTATTACATAAAGATAATAATGGCCTATCTATTAATAATATAAAAACATGGAAAAAAATTCATTTAAAAATGTTCCATAAAATTCTAAAAATTGATAACAAGATCATAAGACCAATCAATATGTGTGGAATTGAAATTACTACTGTAAGATAATATTTTTTTATTGGATTAAGAATAGGAAGTAAGTGAATAGATATTTTCTAAAAAATATATTTGGGGGTAAATTAGAACATTAATTTCTGGAAGAAATAAACTTTATATTGTAAAAATTATCTCTGTTACTTTAACTAGATGCAATATTGACAATATTGGTTGATTTCATTGAAAAAATATAGCTATTTCAATGTATCATTTCAAAGTTATAGACAATGTGTTGAAATATTTCAGAAAAAAATTAGGATGTACTTTTGCAAGATATCAAATACCAAAGTAAAGAATTATCACTTAAGAAATGTGAATATTTGGCTTTCATAAGCTGTTTGTATGATCATCTCAAAATACACTTTTTTTGTCTTAGTTTTTTCATATTTTTTCTTCTGATATTAGAATAGTACATTCATGTTTATTGTAGGATTATTAATTAATATGCATTAAATCAGTGGTAACCAATCTTTTGGAACCCATGGACCATCAAATTCATAATTTTAAACTTATGAATTTTCCCAAAGACTTTATCATGTGTTTGAAGTGTTTGTATTCAGTCATTTATAGTTAAAATCTGCAAAGCGCATGTGCAACAGCTTAATGCTGTTTAGCTATTACAGTTTATAAAACTTCGCGCTATATAAAATAATTGATTTATTTTAAACTCCATAAACTGCTAATATGATTTTTTTAAAAAGATAAATACATTTGTAAAATAATGATCAGAGAACTTTCACTTTATTAATGTAAAATGCGCTTATTTATAGAAAATTATAAATGCTTATTTAATTATAACACAATTATAAACGGTTATTTAATCATAAAATCTTTAACAGTTGTTTAATTGTAACAAAATTATTAAAGTTAGTTTAATTATTACAAAATAATTCCAAGTTTAATTAAATATTACACATATTTAATATGATATTTGTCCCTACTTGTTTGAAATAATTTTTATGGATATTTGGCTCTAATGATGTTATTGCAAGATAGAGACCATATTTATTTTAAGCTGAGACCTGTATAGAGTTTTAATTGCTGTGATAGATGAAAATATCTTTTCACACAAATATGTTGTTGAAAATTAAATCAAACTTTCTATTGCTTTTTCACTCAACAATGGGTACTCACTTTTTATGGAGAGCCAAAAATGAGGTATTGATAAGGTTGATTGGAATTTAGCTTTGCGACTGGACTGTCAACAGATAATAAATCAATGAGGCTTTCTTTTTCATTCATGCTTAAATTGTTATCTTCAATGTTTGCTAAAAATGGATCTATTATTCACATATTGCTATGTCTGAGATCTTCTTTCTTTGGGCAAAATGACTAAAAGATTATGTGAGTGATTGTAAGTGCTGTTAAACAATGGTTACCACCTGCCATTTGACATCCTTCCTTCCTCAAATATTCATCAAAATTTGAAAACATTTGCAAATCTTCTTCAGCCAATCACATTTGCCACAATAATATTTTATTGTTTTTTTAAAACCATCCATTTTACCACATAGTTTAAATATTTCCTTAAGCAGTCCTTAGAAGGATATGTATAGGTTATTTAACAATGAAAAAATATCTACCAGGTATGCAAGCTTGGCTTACCCACTCATTATTGGACAAGTGTTCTTGAAATTTCAGATTATTTTGCTGCTGGAAAATAATTTGACTTCTTTGGGCAGGGGGAGTGGCCAGTTTAGTATTTTTTCCCTTGACAGTAATCTCATCTTAATGTGAAAAAGCAGGTGAGTATATTGTAAACTCATTTCTTCATAAATTGCTTCAAATATTTGAGAATTGAGCACTTTGGGTAAAATTTCATTTATAATTTTAATAATATCTGATATTTTATGTAGTTCTGGGGATATTTTTTCCCTTGCAAGTTGCTCTTGATGATATATAATGCAGTGTATAGATAAATGTCTGGTTAATCAACATTTTTTATTTTTGCAACAATTCCTGAAAGATGAACAGTCATGTTTGTAGTACTATCTATATGTATCACAATACATTTTTTTCATTCAATTACATGTTCCAAGAAATAAGTATTAATTGTTTCTAAAACTTCAGAGCTTAATTATTCTAACTGGCAATTTGAGTGAACAAAATAGTTTTTTCCTGTAACTCTCCTTCAGAATCAATCTTCACAAAACAGAGAAGTGCCTTGTTACTTATGTCCATTGATTCATCAAGTTGAATTGAATAAAATTGCTGACATTTTTCATAACTTTTATAACTTGATTTTCAATATCTTCAGCAATGTCTTCAATCATGCACTTGACAATGTTAGCAGATATGGGAATTGTTTTCAGTTTCTGGACAGCCTGCTTTCCCAAAACATTTTCACAGACTTGTAATATGCAAGGCTTAATTAATTCTTCTCCTATCATATATGGCTTTTTATTTTTCACATTCTGAATTGCTATCAGATAAAAAGCCTTTAATAAGAGCTTATCTTCAACAATCGTTTTTGTTAATACCTACTTTTGCATATTTTTATGCATTCTTTGAAAAAATTTAACTGGTTTCTTAGCAAGACACAATCAAAAGTGGTCATGGGTCCAGATTACTACCAGGTTCTTAAATAAATCCAAATTTTAAGTAGTTTGAATAATATTTTTTTGATACTTTGAGTTTTTTCTTCTCTCCATCTTCAATTCAAATGTTCTTCCTAATAGTGCCTGACAGAACTGTGCTCACTCTTATTCATTGATAAGCTTATAGTTAAATGAAATTCACATATTACTATTGTTACTATTATCATTAGTTACATTACCTTTGGTATTATTAAGAAAATGCAAAATATTCCTTTGCTTTTCTCACTCATTGTGGGTTTATTTAATTCAAATCTAAAACCAAACAAGAAATGATAGTTATCAAAGTCAAACTATTTGATAGCCTTAATTATAACATTAAAAGAAATACACAATTAAAAAGAGCATTTGAGAAAAAAAAACAAATATATTAAAAAAATTGAATGAGAATAAAAAACGTGGAGCAGAGTGACTGCTGTAATGGTCACAACAATATGGAAACTGCTTCAGTATTATTGCATCTCTCTTGTTTCTCCCTCTCTAGTACATTTCATGAATTTAGTGCAATATAAAAGTGAAAATTGTCATTTAGAATATAAGAATTTCTTAGAATATTATTTTTGTTTTATTATTAATAAAACATACTAAATGCAAATAATGTCTAGATTTTTCTGCAGACCACCAAAATTTTCTTGCAGACTTGTGACCGCTGTATTAAATTACATCATTTATGCTTAAACAAAAAATAGAATATCAGCACTGTTGTCAAGGCAACATTGCAATTAAGCTGTAAATAAAATTTTAATTGTAATATTGTCTGATAATAGATACTGATATTCTATTTATTTATTTAAATGTGAGGGATATGCTGATGTAATTTATACATGATAACCAGTTAACTATTGACAGTTATGATTTTATATATACAATAGTTTTAAAAAAATAATTTATCTAAAATAAGAAATAATAAAATGCCAATTAAATATATTCACAATATTTTGAGTTATTATCATATAATTATAACATAGTAAGTAAATAAGAATAAGATTTTCACCAAAATTGCTCAATCTATAAGACAAGTTTACTGTTCTTTTCTCTCTGAATTTAAGATCAATAAAGTATCATCATCTTTCTTTTTATATTATCAAAAAAAGTGTTCAAAGTAGAGGAGATAAATTGCATCTTTCTTTTTATATGCCTAATAGATTTTATTTAAAAATTTTTTGAATTTTTTACAAAGCAAAATGATGAATAGATGAGAATAACTTAGTCTTTTTGTATTTACAGTTATTACAAAGATCAATTATGGTCTTTATTTCTTTGAAGGTGTAAAATAATCAGCCAAGGTATCAGTTGGTGATTAGAAATAGAGGGTGTTAAGAATCTTCTGTTTACATCCATTGTTTGCCATTTGATGGCAATCTTTTATTTAATTATCTACAATTGGAAATCACCTTTGACTTAAAGCAATAAAATTGATTTGGAAAATAGACATGGAGTACAGTTCAGGGGCACAAACATTGGAAATAAAAGATGGAAGAACAATATTATGGGGATTATATTAGTTATTTACTTTAATACAGCATACCAAAAGCAAATAATTTAAGTTTATGGCTCAACAAATTCTTATTCTGATGAAGGAATACAGTATTTTACACAGATGTACATTTTGCTTTTGATTAAATTAGATAATATGTTAAAAGAATCATGAGAGGTTTTAATGTGAAAAATGAAAAACAATTGAAAGATGAAAGGGTTTGGATAAGATAGATTAAGAACTAAATAGTGGAATTTTTAGAAAAAACTGTAGATTATAAATTATTAATTTGAAAAAAAAAAATGTAAAATGGACATGGAAATATCCAAATAAAGCTACAACATAACTAAATTATACTTTGATTAATATAAATGTTGGTGTATTGGTGACATTTACAAAGACAAGCTGTTAAGAAAGATAGATAAAAATTACAAATTTTGAAGCCATCTATCCTAATATAAGATTATTTTATATCATTTTCAGAGCACTTTTTAATCAAACTAGCCACAATAACATGCTGAAAGGCAGTTCTGCCATAGTAGGTCACATCTGAATATTAAGGGACATTATAGATAAGATCAGTTAAATATAATTTGCCTTTTCATTGTATTTGTAGATGATAAAAAGACAGTTGATTGTGCAAGTTTTGTTTGTGCTTAAAACCTTTTTTGGAAAGTCAAAATATATATCCAAGATATTATCAAATTTTGAAGAATATTTATCAAGATGCAAAAAAAAAAAGATTGAACTATATGTTTACTCTAATGTGTATGCATGGAAGGTATTTACAAAGCATTTTGTGGATTAAAATACAGAGCTAAGGATATAGAAGTAAATGGGGATTGCTTAAATCATTTAGATTTTTCAGATTATGTAGAAATATTATAAGAGTTATCTGATTAAAACAAGAAAATAGAATTAAATTTAATCATTAAAACAACGAAAATATTGTTCAATGGCTTTAAAAAAAGATTAGTAGTAATAGATTAGCAATTTAGAACTATAATTAATACAGGTGTAAACATAATAGATAAAATTAATCATAGAATTAAATTTGCATGACATGATTTTGATATAAATAACTCAATATCAAATAGAAATTTGCATATAGTCTTCAAAGGAAAGGTTTATCATTATTCATATATTACTCTAATTCTTAGATCTTTATTTGTTTTTGTTTTTTATTATAGGATGATAAATTCCCTTCAGTTGCATAGCAAAGTACAAAAATCTCTAGAGATTAAAACAAATAATTAACAGTGAAGTAAAATTGGGATAGATATATCACTAGAAGATGTAATAGTAAAGAATAAGTCAAATTTTAATCAGGATTCCAATCAAAAAAGGAAACAAATGGGTTATGAATAGGTGAAATAGAAAAGTTTGATGAAAGGACGTGGAGAGAGCAGCTGTAAGTCAGAAAAACTGAGGTTTTCGTCCTGAAGTAGAATGATATTGATTGAAAATTATATATATATAGTATAAATTAAATAAAATTTGTAATCTGCTTTTTCTTATGAATTAAGAATCATTTGATATTTTAGTCGTAATAAAAGATTGAAAATTACGGAGTATTTTGCTTCATTAATCTATAAAGAAGCTAACTATATTACTGTAGTCTTTGATGCAAACTTCATTTCTATATTACCGCAGGCGATTCCTAAAAAGGTTTCGCTAACGAAGTGAATCACTTTGCTTACCCAAAAGCAAACTGATTTTGCTGCTTTGTGATAAAAATAAAAAAAATCAAACAAGAAAAAAATCTTTGATAAAATATTAAAAGGCTTTGTGTTTTAATGAGTTTTGTAGATAATTTTCGACTTCCTGTATTATGTATATATAAATATACGCGAATATATAAAATAAGTGCTATATTATCTATCTGAAATGATAAGAGTAGTACGACTCATGGCTATATTAGAATAGTAATTTAACATTGTTTTGCCACTTCTATAAATTATTAATTTTAACTATTTTACTCAGAGCTACTGCAAGAAAATGAACCCTCTTACTTCAGCAGACGCACGTCTAGCCTATATGTGTTAAATTTAAAATCGGATTTTATTTAAGATTGAATAAGCAATGACTACCAAACCATGTGTATTTAAATTTTCATTACCAAACTGATTTCTGGATTTTGGTTTTATTAATAAATCCTGGGATTCAAAATTGAAAATTATGCATGAATACATCCAGAAACCATCCTTTACTCCATTTTACTAGTCAGGCAAAAAGCCAAAAAAATTAAAAACGCTAAAGTTTTAAACTCAATAAAAACGTGCTTGAATATGGGAGAGTCAACGATTTTTTAAAAAGATATGATTTAGAGAAATAATTTTAAAATGTTTTCACTTTTTGTTTATATTTAAGTCCAACGAATAATTATTTACTGAATGATATCACTTCAGTGTGCAATCATAGTTTTTAATTGATACCATGCCTGGTTACATAATTGCTTAAATTTATCTTAAGACAATTTGCACAGAAAACCTGTAAAAATCTAATTATTATCACTTTATGGAAAAGTCTTGTTTATTTGTGAAAATATTTAGGAATTTATATCTCATATATCAATACATTGCACAGGCTAAAACCTGCATTTATATATGTAATATAGGCGGGGTTCGAACTTAGACTCATATATCTAAAATATTAATATCTGAATCATAATCCTTATAAAATCTTGGGTAATAAACTAAAAGTGATTCTATTTTTAGTGCCAGTTTTTAGATGGTGATTAGTCTCATTACATTATTATTAAAATTTACTTAAAAATACATAAAGAAATCTTATTAAAATATCAATATTTACATACCTACACACACACACACATATATATATATAGCTTCATGATAGGTGTCAGTGTATTTTCTTGCATTGATAAGGATAATTATCTATTCATATGTTTGTTGTTTATTCTATGTGGACAGTTAAGTACATGTTTATATAAAATCTTGGATATATATTATTTGTATTAAAATGCATGTTTTGTAAATTATGTGTAATGATCATATATATGCATGTATATAGTAATGTGAAAAAATATTTATAGAGAGTTAATAATATTTATTGTACGAATATAGAATATACTTTTAATGCTTTCATATCATATTCATGGTCACAATGAATATGAAATGAAAGTGTCCTAAGTATACTCTGTATATTTAAACTTTGTATGAGTATTTTTTCACACTAATATTTAAAATGGCAAAGAATGGAAACATATATATATATTGTAATGGGAACATACACCGTTACATTATTTTTTTTATTAAACATAAAATTAAAATAAAAAGTTCGCATTTAAAAACTTCTTTTTTTTTTTTAAGACATAAAAAATGAAAATTAATTCTATCTTAAACTCGTATATATATAAAATCGCACAGATGAAAAAAGTTATTAAAATAAAACTTTATTAAAAATAGAAAAAGTATTTTAAAAACAAAAAATTAAAAAGATTTAGAGATAAAAATATATCTTTAAGTTTGCAAAATTATTTAATTAATTCTATTGTATAAAATGGAAATGATTAATTTTAATTAGTAAAAATAAACCAACCCTTGGGCATTTCAAAATGCATAAGCAAAGGTCAGATAGGAGAGGAAAAACAATAGGAACAGAATGGCCAATGAAAGAAATCCATTAGGGAATTGAACCTCAATGGAAGGATCATCATCATCGATGACGTAATGTCCATTGGATCCGAAAGTTACATATAAAAGAAAAAGTTTGGAAATAAATTTTTAGTGAGTGAAGAAAGAGATGGGAGAGAAGAGATGTGACTATATGTCTTAGTGTGGAGTTGAAGGAGACGGGATTGAAAAGATGCACTCTTCAATCCTTTCAGTCTCGTTAAAAGGAAAGAGAAATGACATTGTTTTCTACATTGAGGACCAGCTAAAGTAAGACCTCCGGATGAATAAATAAAAAGCCTAACTGGATACAAATCTCTTCAGGATGATGTGGGAATTTGCATTTAAAATTGCAAGCAACGAATAAAGATGAACGTTTTAAAAATCGTAAGAACTTTATGAACATTTTCAAAACAAACTCTAAATTCTAAACTTTTCAGAAATTATCGCAATAGTATTTCCTATCTGACTAAACTAAAGTATTTATTAATTCATTTTATTTGATGTATTTCTTTTTTAAAATCATTTCCATTTATTTTTTTTTGTTCTTTTAAGTTTTATTTATGATTTTTGTTTTTCGTTAAACTAATTTATATAAATGTTAAATATAAGTCGGGCATGAATGGCTATATAGATTTGTAAAGTTATATTAATTAATTAGGGGAGGGTAATCGTAGGTTATTTGTTTCGTAGTTAAATTAGGTCGATGGATTGGATATATTGGTGTAATTAGTAGATGTAATATGAGATTCGCTATGTGCAGAATCTCAGTATACGCCGCACACTCCTGTTTGCCTATGGAAGGGATAATAAGATAGAGAATGCAGTCCCTTCATATGGAGTTTTTTTTATTGCTCTTCTCATCAGATAGATGTAGTATTCCTATCTGGGCGAGAGTCAATTTCTTCGGTTAACCCTGCTGTTCAGATGTACATTCCTGATGGTAGGGTATTTGTGTTGTTGTATTGGTATTACATTGAATACATCGATATATCAGATGGATTGACATTGGTTTAACTGCGAACTTTTGGCCTAAAGTTAAATTAGGGATAAAATATTTTCTTTTCAAATGCAATCTATGTAGTCTATTCATACTCGACACTTAAAAAAATAAACTATTAAATTCATCTATGCGAACTTCAAAATAAAAGTTTAAAATGTAGTTAAATGCTAAAGTAAACATACTAAAATAATAATGCTAAATTTTATATATATGTGCGTAAATAAATGTTTGTGTGTTAATTACTGGCAGTGGCTTATTTTATTCTTTTTTTAAAAAAATATTCTTAGATAAGAATTTATAAAATATAAATTTCTATGTCTCCACTGAACTAGTGACAATGGGCTAATGGTCGGAATCAAAATATATGAAATAAAAAAAAAATTTTTTTTTTAAACTTACGTATCTGCCTACTATATACATTTTCTAGGTTCAAATGCCTAGTGGCGCCCTGTAGTGCAGATACGTTAAGACTCATATTATTCTGGACCATTATAATATATATATAGTAATTAATTTCATGAGTTAAGTGTCTGACATGATATTTACACACCATAATATTTGTATATGAAAATAATTAACAGATTACATGATAAAATCTTTCATTAGAATAGCTTGGGAAAGTCTCACAAATGTGCTATTTTTTTGTATAGAAGATTATACCATAAAATATTATAAATATTTCAATTATATTAAACTAAGTTATTATTTGTTTGTGTACTGACCAACCCTGATAAAATAGATAAATACAATAAAAATTCTGCTATACTTTTAATATATATAAATACATATATTTATATGCATTTTTCGGGAATTTAGATTTACTTTTTCATTCACAAATAACATATCCCTAATTGGAATGTTAGACATTATCCAATTCATATGTTAAATAGGTCTGATATTATATCATTAGAGACACCCAGAACTTATAGATAGCAGGGGCAAAAAGGACGCAAGCCCAGGATGCCATGCTATATAGGTCACCAAAGTAGATGCTCAATTCTTTTATAATATAAATAGTATTAACTGATAAAACAGATAATTGTATAATTTTTATATTCAATTCCTCTTTAAATGTTAAGTTATAAATTAAATATTGTTAGTTTGTATATATTTGTGCTAATTCTGAATATGTATGGTTATTGATATGGAATCAAATGATGAAGAACAACCTTTATATGCACATTTTCTTGATTTGATATTGCCAATTACAATTATCAGTAATTTTTTTTATTATTTTCTGGAAGTAAAAAATTTCGCATTCCAATACTATCAAGTTTTGGATTCTATTACTAACTAGCCAAATTAGATATATGAATCATTGAACGAAAGAAATTAAAATTTTCAGTTTTTAACTAAACAGGAATAACTAAAACAGTACACTACAGATTTTGCCCTAAAATATGAAAATGGGGTTAATGTTGTAGAATTGATAAGTGAAATTGAATCATTCAAATTTAAAGTTTTTAAAATTTTGCTAAACTTGAAAACTTCACTTAAGTTAGATATTTTAAATGATATTTATTAATGGAACGTGAATATTTTATATCCTAATATAAAAATATGTTACAAAATATTTTTGACATTATCTGTATCAATTGCAACTGGGGAACATTCTTTTAAAAAAACTCAACAATTATTAAATATTATTTGCAGTCATCCACAAAACAAACCTGATTATCTAGTTTTGCAACTTTATCAATAGAAAATGACCTTCAAAAACAAATTAATTTTGCTAAAATAATTGAGATCTTTGCAGCAACAAAAGCAAGAAACGTGATCTTTTTGTGATATTTTATGATAGTTTTTTCATATAATTACATACAATGTAAGAATGCTATTTGTATGTAACAAATTAATTTATTTGTAATTATTTAACAGTAAAAAAAAATTTGATGATATATTATAAAGATGTGAAATTTTATTGCCTACCCCAAAGCACTAAAAAGGCTAATGCCAGTTCTGAGAATACCTGAGAGAGAATTCAATTACTCGTCAAAGTGTGAATAATGTATAGTATTTATCAATACTGTTATTTATATTGATATGGATGACTATATATTTTCATGCCAACTTATTGTTTAAATAGCCACTTTGTTACATATATTTAAATGTGATTTCATATATAACTTATGTATTGTATATATATATGTGTGTGTGTGGGTGTGTATGAAAACAGTCCATATCTACACAATTCCAAACAATACATAAGGATCTCAATCTGTTTGTTGTCAAGGCAACCTGCTTTATGATAAAGATGCATACCCACCTTCATCTATGGTCTAATATGTTTATATAGGCACTAAAGAATGATACTTGACTGAAAGAGATTAAAATGTATAATTCAAAGAAGATTAAAAATTTAATTCATTAAACAGGTAAATATAACCTGATTTTGAAAGCACACTAACAAATATTCCATTTTAACTTTCAAACTGCACTCAAATTATATATTATTTAGATGATAAAGTTAATAATGCTCAAGGCTACGATATTAAATATTACTCAATTTGGATTGCATTACCTTTTTGATGTTTAATATTTAAATTTATGTCAGCTAATTGGCACAACATTTTGGATCTTGTAGGTTATATGAATAACATGTTGATTCTTATGTATAATAAATTTGTCTTTTTTTGTCATTAGATTGTAGCTCCATTTAATTAAAAACAAAGTCAAATATCCATTCTGCATGTTTAAACAAATTAGATATATGTCTTTTAAGTTCACATAAATTCAATAAAGTTTAAACAAAGATAAGTTACACTAACAACTTTGCTTTTGTAACTCTATCAATAAAATATTTCTATTAATACAACTTATAAAATACAATATAACAATTTGTCAATTACTAAAATAGAGAATTATTAATATAAATAAAATAACTATTACCAAGTGCTTTCAACCCCTACGAGTCCTTATCAAGGCAATAAAAAATTCATATTTTCTCCTAAGTGATAAATTAAACATTTCATTGCATTGGCCATGAACAACTAATCGGAAAAGTAGTTAATTTTGAATTCATAGCATATGATCGTCTGTTTCATGCATTAATATTGCAAAATCTTTTGGACTACATATATGGCTTGTATTACTTTGGTAAACATAAAAAGCCAAATAAGATGTATCATCTTCCCTTGCTATAATATATATATATAATACATATTTTGCGGGTTCATCCATGTTAAAAACTTTTAATATTAATATACTGACGTTTCGACTTGGTCACACAAGCCATCCACAGAGTTATAAAGGTAGAAAGACAGTTGTAGAGGCGCTACAATCACTGATTTGAATAAAATGTTAAAATTCCACTAATAGCAAAAAATGTTAAATTTAGGAATCTTTTTTAAAAAAATCTTTCCAAATAGGAGGAAGTTTGCATGTATCATCTCGCTTATTGATACAATCTGGCCTTTTAAGTATCTCAATGGCTTCTCTAATTTTGCATTGGTAGAGATTATCACATCTGGATATGATCCTGGTACTAGAAAAATCAATTTTATGACCTGAATCTATAGTATGGAGTGAGAGTGCTGATGATGATGAGAGTTGTTTAACTGCATTAGCATACTCATCTCTCCTAACCCTGATGCGGCGATTACTCATACCTATGTAAGAAGCTTTACAATTTTTACATGAGATTTGATAGACACCATGAGATTCAAGAGGGATTGAATCCTTAGGCTTAGTTATTATATTGCTGATCTTTTGATGAGCAGAAAATGCTGTATCTATATTATAGCATTTTAATATACGTCCGATACTGTCTGTAGTTTCTTTTACATATGGAACACAAATCCTAATAGCTGATTTATCATCTTTTTGTTTCCTATTTTGTCTATTTTGGGCTTGAAATAAGGCTTTTTTTTATAAATTTGTAATTATAACTATTTGCTAATAAAACACTATTAATATGATTTTTATTTCTTCTTTCAGGTGTGTCTCATCTGAAAGGTTAATTGCTCTATTTAAAAAAGTTTTGGCTACAGAAACTATCTGAATTGGGTGATGATGAGAATGGAAATGCAAATTTCTGTCTGTGTGTGTATCCTTTCTGTAAATAGAAAAAGATAAACTATTTGGTGTTCTGGTGACTAGAACATCAAGAAAAGGAAGTTTTCCATCAGACTCTGTCTCCATTGTAAATTTAATATGAGGATGCATATTATTTAAATGTAAGAAAAAAATCATCTAATTTATTTTTTCCATGTTGCCATATGACAAAAGTGTCATCTATGTATCTGAGCCAAATGAAAGGTTTTAAAGATGATGATTCTAAAGCACGAGGTTCTATATATTCCATGAATAAATCATCTATTACTCCTGATATAGGTGAGCCCAAAGGAGTACCAAAAACTTGTCTGTAATGCTGTCCATTGTATACAAAATATGTATTTAAGAGACAATGTTTAATTAAAGCAATAATATGGTCTGGTAAATTGCAACGTTATGAGATTATATTTAAAGCTTCATCAATTGGAATGTTTGTAAACGAAGACACGACATCAAAACTGACCAGAATGTCATTAGCATTAATTTTTAAACTTTTTAAAACAGAAATAAAATGAAGAGAGTTTTAAATATATGATTTAATAGATGGGATTGTAGGTTTAATGAAATCCGATAAGTATCTGGCTAAAATATGAGTTGGAGAACCTATTGCACTTACTATTGGACGAAGGGGGGTATCTGGTTTGTGAATTTTTGGAAGTCCATAAAATTTTGGACAGACACAAAATTTTTCACGAGGGATTATTTTATTTTTTATCTCTGTTTCAATAGGTGATTTATTAATAATAGCTTTTGTTGTTTTTTCCAAATACGTAGTATGATCTCTTTTTGATAGTTTATAAGTTTTATCATTAAGCAGATCTAAAATTTTATTATGGTAAATGTCACGATCCATTACAACTGTGGCATTACCTTTATCAGCTGGAAGTACAACAATTGATTTGTCCGATTTTATATTATTTAATGCTTGTCTTTCTTTCTTTGAAATATTATTTTTAGGAAGCTTAGCTTTTTTAAAAATATTACAAATCTCAGCTCTAGCTAAATCAGCCAATGTAGAATCAATTTTATCGAGAGCTGATTCAACATTACAAACAATTTTCTCAAAAGGTATCTGGGAAGGTGTTAAAGCAAAATTGAAACCTTTTTCTAAAACCGAAATTTCATCTGTAGAGAGGGCTTTCCTAGATAAATTATAAACAGTTTTTTTGATTTGGATACATAATGTTTGGGGATTGTGTTCTAATTAGCATTTGCAATTTCTAATTAGAACACAATCCCCAACGGTTTTTTGATTTGGATGAAATTTCGGTTTTAGAAAAAGGTTTCAATTTTGCTTTAACACCTTCCCAGATACCTTTTGAGAAAATTGTTTGTAATGTTGAATCAGCTCTCGATAAAATTGATTCTACATCGGCTGATTTAGCTAGAGCTGAGATTTGTAATATTTTTAAAAAAGCTAAGCTTCCTAAAAATAATATTTCAAAGAAAGAAAGACAAGCATTAAATAATATAAAATCGGACAAATCAATTGTTGTACTTCCAGCTGATAAAGGTAATGCCACAGTTGTAATGGATCGTGACATTTACCATAATAAAATTTTAGATCTGCTTAATGATAAAACTTATAAACTATCAAAAAGAGATCATACTACGTATTTGGAAAAAACAACAAAAGCTATTATTAATAAATCACCTATTGAAACAGAGATAAAAAATAAAATAATCCCTCGTGAAAAATTTTGTGTCTGTCCAAAATTTTATGGACTTCCAAAAATTCACAAACCAGATACCCCCCTTCGTCCAATAGTAAGTGCAATAGGTTCTCCGACTCATATTTTAGCCAGATACTTATCGGATTTCATTAAACCTACAATTCCATCTATTAAATCATATATTTAAAACTCTCTTCATTTTATTTCTGTTTTAAAAAGTTTAAAAATTAATGCTAATGACATTCTGGTCAGTTTTGATGTCGTGTCTTTGTTTACAAACATTCCAATTGATGAAGCTTTAAATATAATCTCACAACGTTGCAATTTACCAGACCATATTATTGCTTTAATTAAACATTGTCTCTTAAATACATATTTTGTATACAATGGACAGCATTACAGACAAGTTTTTGGTACTCCTATGGGCTCACCTATATCAGGAGTAATAGATGATTTATTCATGGAATATATAGAACCTCGTGCTTTAGAATCATCATCTTTAAAACCTTTCATTTGGCTTAGATACATAGATGACACTTTTGTCATATGGCAACATGGAAAAAATAAATTAGATGATTTTTTTCTTACATTTAAATAATATGCATCCTCATATTAAATTTACAATGGAGACAGAGTCTGATGGAAAACTTCCTTTTCTTGATGTTCTAGTCACCAGAACACCAAATAGTTTATCTTTTTCTATTTACAGAAAGGATACACACACAGACAGATATTTGCATTTCCATTCTCATCATCACCCAACTCAGATAGTTTCTATAGCCAAAACTCTTTTAAATAGAGCAATTAACCTTTCAGATGAGACACATCTGAAAGAAGAAATAAATCATATTAATAGTGTTTTATTAGGAAATAGTTATAATTACAAATTTATATAAAAAGCCTTATTTCAAGCCCAAAATAGACAAAATAGGAAACAAAAAGATGATAAATCAGCTATTAGGATTTGTGTTCCATATGTAAAGGGAACTACAGACAGTATCGGACGTATATTAAAATGCTATAATATAGATACAGCATTTTCTGCTCATCAAAAGATCAGCAATATAATAACCAAGCCTAAGGATTCAATCCCTCTTGAATCTCATGGTGTCTATCAAATCTCATGAAAAAATTGTAAAGCTTCTTACATAGGTATGAGTAATCATCGCATCAGTGTTAGGAGAGATGAGCATGCTAATGCAGTTAAACAACACTCATCATCATCAGCACTCTCATTCTATACTGTAGATTCAGGTCATAAAATTGATTTTTCTAGTACCAGGATCATATCCAGATGTGATAATCTCTACCAATGCAAAATTAGAGAAGCCATTGAAATACTTAAAAGGCCAGATTGTATCAATAAGCGAGATGATACATGCAAACTTCCTCCTATTTGGAAAGATTTTTTTAAGAAACATTCCTAAATTTAACATTTTTTGCTATTGATGGAATTTTAACATTTTATTCAAATCAGTGATTGTAGCGCCTCTACAACCGTCTTTCTACCTTTTATAACTCTGTGGATGGCTTGTGTGACCAAGTCAAAACGTCAGTATATTAATATTAAAAGTTTTTAACATGGATGAACCTGCAAAATATGTATTTTATATATTTAACCTGTGCAAATCTTCATTTTAACATATATATATATGTTGTTGAAGGTGATATTTAATATTTGTCTTGGTTTCCCCAATATAATTAAAATAATTAATGATTCTCTGTTTTAGCAATTGACGAATTTGTATATTGTATTTTGTAACTTTATGTAATTAAAAGTTTCATAATATTTAATGGTAATAGCTATATCATGAAGGTTAATGGAATTAAATGTAATTTGTGAAACAACAGCAAAAAAAAATCTAAAGTTAAAAATATAACATATTATTTCATAAATATTTGTGCTGATAGGCTAAAACTATTAGGTCACATAACCTTGTAAGCAAAAGAATTAGTATGCCCTGTGACTCATATTTTACTTTGTTGAATTCAATCACTATTATGTTATTCCACAGTTATTCTGCAGTATATGTTTTAAATTAACCTAAAATATGACGTAATTGATTTTTTTTTTGTTTAGTAAAAAGATTGCAGAAAACTTTTATGCATTTATAAACTTTTAAATAGTATAAAGAGCTATATAAAGAGTTCATAATTTAAAAGATATTTTTTTTTGCAAACTACCTAATAAAAGAATAGTTATTAATTCTCAAAAATCAAAAGAAATTGGTAGAAGAATCTTGAAGAACTGCTTTATTCAACATCTTCTGGTTGTGGATCAAGTTCAATAATGAATGCATCAAACTTGATTAGCCAGATTTTAAAATGATTGACAAACTAGTAACTTCTTTAGTTAGCGGTAAACATTTGATAAAATTCTTGAAGTGTTATCTTGTATAAAATCTGTGGAAATAATGTTGTGAAAATCCTAAACTGGCCTCATTTAAATATAATTAGATAAAGCCTCAACATCCAGAGAACTCATAGCTCATTAATTGTTATTGGAAAATGGTTATACGGTTTGAGAAAAAAAAAAGTATGAAATTTAAATCAATTTTGTCTAGGTACTGGGAACTATGCTATTTAATTCTTGTTTTTAAATTTGCTCTGATCTTCCTAACATATGCTGTCCATATATTCCACATCTATTGACATACCTAATATTTATTTTATCAATAATATTTATCTTTACAATTATTAATTATTCTTTTAATTTTCATGGTTGATCAAAAATTCTATATTAAAATTTGTTTAAGGTACTATGTGCAATCTTATAAACTCCAGTGAAATATCGTGATTATTATTTTAGTCTTCTTGTTTCATTTTAACTTACTACAGGAAATTTTCATATATTCTTGCAAAAATTTTTTGTCATATACATATATAGTCACCTAATATTTCTTTTCCTAATTATTCCTATTTCCACAGACCTAAAATTTTAATTAGTAACATATGTAAAAACTTTGGGCTTGGAGTATATGTAATCTCTAATATTAAAAGATTTTCCTAATATCAAAAAAAATGCACTTTTTTCCACATTTAAATATTTTGCATTACTTTATTATTATATTATATTTAAACAAAGATGTATTATTTAATATACCAAACATAAATGTAATAATAAATTGTGGACAACAAACAAAAACATCACCCACATATCTTCTACGTATTCATCATTATTATAAATATCCACTTGAAAATGAGTATAGTCACCTAATTTGAAAAAGAAAAATGAGAAAACCAAAATTTTTGTTAAGGATATATTTTACTAAGATTATGCAAAACTATCTGTAAACATAAAAGCATTTACATTTATTATATATTGGTACTTTGCCTATTAATTGACATCTTGCAATCCTATATTTTAATCTCTTCTGCAGCAAACTTTCATTCTGAAAAACTGATCACTTTTCTCATTTACAACTTCTCATTTTATCCTATTCTCATTTATATCCTACCAATAAAATCAATAAGTATTACGTTTCTTTAAATTTCCTGTCAGATAAATTTTATGATATAAATAGTAACATCCTTCCTGCCAAAAAAATCTGTTATCTCTTATACACTTAATTCCCAATTCAATAAAACTGTCTTTGTATCTGTACATTCTTTATCATCATATCCAGCAAGCTAATGAGTATATGGATAGGTCTTATGATTTTAATATGATATTTTCAAATTATTAATAGAGAATATTTGAATGAAAATTTTCCAGTATTTATATTGCTAGGGAATACATGTCTCTCCTTAATCAAATACATTTGATAACACATCCACCCTATATAGCACAATTTTTATTGAAATAGTAATTTTTTATGACATATTATCTATTAGTATATTAATTGTGGCAACACCTTGTGATCTAAAAATTTCTGAAGATTTTTTTCCATCATTAAACTGATAAAATGCTTTAGTTTGTTGTACATCACTAAACCAATTTCTTTGCAGATTCACTTAAAACATTCTGTAGTTTCCCACTTGAATCAGAAAACACTTCAGCATACTATACATCTAGGAATCAAGGAGATTAAATTTAGTTTTTTTCCAAAATCCATCATCAAATCTTTAATAAAATGCTTAAGTCTAATATCAATTATAATATATAATATATAAATTATATAAACAATTTAATAATAATGTTGATAACATAAGATTTACTATGAAAGAAACTGATAATGAAATAAGGTATTTAGATATTGAAATTATTTTAAATCAAAATAATGATATTATACTTAAGCATTTTATTAAAGATGATACATTAAGAACAATTATATCAATAGATTCAAAACAACCGTGGATACAAAAGATGAGTGTAATAATGAATTTTAAATATAAGAATGATATATTTAATACAGATAGAAATGTTGCTAAATTACAGAAGAATAAATTCAAACAGGCATATATGGGATATGGATACATGGCACAGAGTATTGACAACATATTTTTATGAGGTAATGTAAGTAGCACCAATAATAACAGATGTAGGACTAAAAAACAAAAGAAATGAATAAAAATGTCATATTTGTCTAGTGTATATAATATATTAAATAAAAAAGTAAAAATTATGTAGATTAAAAACATTAATGTGGAATGGGATAATAGCAAAAAAAAAATAGATAAATTGATAACTAATTATAGGATGAAAGATGAAGTAAAATACAAGATAAGAATCATTTATAAAATTGGATGTAATTTTTGTAATATGGTTTACTATGGCCAGATGGCAAAGCAATTGGGAGTAAGAGCTAAAGAACACAATGATGCTATTGCTAAAATGAATGATAGATGTGTTATATGTTCATAATTTTCCAGTATGGATGTAAAATAAATTGCACTGATAATATAAGCATTCTAGATTATATTAAAAATATTAATAGATGTAAAATATATGAAACAAACTATATCATGTATAATAAAGACAATTGTATGAATATATACAAAACATCCATTAAATTGAATAATAAATGGTTAATTGATGAAGAATGGATAGTTAATTAATATATGTGGATATATATCCATTCAATTTATATAATAGATTAATTTTGCAATATGATTACATAAATATCATGTAATAAATCATGTCAGATAGCCATTTGTTTATCTGTCTTCTTTCATGTATTGATATAGATGTCACTGTATGTACTTTAAATCACAGTATTCTGGAGACATATTGAAAAGGGCAAGAAACATACTTTGCCGAAAAAGGCTTTTTTATGACAATTATATACTTTGTATAATCTTTGTTGTTTGTAGATATGTATTTTTAACACATTAATGACTGCTGAATATTTGACTAATTGTATGAATATTTATAAGACTTCTACAAATTTGATTAATAATTGATTGATTAAAAATAAATGGAAAATTATATGAGATGATATATATAAAATTGTATAAAAAATGCATGTAATATTGTTTGACATATTGTTACAATACAGTAAATGTTTTGTAATTATTCAATTTATATATGAGGGCTTTGATTTGTTTTAATTATTTATATTATTATGTAATATATAGGGTATATGAGCACAGACATTCACATGACCCACAGCTCACCCCTTTATCTCACATGACTGATACACAAGTGTATCAGTGATGTGAAATAGTGTGTATCAGTGACATGAGATAGAGTGGTGAGCTGTGGGTCGTGTGAAAGTTTGTGCTCATATACCCTATATCTTACATATATTGATACAGGTATATAATAAGCCTGTATTTCATTTATTATATTATTGTTTGATTTAATTCCATTATTGGACACTGGATGGTTTTATCTCAGGTGATTGTTAACATTAAATAGATTAGTAACATTTGAAAAGGGTACCAAAGCAGGTGCTGAAAAAGCTTTTTATGTATAAAATTATTATTTGATTATATAGCTGTTGTAAAGAATTATTATTATTTTCTGATTATTAGTCATTAAATTAAAATTTAGTATTTTAAAGATTAGTAAAGCTAAAAAATAATAAATAATAAGATCAGAAAAGATTAATTTCTAAGCAGAGTGAAATAGTAATTAGTTAAATCTCTAAAGATAAGTAATTAATTTCCTTCAATATATATATATATATATATATATATATATATATATATATATATATATATATAATTAAATGATTGTCAATTCTGGATTCAATCATTAGTAACCACTCAATAATCTAAAAATAAGTCAATAGAACTAATTAAAAGTAATATTCCATAGTCATGAATGTATCATGATTAAATTAATTAATTATCTTATTGATGGGATTGAAAATAGGTGTCAATCAGAAGAGAATAAATTGGTCAATTAATCTATGCCAGTCAAATGCAAAAAGAGACTCACTCTTGTGGGAAAATGTCATGTGTGTGCATGGACTTTTAACCTCAATGCTGGACATTCCTGTATGTACCTTAGGCTTCTATTATTGAGATACTTGCCTCTGAACATGTAAAAAGCAAGCATAGGAACTTAACAGGTTGTACAGATGTTTATTATCATTTTTATGTCTTCAGTTTCTTGTATATATTGTAAATTATATATATTCTATTAATAATGTAATCAAATATCTAAAGTGACATTCAATACTAATTATTGAACTTAGTAGTTGTAGTTTTTATCAAAAAAGAATTTCTAACTTCATACAGTCTGAAAAGCAAGTTATGCTTCCAGACATAGTACCTATCTAGAGATTCTTGCTATAAAATCATATGCATTCTTTTGAAACAACCTACTTAATAAATCCGAGAACACTTTTAATATGTTGTAAATAATATATTATTTCATGAAAACTGCTGCAGTCTTTTTCTACAGAAGCATTCTTAATATTATATGACACAATTTTAAAGATTCATTACAATAGTCTTGAAGCTAACATATTACCACTATATTTTAAAACTTCATCAGGGATCCCATTGAATCTTTTAACTTTCCATTTTAAAAGTGTAAAGAGCTATCTTAACCACTGGGATAGATGTATGTTTCCAAGTCTAAATAATATTTAGGATGAATATATCATTGCATGTAGTTATTTTAAAAAAAAATTACCATTATTCAAAAAATGATAAAAATAATTTTGAAACTTGCTTAAAAAAACTATTATCATATAAAATATTATAATGCACTGATTTAATTTAATTTTAATAGTATTTACCAAGCTAATACTTTACTAACAGCATGTTGCTTTACCACAATCATCAAATTACTATATCTCATTTGCTGTATTAATTTGCTAATCATTCTATATTCTTTCTTATCAGTCACTGAACTTCTGCCTTTAAATTCCATATTGCTCACTACTTTCAACATTCATTTTATTATTCAATCCAATGGAGAATGCCATGTGTTTAATTTATCAAAGTTTGTGGTAATATAATCATCTCTAAGAAAATTACATTTTATCTAGTTTAACAGCAGAATTTTATATTGTATTAATATATATTAATATATTCTCAATTATGTATTCAGTGTATAATAAATTATAGTACCAAGCAAATCCTATTTAATTTCTAGCTATCCTCAGGTAAGTATTCATTGCTCATTCATGATCTATTGCTTATCCAAATTTACATAATTGGCTCATAATTAAAATGATGAGAACTCGATTACTATTGACAAATGCAGATTAAATTTAAATTAGAGGCATCATGATAGTAATTTGATTTATCCAGAGTAAAGGCGTAACTTAAATACATAGTTATTGAATTAGTATTCAGACTATATAGCTAAGCAAATAAGAGTACTTGGCTAAAGTTTTAGGCATTTGAAAATTCAAATCATTATCTTTAATACCTTATTAAAGATTAAAGTAGATAGTGAAATAGTTATTGTGCAAAGATTTCTTTATTTAAAATGTGTGATAGGAATAAACTAGTTTAGAGATCTATTTCTCAGTAATGGGTGGTATGTATTCATTATCTATGTTTTATAGTTGATTATTGCTTTCATATGATTTCTATTAACAACTCATGGCTTAAAAATAATTTAATATTAATATCATCTATATTCTTTATTACTTTTCAATTACAATCGAAACTATCAATAGTGGATTGTAAAAAAGCATTGTAAAAAAAGCATTATAAAAAATAATAAAGAATATAGATGATATTAATATTATATGGACTTGGCAATTCAATAAGAAAGATAAAGTTATAATAATCTAATATATGGTTATAACCGATAGCATGACTAAAATTTTGGGCTCCTAAACAAAATTTCAAAGGTCTTTTTGATATTTCTAATGTGTACTTAATTCTATTTTTTTCCATTTTTTAAAAATGAAAAGGTCTAGTTTGTTTCCTGTTAACTACTAAGAGAAAAACGAATTTGGATTCAACAACACATCCCTGCTAATGAATGGAGTAAAGAAGCTCTGGTTATATATCCCAAAATACAAAGCTTCCTAGATTTAAAAAAAAAAAAAAAGTTTAAATCAATAAGTTTACTATCGTTTTGTGGAAAAAGTAATTTTCATTTGTGGAAAAAATAATTTTCAAAATTTCTTAATCAAGTATTGAAAAGAGCGTCGCCGCCATTAGTATCAGACTATGAGGATGAAGAGTATAATGTTGAAAATTTCAAAAAAATACTTTCTATTCACATTAATTCAAAATTTTACTTTTAAACTTTTCTTAACTACTATAAAGTAAAATAATACAATAAAGAAAAAATAATGATAATAATTATAGAACTACATATGATAATTTTTATAAACAAAGATTTATTATTGAAATCGTATTTCTGCTAAAAAGCATGAAACATTAATCAAAATATTTATTTCTCAAAATATAATCTTTATTGAACGTGACTTTTGTAGTGTTAAAGCAGACAGAGAACAAAAGGAAATAATTACAAGGCTTTAGTGACAGGAAAAGAGCTGAAGGCTACGACTGGAAAAAGAAAATAATATAAAACTTTGACAGAGAAATATTCCAGAGGTTTTAAAAGCGATGAATGCTTATATAAATAAAATTTCTAAAATATATAAATCGCCACGCGCACGTAAATGTGTGTTCTCCAAAAAAAAAAAAAATCATTAATAACGATTTACATCTATGTGAAATTAAAAAATATTTAAAATGTTTGTTAAAAGTAACTTTTGATAATATTTCAAAGATTAAATTTAATTGTCTGCCATTGATGGCGCTGTGATATTAAAAAATTATAATTATTGTGTCTTAGCAAAGTCTCTTTCATTAATATTTTGAGTTATTTATTTTAGAAGTCTAGATTTAAATTCAAATAATAAGTGTTTTGAAATAAAAATTGAAAATTTTGTTTTAAATTGCTGAATATTTTGATAAAATTTGTTTTATCAAAAAAATAAAACTGAAAATTTCTGCAACTACTTCGATAGATACATGAACATCAACCACGTGACTAAAAACCAAAGAAATGAAAAGTGAATCATCTGAGAAAATGTTATGACATGTATATCATTGTGGTAGGAAGAATGTGGGATTATATAAAATTTAAGAGCTTATTAAATATGATGTGGATAATTGCCAAGTTATATTTGTTTTGTAAAAGGTTTGAATTTCAAAATTTATATCCTCACTTTTTAGAAAAAGTTAATAACTGAAGATTTATTGTTATACAAAAAGTCAAGATTTATTTATTAAAAAAAAGGAGTGAATGATATTTTAGTTAGTTATGTTCTTTAAAAATGAAAAAAAAAATCGATCTTTTTATTATTGATTTTGATGTAAAAATTTACTCAGATCATCAAATAACTTTACAATTTCGTAATGATTTAGTAAATGCGAACATAACTTTTCTTGAAAGTAATTATAAAGTTATCATTGCAAACGAATGTTAAACTTATGATATAAATGAGTCTAGCTTTAAAGACGTTAATATTTTGGAATCTTATATGAAAACTCATAATAATGATTTTTGTTATTCATTTGAAAAACTAATTTTGTTTTCATTACTAAAGATTACTTTAAATGATCATTCATTTGCAAGTCATTATTGTTCTAGAAGTTTCACTAAATCGGAAATACTTATTCAACATTTGAAATTTAGAAAATCTTACAGACCAAAATTGTACAAATGTTTAGATATAATACCAACTTTTTTGCTTCCAATTTTCTGTGAGGATTTGTCATTTAATGAATGTATTAAAACTGAGAAATTAACTTTGAATAGTGATATAATCTTGACGAATCATGATCTTCTGAAGTACTTTAAATCTAGAAATAACACTCTTAAGAGAAATATAATACTGTGTTCTCATGGTTAATATAAAAAGTTAGTAAATAAAAATATATTGTTAGACAAGAAAAAAAAAGTAGAAGGTATTTCAGTAAATTAGTGACCAATTTACAAGGATATAAGTGATAAACTTGAAATTCAGTAGATTTAATAATATAATGAAAAGAATTATGAAAGTCAGTAAATTAATATTTATGAAAACTGAGTAGATATAATATAGAAAATAAAACATGAATGTTTATTTAGAACAACTCATGTTAATAAAATGAAACTGCAAAAAAAAAAAAATTTAATATTTTGAGGAAATGTAATATGGAAAATAACTATATGCAAAAATGTATACAAGATATGTTTAAAATTGAAATAAAGTTTGTAATTTTTGCCTAGTACACTTTCGAATAAGTTATGACTAATATAACTTAGTCAAAAATGAACTAGTCAAAAATTACTTTATTCAGATTTTAAGCATATATTGCATATTTTTTTGTGTAAAAAACAATTTAGAAAGTGTAAAATAATGAAGAAAGAGATGTAAAAATGTTAAGGAGGTTGTTAAAAAAAACAATGGAAGAAGATATAAAAATTGAATGGGATAGTTACTTAAGAAAAAAATAGCTTGATGTGAAAGAAAGAGAAAGAATAAGAAAAGTAATAAATATGGGAATATATAAAAAGATTGATTTGAAATGATGTTTAATAAAATTATAATTAATAATAAAATTCCAGATGAATAGAAAAGTGTGATATGGTTATTATGTAAAGAAGAGGGGAATGATTTTGTGTTATTAATTAGCTATAGACTAGTAGAAATAACTTCCATAGTTTATAATAAAGGTCCCCAACCCTATGCTCATGAGCACCATGGTGCCCACAGACCATTTTAGTGTGCCCACCACTATCGAACATGATAAAAAATTATTTATCTGATACAAATAAATTTAATTTTTAAAATTTCTTATAAATTATTGTATTATGTTGTAATCAAAGTGTTAAAATTTTATTTTTGAAATAAATATTTTTTTATACATTATGTGTATTATTAACAATATCCAACTATAAATTTACATTGAAAAAATAAATGGTGCCTGCCACCTGGCTGGCATTATAGAATGTGCTCTTAAGTGCAAAAAGGTTGGGGACCCCTGGTTTATAAAATATTTCTTATCTATTAACGGATAAAGTTAGGGCTTGAATAGAAAAGGCAAAATCTTGGGGAATATTTAAAAAGGATTTTGTTCAATAGATGGACAGAGAATAATTTATACACATATCCAACTTCATTGAAATATAAAAAAATAAATAATTATTGTGTTTTTAGCTATAGAAAATTTTATGGTGGATAGAAATAGATTGTGAAGAAGTCTTGAAAATATCGTAATAGACTTAGGCTTGCCAATAATGATTCAAAATCTTCACACATATAATTTTTGTAAATATTAATTGGGGAGTTATAGATTTAATGGAAGTTAAATGTAAAATTGTACAAAAACAGTAATATTCATTATCATTTTTATTATTATTACTTTTTATTTTTAAGTTATAAGTTAATATAAAATATTGAAGATAGGCATGAAGATTCCAAGATCTAGAATTGGAAGAATGCATATCATGGTGGATCACCTTTTTAATGGATATGACATTTTTTGAAAGCACTGGTAGAAGATATAGAGCTATTATTAAAGAAATATAAAAAAATGCATGAAAATTTTCAGTGAAAAAAAAAAGAAATTATCAAAACCATGGGTGGTAAAGATAGTTGTCTTGAAAAAAATAAAGAATTATAAGTATTCAAGTATTTAATTAAATGGAAAAAGTCACTCAGATGTAATAAGAAATTAAAATTGAAAAAAAAAATTAAAAAGTAAATGGAAACTTATTAAAATTCTATCATTATTTCGCATATAACAAATATAAGATATATAGAATTTTTGGAAAGGAATGATTGTGCATACTTTTAACATTTGGAAATGATGAAATGGCTAGATAACTCAAAAATTTTCACATAGAATGCAGTCATATATATATAAATATTTTTTTAATCATCATTATCATCATCATCAACCATTATCAAACCACTGCGGATGAAAGTCTCTCCAAGTTCAATCCATCTTTTCTGATCTTTAGCTTCTCTTCTCCACATCATCCCTGCACACTTTCTTATTTCATCCATCCATCTCACATGTGATCTCTTTTTGGGTCTTTTACAATCTCTTGGAATCCAGTTTAAAATTTCAATTGTCCATCTATTATCATCTCTTCTAGCAATATGTCCAACCCAACTCCACTTCAGTTTTTTAATTTTTTCAATGACATCAGTAACACTTGTTTGTTCTCTTACCCATACTGAAGCAGTCAGATCTGAGTTCGATCCTAGCTTCACGACATCTAGCCATAAGCCCACTTCAAACCCTAATACTAACCTTAAATTTCCGATGCAATGGGGCTTTATATGGTCAATCCACGCCAGTTTTCTTAAAGACAAACTATTTTATAAATGTATGTTAAAATTAATTCGTTTGAGTTTAAATTAATCGATACTATTAATAAATTTATGATAAAATTATTCATGAATTTATATATATTACAAATGCGTGGATTGTGCATATATATTTATAAATATTTAAATATATATAATTGTTTGAAAGTTTCATTGTATCGGGAATGTTTGATTTTACTTTAAATAATTTGTTAAAATTTTAGTGATTAAAAGCTACATTCTTTTGATAAGCTTTCAGATTTTTCCCTTTCCAAAACAATGGGTTAAGTTTTATTAATTAGAAAAAAAGATAAGTATTTAAAATGTAAGGATTTCCTAATTAAAATCATTTTTCTGATTTTAAGAATTCATTTTTTAATTAGAAAATGAATTCAAGTTAATGAGTTTGAAAGCCTTATCGAAGGAATGTATCTAAAAACAACTAGTAAATTTTGTAACATTGATGATGAAAGAAGTGCTAGCCCGAAGGCATCAGATACAGTATAAATAGCTCTGAAAAGTTTGGAGAAGGAAGAAGCCATCTTTGTTGTAGAGAAAAGTGCCATTGAATTCTGTGTGTCTTAAAATTATGAATTCAAATAGTGTTCCTAGCATGGTGAGGGGCTAAACGTCAGGAATCTGGCTACAGTTCCTGAAGTCCCTTGAAGATCTTCAATGAAGCTGCTAAATATTTTCCGGACCAACCACGCTTCTAAAATTATGAAAATCCATTAAAATGCTGTTCAAGTAATCGACCAAATGCATGCCTACGTTTTACCAACCCAGACATGTAAACTAAGGAACCAGCCCAGAAAAAATGGTAATATATTTTCATAATGAGCCATAACTTTCTGGCCAGTTTTGAACTTTACTTTACACTCCCTTTATAAGCTCTTTTCATTCTTTAATGTAAATCTGTATAAAACTTTCTTTTATTTATGCTTTTTAAATTCATAGTAATTCTCTCAATCTCTAGTCCTTAGATTTAATTTTCCTTTTTTACGATGGTGGTTCATTTACTGTATTATATATATTTATCGTGTGATTTATTAATGTTGTTTATTTTTAATTATATGCCAATAATCCTTTGACTCGATGAGCTCCTTTGTTCCATTTGCTTTATGCAAATAATATAATATTAAGTCTAATTGTAACTCTCGCCCATTAGAACTAGATTTATACAGTTCTATCAATCATCAAGTCAAAAAAAATTATTAAATGTTTGTTATTTTTATAATTGGCTAATAATAAATTATTAGCTCCATTTCTAATCTATGCCCCAGCTATTTTCTTGTATTCACCAATGTGTATTTATTCATATATAATGTTAAAATGTTTTTTGAAAAAGGGTCGATAAAGGAATCAACTAAATACATTCTAATTCAAATTGTTTTTTACTATCAATATTCAGGAAGGGCATGATGTTTGGGGCATAATTACTAAAATTTATAAATGCTTTAAAATAGTTTTAGTTAAAAGCTCGTTTGACTTTAATTAATTTGATCAAGTCATCATGTAGAGCATTCTATAATAAATTGGGTTTTATTATTCCAACAGTCACTATCAAGTCATCATCTTCAAACGTTGCTGATGTAGGGCAATCTTTTCACTCTGTAGGCTTGTCAGTGGTAATATTACTGTTGTTTTAATTATAGAGGAAGAAAGCACTTCCTCCCCCACTCATGTTATATTTGGAACACCAAAGGTTCGTAGTTATAACTCATCCTGATTTTCTCCATGTTCCACATCTCCTTAAAGGGCAGTAAGACTTGTCAAGTACAAGCCGCCATACTACTTAAACCACTGACCAGCGATTCTCTCCCTTATTCATTTTATAGCTCATAATTCATCAGCACCATTACCTTTCTGTTCCAGTAAAGCCCGCTCTTATGCTCATAATTCATGATGAAGTGATTTCAATTAAAGTCAAACAAATTCTCAGTTATCTCAGATTAAATAAGTTTTCTAATAAAGGTTAAAGTTATGCCCTAAATACGTATCTTGCTCTTCATGAATGGATTTGCGAATGTGAATATAAATCTCACATTCTTTCGTAATAAAATTAGAATAATAATTTCCATCACCACTGATACCTTTATCTGCATTTATTTTCTTGTTGGGGGCATAGACATATAGACTTTCATAATATTGTGTAATACTCGTTGGCATATAATAGAAACTGCCATCCTTATTATAATTATAAACTCTGTTTGAGGTTAGAAGTGATCCATATAATCATCATTTAAATTGAACAAAACCATTACTATTATTATTAAAATATTTTATTAACACACTTGGTTTCTTAAGTCTTTTATTCATAATTATTTTAATGTTAATGCTTGCTGTCTGTGTTGACAACTCAAACATATACATGTGATTCAATTTAAAATTATCTTTAGTTAATTTATTATCCGATATTAGTGTCAGTTCAGGGGTCTCTAATCCTCACCAACCATTGAGCTAGCTCCTTGGTGCATAGCACTGTGCTGTCATTTAAGATCATCCATTGATCTGAGCTGGTGTGTTGGGTTTGAATTCAGTTTGGTTCAGCTGAGTTTGGATCCGATTTTCAGTTTAAGTGGTGGACGTTTTTCGACCGGTACAATACATTACGTTTTCGATCTCTTCTTGTTACTCCCAAATGCATCTCTCCATACCTCTTTGAGTGGTTTGAAATCTATGTATTGCTCTTCTATTAAGTGTCCAAGTCTCAGATCCATAAATAAAAACTGGCAAAACACATTTATTAAAAACCTTCCTTTTTCAAACACATAGGCATATTTCCTTTTAGTATCAAGTTATTTCTACCAAAAGCACTCCAACCAAGTTTAATTCTATGATTAATTTCATCCATTATGTTTCCATCTGCATTAATAATCTGACCAAGGTATTTGTAAATGTTAACACTTTTTCTAATTCATCATAATCAATCTTTATTTTCATATTTTGCGAAAATCTATTAAACATTACTTTAGTCTTTTTAACATTTATCTTTAGTCCTACTTTCATCTGATAACTCCTGCAATATTTCCTGTAAGTCTAAAGCATTATTTGCAAAAACAACTACATCATCTGCAAAATCTAAATGACTTAAATAATCTCCATTTACTTTCACTCTTTTAGCTTCCCATTTTAATCCACAAAATACTTCTTGCAGCATTGCTGTAAAAAGTTTTGGAGATATGAAGTCACCCTGTCTTACACCTTTCTCAATGTTGACTTTCCTACTATCATTATGTAATCTAATTGTTGCTGTTGCATTTTTATAAATATTCTTTAAAATATGACAATATCCTGGATCTATACCTTGATGATCCAATGCTTTAATCACTGAAGAAATGTTTATAGAATCAAATGCCTTTTCATAATCTACAAACCCTAAGCATAATGGCAACTCATATTCATTTGTCCTTTCTATAACTTCTCTCAATACCTGGATATGATCTACTGCACTAAAACCACTTTTAAATCCAGCTTATTCTCTTGGTTGGTGGAAGTCCAGTGTTCTCTGTACATGAATTGTAATTATCTTACTAAAAATTTTGTATAAAACTGATAAAAGACTGATAGGTCTGTAATTTCTAATATCTTCTTTATCACATTTTTTAAATATTAATACTGCATTCTTCCTATCATCTGGTACATCTTTATCATTTAGACATTTGGAATATAACTGCTAAAATATTTTCTATTTTTTCACCTGCTTCTTTTAATATATCAATTATAATTCCATCATTACCTGGAGCCTTGCCTTTCTTCATAAATTTAATTGCATGTCTCACTTCCTCATTCAAAATTCTGGGCAATTCAGAAGATATAATAGGTATAGGAGGTACTTGTTCTTTATTACTATATAATTCTTGATAGAAGTCTTCTACACATTTTATGATGTCATCTCTCTTTTTAGTAATACTGCCATCTTTTTTTTTATTGCAGATATAAATTTCCTATCAATACTGAAACAGTTAGATAGGAGAATCGATCTTAGTTTCATGATTTTCTAAATTTGGTATGGCAAATTTAGTACTAATGGTTATTACCGCACAATGAGGCTTTGTTCGGTTATTCCCGAACAATGAGGCTTTGTTCATCCAAGCCGCATAAAGTTAAATTGGTTGTTTCATGTTTTGTATAAATAATTGAATAAAATTTCTTGTATAAATATTGTAAATAGTAAGATATATATCATTTGTGTGTGCATGGTTTGTATATCAATACAAGATTATTTTTAAAAAAGGAGGGAGAGAAAGTTTCATTGCACAAATATTTCATTATTTTAAACAGTTAAATATGTACAAATTCATAGAAAAGTACTTGGGCAAATTTATTTAAAAACCCTGATCAAAGGTTGCATTCCATTAAGCATTGATTTGACTATATTGTACAAAAGGATATATTAATTAATTGTTTTGCGAACAGAGTAAAATTGTTTGATCGTCTTATTAATTAAATCGATTGTTAGATTATTTATAAGGCCATTTCCTAATTGGAAATGGGTTTCAGATAAATTGTTGAATCGTATTATCTACAAAATGTTTGTATAATTTGAAATGTGACATAATAGAGGAAAATTATCTTAAAACATTCCAATGTACAGAGTGGGTAGCTGAAAGTGAATATTGCTGGAAGCCAGAAAATAAAAGAGGCGGAGTCTGAAATGAAGTAATGAATATGCGAGAGAATTGTGGGGACTTTTATCATTTTGGACATTATATTCTTCTGCTTCTCTTCGGACTCTGCAAAAAAAAGAGTGCTGGAGAGCAAAATTGGAGGGAGACCATATTAAGAAGTTACCGTGTAAACTTCAATAATGACGGGCTAAGTCTAGAAAGCTGATCTCTGTCCTGCCGATTAAACTTTTCTAGCCTGTGGAAATATCATGTGCCTGTGGTTCCAGTTTTCTAACCTTCATGTGCCTGTGGTTCCAGTTTTCTAATCTTCAATTCTGAAATCCATTATGTCATTATAAAGAATCAAAATGCACACCTATGTTCTGAACAATCACCATCGCGAGGAAAGAGTCCAGACAAAGAAAGAATGGTAAATTTACTTTACATGAACTTTTCACTTTCTTTTAACTTCTGTTCCTTATTTAATTATGGTTATGTTTTAATCTTGCACTAAATATGTTAAATATTTATTTGTTTTTTTATAAAATGTCTACAGTAAACCTGTCAGTAAATTTCTCCCTCCCCCTTTTATATTTCTTTTACTCTAGTCTTTAATTAGCAATTTGTTAAGCCTTTATATTTTATGACGACTTTTAATCAATATTTTATTTATTGTTATATACATTTCGCTTTAAATTAATGGCAATTGATATTTTTTAACTCGATTAAAGATATTTCAGGTTGCACTTAGATAATGCGTATTATATTGAATAAATTTTGTATGGAATAAATAATTGATTCCTTGTGTTTCGAGTTGGGGAATATCGATATATGTATTACGTTTTTAATTAATGGTGTTTTATTCTATGTCACCAGGTAGTTAATATTTAGAATCGATTTTATTTATTTGATTGCATATTTTCTTATACGAGGGAAAAGGGAAATAATAATAAAAGGTAGCCATTATTGTATTTACTACCTTCCGAACAGTCAGGAGAAGTATGAGATTCAGAGTGTAATTGATTAATAGTTAAGCATATGATCTTTTGGCCTTACCGTGGTTTTAAATTACTTTATCAGACGATTATATGGGAAAAGTTATGGAGGAATAGATGAAGTCTTATATATATTTATAAACTTACTTCGATCATTCATTATACGATGTTACAGGTTTAGTGCTACTTTCACTGCCCATGGTTTGATTCAGTGCCTCATCTGTGACTTCAAACAAGGGAGAAAGAAATTCTTCCCTAGACTCACCTGAGGGTGTAAAGACTTGCTAAAGTGCAAGCTGCCCAGTCTTCCGTTAACACACCGCAAACTATTACCTTTGATTTATTATATTCATCTCTGATAGCAGCCAGTCACATCACTTCTATATTTTAAAATATAAGCTTATTCCCCATCCCCGTAATATGTGATGGTTTGATTTTTTTTTTTAAAACCGATGAAGTTACTTTAGTTTAATAAGAATAATTTAGTCTAATAAGGATGAAACCTTCGAAGTTTTATTTTACTCTGACTCTCATATATCTCATATATAATTAAACACGTAAATCAATCAATTGTTTTAAGTTATGCTAGTGTTGTAATTAGAGAAGAAATCATTTATGATATTGTCTACTCAGGGCATGGGATACAATGGTTATAAAGTCAACCCGGAAATATCAATGAAATGTTGTTTGTCAATTATAATATTTTCCATTAAAGACTAGAAGTAAACTAATTGATATTGTATATAACAAGTTAGCTGTACTGTACGTGAATATTATTTAATAACAATAGTAATTATTAAATATTTGTATAATCTATTTTCGCCTCTCTATTCATTAAAATAGTTATTTTACTGCCATTTGATTACTATCTGTGTCGACAGCCCAAGAATATATATTATATTGATCGTTTACAGCATTGAGAGTACGCCACACATTTATATATAAATTAGTCAGGGTTATATTGTTTATGTTTTCCACTGAGCTAGTTTAGGCAATACCGTGTACCGTGGATTCTGTTATACATCAGTCATTTGTACACGGGGTTTGGGTTTGGATTCAGTTTGGTTTCAGATTTAGTTCTGGAATCGAGCTGGGTTCGAATCAGTTTCTGTGTATAATTGATGGGTTGCAGTTGACCGGTACACCCCTTCTAGCTCTATGGACAGGGATTTATAAGTCGGCAGAAAGACCGCTCTCCCCCATATGTAGCACTCTTTAAAAAAATATATACATGATTTCTTAGTCAGACAGATGCATATTCCTGTTCTGGACATGGATCATTTCCTTCAAATAATATCATGCTGTCACATGCACATTCTTGTTGGCATGGTTTTATGCTAGCATCTTCATATTACATTGATTGCGACTATATATCTGGAAGCTGACATTGGGTTGGCTACGAACTTTTAGTCTGAGATTGAATGAATGTTTTGATAAGTTTTTAAGTGAAAAAAATTTATGTAGCCTATCTATACTCAACATGCTAAAGTAAAATATAATTTAAATATCCATCTGTGTGGTCTATTTAAAATAGTAATTTAAATTTTAAAAAATTAGTGTTAAAATCTAAAATAAATTTATTCCTCAATTTTAAATGTGCATTAATAAAATTTATTTGTGTGTTAATTACTGGCAGTGGCTTTTTTTATTTTATTGTTTTAAATATTAATATATTTTGAGAATCTAAATCTATTAAAACTTATAAAAATGTTTAAAATCTCTGCTACTCTATGAGCTAGTGACTTTGGGAAAATGGTCAGAATAATATATATAATTTTCTTTTTTTAATTTTAACTTACATATCTGCCTACTACATAATTTTTTCTAGGTTAAAATGCCTAGATGGCGCCCTTGTAGTGTGGATACATTAAGACACTTTTCAGTGACCGTTAAAGTGGTCTCCCAACATGGCACGATCTTTAATAAAACACGAGTGCTCTGAGAATTTTAAAAATAAATCATGCCAGTAAGATTTTTCTTTAAAAATGAGTATAAACCATGAGTATCATGAAAATGAAGCCAGTAATATTTTTTTTGAAATAAATATATTTTTTGTACTAACATAAAGTTATAGTCCGATGTTTAATAAACCACGAGTACCTTGAAAATTAAGCCAGTAATATTTTTTTCTGAAATCAGAATATATTTTTTTGTATTATATAAAGTTATAAACTTGAATTTTGTGTAAAAAGTACTGTCAGTAAGAAAATTGTGCATATGTAGAAATAAATGCGAGGAATAAAACGTAATAATTAATATAAATCATAATTTAAAAAAAAAGTCTAAAATCATGTAACTTCTTTGACTTGCCTAAGTTAATAATAAAATGTAGGGAAAAGGGAACTCTTGAGGGAGGAGGTGTAATCTCAGCTGGGGTGAAAAGGAAAGAATAGTCAGCAAAGTTATGTCTTTTCATTAATAACCAAAGTTTTGTCCTTTTAAAAAAATTTAACACTAAGTAATTTTTTTTTTAATGTTTTTGTTTTTTGAGGAAGTTTACTGATATGTAACAAAATATAATATTCCGTTACATTATTTTAAAATGAAAATAAAAAGATCGTAAATAAAAATTGATTTATTAAAAAGAAAAAAACTGAAAATTAAAAGTTGTTTAATATATATATTGTCGCACAGATGGAAAACTTAAACTATTTTAAGAAAAAGTATTTGAAAGTATTTTTTTTTGTAAAAAAGTAAAAATATACAGATTGATATTTTAAAAATAGAAATAATGTTGATTTCTATAACCTTAGAAAATGAAAATGATTGTTTTATTAATTAAATGATTGTTCGAAAGCAAACTATCCCTTGAGCACTTAAAATAAATAATATGGTAAGAGAATACAAAGAAATTAAATGACCAATGCAAGCATATCAATCACAACATGGACCAAGACAGGGCCCAGAAGCAACTAGAACACATGGGATGAAATAGAATTAAAAGAGGAGGAAAGCAACATCACAATTTTAAAAGAGGGGATCAAGTCTGGCTAAGGTCCCCAAGATCCAGTAATCCACCCAGGAAGGAATTTAAAAAGTTCTTCCCCTTGTATAATGGGCCGTATGAGATAGTAGAAGAATGCCATAAGAACGCATTTTTACTAAAGGGGAAGGGTCTGCAAGGGAGTTACAATGCTAGACAATTAAAACCATATATACCTCCTGACCCAGAGATCATAGTGGGCACATGTAGTTCAGGGTACCCGGGTAAATGATCATGATATTTTAAATATAAATTCATGAGGAACAAATAATGGATATTAATAAACTGACATTTGATAAAATGTATCGTTTTACGCCCATGTTCAGATTCAAATTCTCACCCAGACTGTTCTCTGAAGTCAAACAACTTTGTAAATTGATGCAGATTCTGTAATATATGTGTAAACATTTTTTTTATTATATTTTTTAAGTGGGAAGAAATGAAACAGATCGGAGAATCGATCTTAGTTTCATGATTTTCCAAATTTGATATGGCAAATTTAGTACTAACTGTTATTCCCGTGCAATGAGGCTTTGTTCATCCAAGCCACATAAAGTTAAATTGTTTGTTTCATGTTTTGTATAAATAATTGAATAAAATTTCTTGTATAAATATTGTAAATAGTAAGATATATATCATTTGTGTGTGCATGGTTTGTATATCAATACAAAATTATTTTAAAAAAAGGAGGGAGAGAAATTCTTTATTTTAAACAGTTAAATATGTACAAATTCATAGAAAAATACATTGGGCAAATTTATTTAAAAACCCTGATCAAAGGTTGCATTCCATTAAGCATTGATTTGACTATATTGTACAAAAGGAATGTATTAATTAATTGTTTTGTGAACAGAGTAAAATTGTTTGACCGTCTTATTAATTAAATCGATTGTTAGATTATTCGTAAGGCCATTTCCTAATTGGAAATGGGTTTCAGATAAATTGTTGAATCTTGTTATCTACAAAATGTTTGTATAAGTTGAAATGTAAGTGACATAATAGAGGAAAATTATCTTAAAACATTCCAATGTACAGAGTGGGTAGCTGAAAGTGAATATTGCTGGAGGCCAGAAAATCAAAGGAGGTGGAGTCCGAAATGAAGTAATGAATAATTGAGAGAATTCTAGGGACTTTTACAATTTTGGACATTATATTCTTCTGCTTCTCTTTGGACCCTGCAAAAAAAAAGTGCTGGAGAGCAAAATTAGAGGGTGGCCATATTAAGAAGTTACCATGTAAACTTCAATAATGATGGGTTAAGTCCAGGAAGCTGATCTTTGTCCTGCTGATTAAACTTTCCTAGCCTGCCGAAATATCATGCGCCTGTGGTTCCAGTTTTCTAATCTTCAATTCTAAAATCCATTATGTCGTTATAAAGAATCAAAATGCACGCCTACGTTCTGGACAATCACCATCGTGAGGAAAGAGTCCAGACAAAGAAAGAATGGTAAATTTACTTTACATGAACTTTTCACTTTCTTTTAACTTCTGTCCCTTATTTAATTATGGTTATGTTTTAATCTTGCACTAAATATGTTAAATATTTGGTTGTTTTTTTTTTTTTTGATAAAATGTTTACAGTAAACCTGTCAGTAAATTTCTCCCTCCCCCTTTTATATTTCTTTTACTCTAGTCTTTAAATAGCAATTTGTTAAGCCTTTATATTTTATGATGACTTTTAATAAATATTTTATTTATTATTATATACATTTCAGTTTAAATTAATGGCAATTGATATTTTTCAACTCGATTAAAGATATTTCAGGTTGCACTTAGATAATGTGTATTATATTAAATAAATTTTGTATGGAATAAATAATTGATTCCTTGTGTTTCAAGTTGGGGAATATCGATGTATGTATTATGGTTTTAATTAATGATGTTTTATTCTATGCCACTGGGTAGTTAATATATAGAATCGATTTTATTTATTTGATTGCATATTTTCTTATATGAGGGAAAAGGGAAATAATAATAAAAGGTAGCCATTATTGTATTTACTACCTTCCAAACAGTCAGGAGAAGTATGAGATTCAGAGTGTAATTGATTAATAGTTAAGCATATGATCTTTTGGCCTTACCGTTTGTTTTTAAATTACTTTGTAAGATGATTACATGGGAAAAGTTATGGAGGAATAAATGAAGTCTTATATATATTTATAAACTTACTTCGATCATTCATTACATGATGTTACTGGTTTAGTGCTACTTTTACTTCCCATAGCTTGATTCGGTGCCTCGTCTCATCTGTGACTTCAAACAAGGGAGAAAGAAATTCTTCCCTTAGACACACCTGAGGGTGTAAAGACTTGCTAAGATGCAAGCTGCCCAGTCTTTCCTTAACACACCGCAAACTATTACCTTTGATTTATTATATTTATCTCTAATAGCAGCCAGTCACATCACTTCTATATTTTAAAATATAAGCTTATTCCCCATCCCTGTAATACATGATGGTTTGATTTTTTTTTTTAAAACCGACGAAGTTACTTTAGTTTAATAAGAATAATTTAGTCTAATAAGGATGAAATATTCAAAGTTTTATTTTACTCTGACTCTCATATATCTCGTATATAATTAAACACATAAATCAATCGTTTTAAGTTATGCTAGTGTTGTATTTAGAAAAGAAATCATTTGTGATATTGTCTATACCGGGCATGGAATACAATGGTTATAAAGTCAACCCAGAAATATCAATGAAATGTTGTTCGTCAATTATAATATTTTTCATTAAAGACTAGAAGTAAACTAATTGATATTGTATACAGCATGAATATTATTTAATAGCAATAGTAATTATTAAATATTGTATAATCTATTTTTGCTTCTCTATTCATTAAAATAGTTTTTTTTACCACCATTTGATTACTGTCTGTGTCGACAACACAAGAATATATATTATATTGATCGTTTACAGCATTGAGAGTACCCCACACATTTATATGTAAATTAGTCAGAGTTATATTGTTTATGTTTTCCATCGAGCTAGTTTAGGCAATACCGTGTACTGTGGATTCAGTTATCCATCGGTCATTTGTACGCGGGGTTCGAGTTTGAATTCAGTTTGGTTTCGGATTTAGTTCTGAAATCGGGCTGGGTTCGAAGTCGGTTTCTGTCTATAATTGATAGGTTGCAGTTGACCAGTACAATACCAAAATGTTGTTTTACACTCTTTAGACTTTTATTCTCTTCTACAGCTTTCCTTGCTAGTTCACAATTATACTTTTTTATATCATTTTCAACTCTTTTCCACACCATTTTACAAAATTCTAGATATTCAATCCTTTTTAATACATCATTTTTGTATATCTTCATATTCCTTCTTTTCTTCATAAATTCTCTAGTCTCAGTAGAAATTTTATTGGACAATTGTTGCTTTTTTCTACCAGCTATCTTTGTTGCAGTCTTTAAAAGTGTATCAGTTATTTTCCTATTAATTTCATTCAAATCTGAATCATGTTCAAAATCTACTAATACTTGAAACCGATTTGTAAGTTCTAATTTAAATTCATTAGAATGTTTCTGAAGATTAGGAATATTAACTGTAAATATTATTTTTCTTAATAATTTTTGTCTCTCTAGTTTTGCATTAACATGTATCTTACATCTTACTAATCGATGATCACTTCCTGTGTTAAATTTATTAAGAACATTACAATCTTGAAATACATATTTTCTGTTAGTAAAAATATAATCCAATTCTGCTGTACCCCCATTTGGATGCTTTCATGTCCATTTCCTTTTAACATTTTTCTCAAAAAAATAATTCATAATATAAAGTTTTTCTTTTTCTGCAAACTCCACAAATCTATGTCCTCTCTCATTTCTATTACCATAACCAAAATTACCTACAGCATTTTCATCTTTCATTTGTTTATCAATTCTAGCATTAAAGTCTCCCATAACAATTTTAAAATGTTGTCTACTCTGATCAAAAGCCTTTTGTACATCCATATAAAAATCTTCTACTACTTCATCACTATGAGAACTTGTTGGGGCATAAACCTGAATTATCTACATTTGGTATCTGCTATTAAGTTGTAAAACTAATCTTGCCACCCTGTCCGATACACCCTCAATCTCCACAATGTTATTCTTCCATTTTTTATTTATAATGAATCCTACTCCATTTCCAATATTTGTGCCTTTATAATAAAGTACATGTCCACTTTTTAAATCAATTGTTTTTTCACCTTTTCTTTTAACTTTACAAAGTCCAATAATGTCCCATTTAATATAAGATAGTTCTTCTTCTAACTCTTACAATCTTCCTTCCCTTGAAAGTGATCTGCAGTTGTAAGTACCTAAATAAAAAGTCATCATCAAATGGCAGCCTAAGTCTGCAATCAGGAGATTCTTATCACCCTTCGCCTTAGGCCACTAACAGCTGCCTTGGTTGGTGACTTTACAGCCTCCTGGGAATAAGGGCCATGATTTATTTTTGTCTGTCATGATTGTATATATTGGAAAAATATTTTTAAACTCGGAAGTAAAAAGCCAATAAACTCACCATGCTGGCTAATGTGTGTTGGTGAGCATCCCATCCATGTTTGTATACTATATGAATAATCACATAGTAATAACAGCTGCAACGACCAGAACATATGGAGTGGACATTAGGAATTTTCCCTGCTCGGTTCCTTTAAGGCCTCCAAGAGGAATCAAAGGGTCTCCTTTCAGTTAATAGCAAACTCCTTTCTGCAGCCAAGTGCTTTTATTTAATTTGATGACTAATACACTAAAAAGTAAAAATATTTTCTTTGACCTAAAATTTTAATTATTATTATATGTAACTTTAAGTAAGATTGTGGGACATCTATACATTTATTAATTCAATCAATGACATTTAGTTTAACCACAAATTATATTGATTGAGTTAATTAATTTATGGATGCCCTATGATTTTATTTAAAGTTCTATATAACAACCAAAATTGTGGTTCAAGAAAACAAATATTTTTTTTGTTTTTTAGAGCATTAGATATCAAATTAAGTAAAAGCATTTTTTTTTAAAAAAATTATATATATTATTTTTTAGTTTTTAATCTTTACATATTTTTCAATTTACTTTTTGTTAAGAAATCTATACCTAAATCATTTATTACAGCAAAATTTTTTCAATTCAATATCTTCTGTTTATATTAAAGAGCATAAACTAACCCACAACACTGAATTAAATTTATAACAGTGTCATCTATTATCTGTTTATCTATTTGTTCAGATATCAGTCAAGAATTATTGAATCAATTTGAATGCACTGTGAAATGTGGGATTGTGCCAGATCATTCTGAAATATTGCAAAATTTTTCTTTATAGAAAGTAATAGTTTAAAAGAGCAATTTTTACATAAACAGTCCAAAGAAAGAAATTAAGATTTCATATTTTCTTTTTTCATTAATTAATTGTAAGCACCCATAAAATTTCTTAAACATTTTGCTCCTTTTTTTTGAGCATTAGTCAGCTAATAAAATAAAGGCATTTTTAAAAAATGAGAATCTAAAAAATGTTGCCACATTTTCAGCAGATGAAATTTATTTTTTTTCATTCTTTATTTGTGTTCCCATGAGGTTTAGATAAATATTTTTTTATAACTATAATATAGCTAAAAGTCTTATGTGAGTTAAATTAACGATTGTGCCATTTATTGGGTTTAATTTAAAATGATTGAACTGAATTGAATTCTATTTAAAATGTGACCCAGCAACATTATTAACCTGGAAAATCTTGAAATATTACATTTTTATCAATCCTGAACATGCTACAATTAGAAGGGAATCTGTTTGATAGAAATACATTTAAAAATTGATTACAATGTTTGATCCAAACAAGCAATCAAATAGAATGGAGCAGTTAAATAAAATTGTTTAATAAATAGATTAATATGGATTGTATGATAAATTGTAGTCAGGAAATAAGACTATTCAAGAAGAAATTGAATATTTTTATTTTAGCGAAAGAAATTAAAAGTACATTTAAACTGTTTACAAGGTTACAATATATAAATGGAAATAGATTAACATAAATCATAATTAATTGGATTACATAAAGAAAACAAATATATTCGATGAAAAAAGATTTTACAACATACAAGGTTAATAGATAGCCAATTTATTTTCATGTATTTATAAAAGTTAAGAAATAAATATATAATCAATGAAGTATAAATGTGTAATTATATGGACTGCAAAAAAGAGATAGATAAATTGTTTAGAGAAAAAAAGGAGAGTTATGAAATATGAATAAAAATAATGTGGAATTACATAAAAATAAAAAAAGCTAAAATTTGAAAAAATGGATGACATCGCTAAGAGAACTTACTATTATTTAGTGTTTTCTTTCCCTGGTATTAAAAAACAAACAAAGATCCAAATTTTTTAAATATAGGATGTTGGAGAAATGTCAAGATAAATTGTATGGGGGTGAAAAGAAATTAAAGATAATAGAAATTAAAAAGGCAGACCTTTTATTACTTTTTGTTTAGGTTTTTATAACAAAAATGGTAAATATGAGAATAGAATAGAGAAATTAATTAACAGTTTTTTTTTTAAATGTAAGAAGAGATAAAAAAGAAATGAATCAGGGAAGGGATGTTTAACTTGATTAATAGAGCTTCTATGCTTATTTGTTTAAGGAGAATCCATTCAACATTAATTTTTTTTTTTTTTTATTTATTCAATAAACAACAAGTAAATAATATAGTAATATAAACTTCATGCAAAAAATAATATTGAGTAATGATTTGAAAATATATCAAATAAATTATAAAACATAAAATAATAATAATAAAGTAAATACACATAAAATATTATTTAGAATAATGCAATCAATGATGTAAAAAAAATTTTAAAAGTCAGAAACTGGTATTAATTAAATTCAAAGGAGTTTCTTGCATAAACAAATTAAATAATTTGGGGTTATTACAACTAAGCTACTTCCATTTGGAAGTTTTTAAGAAAATTAGATATGATTTTAGTAGATAATCAAGTATTTACAATAGAAAATCTAGGATCTTCACAATATCTTCTATAATATATATCAATAATTTTTCTATACAACATCCTGTATACTCTGAATCCTAGAATTAATAAATGCGCTCAAATAACAATAATTATTAACAAGTAAATATTAGCACAAATAAATACATGTATTATTGTAATGTAAAAAATAATTATTACAAATAAAGATGTCAAAGAGAATATTTATATATAAACATATGATTTGCTTTATTTAAATTAACTGATGAACAATTAAAGGTTAAGTATTTGCTAATTAAAAGTAAATTATCACTAATTATGTTTTCAAGATAAATATTTCAAAATAATGTCTGCAAAACCATACATTTTTGATTCAAAACTGAAAATATATCATTTATATAAGTCAAAAACAAAATAGGATTCAGTGCTAAATCTTGTAATATATGATGATTAACTATTGTAAAAGAAATAAAAACACCAACAGTATCCAATGCCTGCTTCCTATTTTTTACATAACTTGCAAGCCAGAAAACAAAAACTTCATAAAAACTATATGAATATAAACATTTATATAACATTTTTTTGAGATATAGAGTAAAATGCTTTAAATAACTAAATATATAGCAACATTTTAAAGATCATTATCTAAGAATTTGTGTGGAAGTTCAGGGTGACAGCTTGGCTAAGTATCTGCAAATTCATTTAACTAATGGTTAATAACATTTATTAGCCTTTGTCCAACAAACTTGTTATTTACTATCACTTCAGTATTTCATACAAAAACATGGTTAATGACACAATTTGATTGCATCTGGTTTTGGCTTGATCAGTACTCTTAAAAATGCATTAATATGTTCAATTATATGCCACTTTTAACATTCATAATCTGGGTAGTTTTTCTTGTATATTTTTGATTGTTTTTTTTAAAAAAAGTGAATGAGCCTTTCCATTTTTTTGCTTCTTTGATTGACATATCTGTTTTAAATGACCCACAATCTCATAGGCTCTACAGTATTAATTATTTAATTTATATCTGCATGCCATATGTCTATTCTTTCCACAATAGTAACAAACTATCTCTCTTAAATTACTGCCTGTAGACTGTTTTTATTCACAGTCTATTTTATGCATACACTATTTTGATTGTTGCTGTCAAAATTTCCAAATTCCTTTAATTGGTCCAATACAATTTCATAAGTTTACTGTAATTTAAATCTCTTGAGACCAGCAATTGCTGTTTCAGCCTTTCATCTGTCATTCCTAAACTTAATTGTTCTAGCAGAGTGGTCTCATTCCATATACTTACAGTCTTTAACTAAATTTCTTAATATCTGGTCACAATCACACAAACTTTCTGCCTGGCTTTCTGTCTATTTCTAAAATGCAACTACATTATGAAGGCTGTGAACTAAAGTAATTATTAAGATCCTCCCTACTGTTTGCATATGATAATTTCTCTGGGTTCTCATGATTACATAGATGATTTGCGATTTTAATTACATTCTGCCCTGCACAATATAGCAAAATGGCAAATAGCAAAATGGCAACTTTAATGGGGTCACTAAAGATTTTGTTTATAAAAAAGTCTATATCCTCATTAAATAAATTATATTCATTTATTATCACTTGCAGCACAAGCATCTATTAAAAAACTAATCCTAAATGTAGCAATTAAATACATACATATATATATATAATTTATTCTAGATTTGTTCCATTAACTCCTTCTTAAGCTGTTTGACTGCACCAGTTTTCAGTTGTGTGCTGATACCAGGGGTAGTGCGAGTATTGCAGTTATGGTAGAGGTGAACCGTATTAGCAGAAATAAATACTGCACAAATAGATTCAAACTAGTATAATCTGACGTTTATTATACCAGAAAGATAACAATATTTACAAAATCAAATAAAGATTACAAAACATAGTTCATTGCATACACATGTCCATAGGGCTTATAAAATAATAATAATAAGGCCAATGTGGTCTGCAAAAGTCTCTTGTTTGTCTTTGGTACCTAGAGTTGGTGGATATTCACTGGCCACCCCATCTTCTTACACACCTGAAATTTCGATCTGGAAGTTCATGCTTGCTTCATGTCTGTAGCAACTTTTGTAGTGCGAATGTGTACGCGTATATATTTTATATCTTTTCAAGTTGACATTTACTTTCTTCCAGATCCTTCCCAAGTAATAACATTTTAATTGCTTTTGCATACTAATGAAATTTAGGAGTCTATTACCAGTCTGATTAATTATTATTTAATGGTAGTTTCTATTTTTGGAACAGGAACAAGTCTTTATTTACAATCGTCTTAACTAGATCTTCAAAATTTTTAGTTTTCTAATTATATATTGAAATATGCTAACGAAAATATAAAGACATTAATTATCTTTTAAATATTTTTTTTATTAAGAAAAATATAAACATGACTTAGCCACTATTTAAACTCTATTTCAACATTATTTAATTCAATTACAATATTATATTATTCCAAATATAGAAAATAATAAAAATAAAACTAATTAAAGAAAACGAGTTTGCTCAAATACCACATCATGAACAAATTTAGCAATACATATGTATACATATATTCAAGGTTTTTTGTTTTTTTATCAATATAACCCTTAAACAACTAACCATATCATTATCATCCAACAATCACCTTCTTTCCCTATGTGTACATTTTTTGAACAATCTTTACTCGTCAGAAATTCTAAATGTATCATATATCTAAATCTCTGAATTCATAGAAACAGCTCTACATTTTTTCATTATACCATTCTCATGCAAGATGGAAATTGGTTTCTATTCCCTTTAACATCTTGTGTAAAGTTAAACAATTACTTCACTAAAAATATATATTTTCAAAGACATTTTTTATCAGATATCCTTCATCTCAACTTCATAATATCACAATCATCTCACTATAATATGCATTTCACAAAAAACTTCATTCTTCAAACAAGCTAGAAATATCGAATAACTGAATCTCCATGTCTGCCTTAATAGCTTGATATTTCTTTATTTGCCACTCTCATCCATTTTCCATTATATATTAACCAAATATTGTTATGTCAATGCACTTTTATTGTGAGATTTAGCTTTGGCAAATGTGAAATAAATATATTTACTTTAGCATTTCTTAAGTTTTTATTTTTAAAAAAATCTAATAAATGATATTAGAAGATGATAAGCAAATGCACACACAGATATTAATGAAACCTCATTCAGTATGACTAATGTATTTCAATGTTTGACTTTATTAAGATTATTTGTTATTCTTGAATTGTTAAAAGTATAATGGATTCATTTTATGCTTGCAAAAGTTAAATCTAGAAACAGAGGGTAATGCATTGATATAGCAGCACTTGAAGATCCAGCGTTTGTACATTATTAGTGCTATATTAATTAATATATGTACATATTGTAACTTTTGGCTTTGCCAGTGAGGCTAGAAGCTCAGCTGTTTAATCTATTTAAGTATAAAGGGGGGGGGGGATTTTTCATTAATTTAATTTTATTGCAAGCTAATTTTATCAAAGCTTTATAATTAGATGCCAATTTAATTTATAAATTCTTTCAAGTAATTTTATAAGTCCTGTACATTATTAAAACTCATTTAGTATTTTATTGTACTAATCTAAACTTATTTATATAGTTTAGGTAATTTTCAGATGTTTAAACTAGAGATGTATTTTTCTATTTGGTAAGAAATTAATACAAAAAATATTGGAATTGCTTTCATATTATCCTTAGTATCATATAATTTAATATTTGAATTAAACAATAATAATAATCAAGTCTAAATCTTTAATATCGGATATTAAATTTGATTACTTATAATTGAGCACTTCTATTCAAATTAGTTATTAGTAAGAGTATATTCATTCAAATTAATATTATCATATTAGTAAAAATGAAGCTAGATTAGTTGATTTAAAAGACAAAGAGTAACTTATTAATAAGAATTGTTAATTTTCAAGCCAAATAACTTGAATGTATATATATGTGAATATGCTTGCATTTATTAATTTTACTTTACACTTCTTTGTTTTATACCATTAAATATCATTTTAAGTATCTTTAATTTAATTGAAATGTTAAATTGAATTCTAGTGAACTCTTAATTTATTTATTTAATATAGTCTAAAATAGTTATAACAGAGTGATGTAATATTCTTTTCAAGGCAATATCTTTTCTTTTGTTGTATTTTATTTTTATTTTACCATAATGATTTTAGTTTTTTAAATAATTATTTCAGACAGCATATGTTAATTAATATATTTGGAAGATATGTAATTGAGTTCTATTTTTAGTTCTATTTTACAGATACAAAATTGACCTTTAACACCTAAAGTGGGAAAATGAAAGGAAGTGGTGAAAAATGTTTTCCATCAATCAAAAGGAATCAAATGACTAGGAGTATAAAAGAACACACATACACACACTAAACTTGACTACTGAACTACTGGTTCCCTACCAGAAAAACTCACATATGAAGGACAAAGGAACTTAATTATATCTCAGCCACAGAATTAATTATAAGTTCAAAATTTTAAATTATTTTATTTTATAAAGTAATATGTATCCTTAAGAAATCTTTAAATTCAGGTATTAGAATTTAAGCTGAAGTCACAGAAAATTCCCAAATCAATACTGTTTAAAAAAAAGTAAAATGGAAAGGTTAAACAACTCATAATTGCAGAAGTATATTTGTTTAATACTGGTATGCCGAGAGAATTACATATGGTTTGCCCTGTTCATGTAAAGCTTTTTTATTATTTTCAATCTCACACCTGCAATGAACTCTATTATAGATATAACATCCTTTAAATCTTGAGAATAAAATTATTGGAAATATATTTTATGATATTTATGATAGAACATTAATGTTTTTTAAAATGCTTATTTTAATATTTAAAACAATATTTAAAGAAAAATAAATTATCAAAGACTTTAAAATGCTTTATTTTTGATAATATTTTGAAATATACTGTTTAAATATTCTTTGATAAAGAATTTCCTCTTGGATAAATTTATTTATTTTAATGAATTAATTATTAATTCTAGATTGGTGCACTTTTTGTACTACATTTGAAAATGACATTTTATTGCTCTTCATAATTAGTCATTTATTACCTTTGCTGATGAAAAAAAAAAAATCATTTATTTATTCTTCAATTTTATGCTTGCAATAAACTAAATAAGAGAAAATGTATTTTAAATCTACAAAATAAAGATTTGTCAGCTTACTCTTATATCATAAAGGTGTTACCTAATATTTCTCATGAATTATGATTAAAAATTAAATGCAATCAATTATTTAATAAAACCTGCTTTATCATAAACTTTGTGACTATTGTTAATTCTGAAAAATGTGAATATGAAATCCAGCACTTTCTCACTCACTATAGTAAGATACCTGCTTATTTTAAAATAATTATTTGCTCCCAGATCTCTATGCTTGAATATCTTTCCCAGGATAAGTGAATGAAAAACCAACTTAATGCTATAACATAAATTATTGGCACTTGAGTTACTTATGTATTAAAATATTTTTTTACAAAATTGAATGGCCATTATTACTGTATTTGTGTGTGCTTATGTTTTAAGGGAATCTTATGTAAAATAATTTTTAATGATAGTTACTTTATTGCCAACAAATAGAGAAATATTTTATGCTTGCAAAACTGTTCTGGCATATGATTAGATCTCTAGGATAAAAAACCTTAACACTTTAAAATTTGATAAACTTATAATTTAGAATTATAATTTGATGTATTTATTTAGTTTTATGTATTCTTGCTTAACATATTCTATACAGTATTTGTTCATGATAATATCCAGAATTTTACATAATATTGATCATTTTATTAACACTATATAATAATTTGAATATTTTACCATTTTAAGATATTGTTTTGTCCCCTGTCATGAGTGATTTACCTATTTTAGTGAATACTTATATTTAAAGTATTAAAGATGTTGTATATTTTTTTATTATTTATTTTGGAGGATATTTTAATAAGCCAGATTTGACAAGATAAAAATCTTATTGGCTCTATACATCAATTAATAATTATATTTATTAGGAGATAGAGCATTAATCTCTCTCTTGGGTATTGCTTAAAGCTTATCTTGCCAATTTATATTTCCCAGGGTTAGAGCCTTGTCTCTCTCTTGGTTATATTGATTTTTTCTAGCACATATTTTATAAAGAGATAGTATCCTTGCTTTCTCTTCTTATGGTATTTTTCCATAAAGTGGTATGTATTTTTATATTTTATGTTTGCATGAATGCTTTATTTGAGACAACTCTTATTGTTTCTAGTATTTGTGATGGTCCATTATTAGTTTTCTCATATGTTCAGAGACAAAGATCCTGGCATGCTTATTTGGTCTTTGAATGTAGATGTGTCTTTTTGGATCATGTCATTACTATGTTTATTGCCTTATTGATCATTTTCACTGGGAAGTATCATATTTTGTATTGCAATAACATATGATGTATAATATGTCTTTATTATTATGGTAATTGATGCACTTTTGACTACTAAAGTGTCTTTATTATTATGGCAATTGATGCACTTTTGACTACTCTCAGCATAGATTAGAGATGGTCCTGATGTGAAAATCTGTTCTGCTATGCTTTGCCAGCATTACAGAATATAAAACCAATAATAACTCTTTAAATTTTCAAAATTGCATTTATAAGCCTAAATAAATAATATACATTATCATCATCATCATCCAGTATCAAGTCATTGCTGGATTTGTAAGATATGAATGAATATTTAGATGTACTCATTGTTTGGGACAATATTATAGTGTGATTGAATACAAATGTGGAATTTCTTAAATGAATGCATAGGTTAATGAAACTTTTATCAGTTAGAAAGATGTAGAATTATTGAAATAATGATTATATTAGTAGAACTTTATTAGGCAGTGGAATGTAAAACTTGTATAATAATGCACATGTTAATAAAACTTTTGTTGTGTAGAAAAGTATAGAAATTTTTTAATAATAATACCTATATTAGTTTAAACTTTATTGTCAGGAAATGTGAAACTTCTTGTAACACCCATGTTCCTAAAGTTTATATTAGTCAACCAAAATAAACAATGGTTAATTAACATTTAATTCATTAATTTATTTGTTTATGGATTTAAACTGCAATCTTTGAAATTGTATTTCTGTAATGTAATAAAATTGCATTGAATTGTGTTTAAACAGTGCATTTAAATTTTATGGATTTCCAACAGTTATATTGTTGAATTGTCTTTTTGCAAATAAATGTTATATTTTGTTAAGATTTGTTTAGATTCTTGATATTATTTTATTCACGTATCATTTATGCAAAAATCTAAACATTATATAATTTATGATGCAATTATATTTTATTTTAGTTATTCAGAGTACATTCACATAAATTAAAGATAATAAATCACTTAATTATATTGATTTATACATGTTAAGAATGCATCTAAGGAACAAAATACCCGTTTCTTAAATTTTTACTGATCATTATAATTTAATTGCAATTATTTAAAGAAGTTTGATCTTATAATAAACTATTATGTGATTTATTTAAGATTATTAGTTGATTATCATAATCAATTAAAATGGTTAAATTGTTTTTCTAACTCTATAAGAAAAATTGTCTTTAAAATGTTAATAAAGTATTCTGAGTGGCCATACAATCCTTTATCTACTCTTGATATTCAAAGGCTATTCTAGGAAATTATTATATTATTCTAAATTAAAAGGTTCTATGCATTTTTTTTTAATTAAAATATTTTTCTATTAAAATTTATTATTACTATTATTGTACAATAGGTAGACATTATCTTTGAAATAAGTACATGTTTCTTCATATTTTTTACTAGGATACCATTCATTGCATAATAACTTATCAATAAAATAAAAGATTGAGAAATTTAATACTAAGAATATATATAATGAACTCTGACATCTTAGTCTTATAATTCAATGATGAGACCAAATTATATTTATGTAAAATAAACTATTGTGAAAAGAAAAGCCGCACAAACAAATAAATAAGATTTAAGAACATGATTATTCTTTATCTAAAATCTTGAACTGTGGATCTGTTCATTGTAATAAGATATTAGAATAGTGGTTGTGAGATGTAAGATTATATATTGAAGGAGGATAATAAAAAATTATTAAGAGAAAAAGAATGTATTATAACTGAACTACTCTTGTATATATATGCTTTAAGATTAAGAGCTTTTATAGTTTAAGAATGAAAATTTTCCTCCTCTTAATTTTATTTTTAGTGATTATTAATCTATTTATAAAACTTAGTTATTATTATTTTGATCCTTGTACCTCTTGTTATTATAGGCATATATCCCTAATAGAGAACCATGAGTTTTTAGCCTAATAGTAGTATTTATAATTTTGGCTAAATGTTGTATTGTCTTTTTATAGATATTTTTGTCATTTGTCACTTTCATCAATTATATATATATATATATATACTAAACTAATGTAATTAGAAGGACTTAAACCCACTCTATTTTATACAACCAATGCACATGACCACATACATGTGATCATTATCTTTTTCATATGTAAGTTACAATATATAGATATAGATTTCATATAAGTAAAATGTAACAAATGAGAGAAGAGTTATGGGATAATTTAAATATTATACTATGAAATAAAAAAATTTACAAAAAAATAAAATAAAGCCTTCAAACTTAGTGTCTAATCATGTTAGAAGACAATTCAAAAATGATACTGCAATTTCTAAAGAAATTTCTAGAAAATATGAAGTTAAAAATAATTGAGTGAGAGAGAAAGTACAGTTGAAAGCAGTATATCAACAAAACATCACACAACTTTCTGTAATTAAATTCACCAAATGCTTTAAGAAGCAGTTATTTTCTCTTTAATCCAAAGTCATCTATTGTAAGCACAAATAAATCAATAACCCCTAGATAATACTGTTATTATATCTGTATTCTAGTGAGACATTTGAAGCTAATGCACTTCAAATCCATCAGCCACTTTTTAACTCTGGAATTAAGAGAAATGGTCTTTAAAACATAACATAAACATAAATATATTTATGTCTTTTGTTGGTATGCATCATTCTAGCATAAAAGAAAAAAGATACTTAACAATTAACATAAATTTAAGTCACTAAAATATATAATTTTTTGCCCAGCATCAAGTTTAATAGAACTTCACAAGCAAGATTTTTTTGGGTACAATATCTTAGTTTTTTTAAAATTTCAAGTTGTTAAATGTTATAAAGGAATTGAAATATGGTTTCTGGATGTATGAAGTATTACAGCAAAAGTTTTCATTGAGAAAGACTATAAGACAAAAACTAATCTAAGTCACGAATTTAATAGTATGATTATATATTGTTTGAATATGATGTATTACATCAAAAGTTTTCATTGAGAAAGACTATAGACAAAAACTAATCTAAGTCACAAATTTAATAGTATGATTATCTATTGTTTGATCAATATTCAGACTTGGCAATAAATATAGATAGAGTGAAAAAAACTGTTCTTAAAACATATATGAAATCTAACCCAAAAATCATGTTATTTTATTGCTTTGATAAAAACAACAACAAAATATTTCATACATGATTCTCTTTTATGTAAAGACAATCTATATAATAATTCTAAATATTAATGTATTATTTCATATCTTTATACATAAGCATACTTAATACAAGAAATTATAATGGGATCAACAGTAAAATGTTTTAATTGCACGTTTTTATTTTAAGTACTTTTATTCATCTATGTAATATCTTATAGTCTAATTAAAAAGAAAAGAATATTAAATGAGGTAAAAAATGTTTTTAATTTAATGAAATATATAATGTAAATATTAAAAACTTTTAATAAGATTTTCTATGTATTTTTCTAGACAAAGCAAGCAAGCAACCAATCATTTAAAAACTGCAAAACAAATTGATATTAAATTATTTAGTATTATTATATATTTGTATAATCAAAAATGGAATGCTTTTAGTGCATAATCTGGTTTTTTAAATAAATAAGACAGTAAGATCAGACATTAATATTTTATGTGAGTCGAAGCTGGAATCAGCACAACTTTCACATACATAGATATCTGAGCTTTCTTCCTTATGTAAAAATTAAGCAATAAACTAGAAGCATTCCACATTTAGTTTAAAGAAAGTCATACAAATGAACACTACTAGACGACATTATTTCAATTTGGATTGCTGTTATTAATTGATTGATTGCTTGATTACATTAGCGATGAAATCTATGTAAAATATATATACTGTATACATAAAATGCATTAAAAACATTCAATATTTATATCTATAAATCAGCGGGAATATTCTATATACTATATACATATAAGATTAAATTAAACAATTACGAGCAATATGTAATATACGAAAGCTAAACTCTTAATTTTTAAATGTTTATCTTTCTACTGACATTGCATATTATCTGGTATTGTTTAATTTAACATTATATATTTGATAGTTAATGGTGATAACAATTTTTTAAATGAATAACAATTAACTTTCCTTTTGTACATGTGATTATAAGCTAGACTGTTAGGATCTTTTTTCTAATTTAATGGACTAGGAATTTGTTTTTCCATTGATATTATAGATATTGTAATGGATTTGAACCCAGAACCAAAGATATATAATGATATATTCAATACATAAGATACATTTTATTCAAATAAATATCAAAGTTGAATGATTAATAAAATTCAAATAAAAATGATTCAATTCAGATATATAATAATATTAATCAATGTGATGATTATGATTTATAAATTGAAAGTACTCCCAAAGGTATTTTATTTATTTATTATTTTCAATAAAAATGAAACTTAAGGACACCATACCTTCCAAAAAAAAAAAAGATTACTTTTGGAAAACTTTTAAAGGAGTAATCATCATCAATTGTAAATTATCCCCCCCCCCCATCCCTGCATTTCTCCCAGTGGATTGCATAATTTCTTAAGGCTGTGGATATTAACTAGCATATGTCTATTAAAAGCATAATGTTTGGAATGAGTTACAAAGATAAACTAAATGTAGTAATAATTTTAAAAAATCAATTTATTACTAATGATTAAATAAAACTTGTTTATATTCTTGCAATTATTAACACAACTATTAACACATATACCAAATATTGAATATCATAGTAATAAAAGATATTTTTATTCAAGTTTAAATTTAAGGTATTATAGTATTTATAATGATAAGATCTTACTACATTAATACTGAAACATTCGCAAACGATGGTTTTGGCAGCTATCTTTCTTTTAATATTTTACAGTTGTCTTCATTAATTCCTCATATGATGGTGGTTTTTCTCTTAAACACTGATAATGTTATAAAAGCAAATACAATAACATGATGACATTATGTAAGGTATAATATCAGTAGTCTTATGGCATTGTTCATTTATTCTTTCATGGCATTATTATGGCAGGTACTGCTGGTTTTGACAAACTTCAGCATTAGTTTCTGGATCCGACTGCATTTTCCAGGTATTTGATTGGTATGGTTTTCCTATTGCATAGCCATATGTTGTAGAAAGTCTTCTTCTAGATAAAGCTATCAAAGTGGCTGTTATAATGAGTATTGAAAAATGCTTTAAAACAACAGTCACCAAAATACTGCTATCCAAGTTAGGGTGGAAAACAGTTCAAATCAGCAGTTGTCACTCTCTTCAGATGGATCACTGCTACACAGCTTCAAAAAAAGATTAATCTGAAATGCAAAGCAATATGGAATGAAATGCTAAACTCCTGGAATGCCTAGTTGCTTGCTTCATCCCATTTATACTTTATTTAATGCTGTTTAATAACGTTTTCCAAACAATGAATTCATCACCAGTTAGTTATAAGATTTAATACGTTTTTGAAAAAAATATATCATAATTTGATACATAACTGAATAAATTATCATGATTTGCTACATAAATAAATGAAAGAAAAAATAGTTTTTTGTCTCTTTATTTATTTACATTAATTAACTGTTTAGAAAGAAAGAAAAATCATTGCTTATATTTAAAATATATCTCATAATTTCCAAAATATTATTAATTCCAAAATTTTAATATTGGATTTAATTTTGGCATTAATTTTATTATAAACCTGTAGGATATTTTATTTAAAACTCAATTCAAAATAGGAATACTAAAAAGGGTTCAAAATTAAATTTTTAGAAATTATGCAATTCAAATTCTTTTATGTATTTGGACTACGTTTATTTTTATTTTTCATTGCAATTTATCATTACTATTTTACATATTACAAACTAAATTTATAAAATATAAACAAATGCAAAAACTAACTTTTGTTTTAATTTTTAGGCAGTTTTCTCAAGTGATTCGTATACCCGAGCACAGACGCGCAAATGGTAGTTTGTATATTTATTAGTCAGTTAACACGAGTTTTTATTAAACTGTTTTTCTTTGCAGCATTGTAATATAACCAATCTGAGTTACATCTGATTTGTTATACTTACAATATGTATACATCTAATATCAATACTTATGCGCTTATAACGCTCGTTAAAGAAGTTATATGTTATTAAATTTATTTAAAGCTTAGCACTTTCAAAGCTCTATGGCTTCATAATCATAGCTGTGCAAAATAAAATAAAACAGTTGATAGTGATGAGGGGGAGTATAATAAACATTAAATTTATTATATTGTATTTAAAATGTAATTTATAAAATAATATAAAAGTCATACATTGCTGTATTTTAAATGCATAACCTATTTAAAAATAACCTTTAAATAACTCATTTTAGGTAAAGATTGACAGTTGTCAAGTAGTACAGTTTTTTAATTCTTTTCATTTTTTTTTTTTTTTAATCTTTTAACTAAACATAGATAAATGCCCATTTTCTGTTGGATGGCTATCTTAAAAAAAAGTTTTAAGCTGCTTTATTAAAGTCTGAAAAAAGTTCCAAATTTTATCTATCTCTGAATAAAAATCCAGATTATAGACATATATGCACATTCTACAGAAAAAAGGGGGGGGGTATATTTCAATTATATTCAAAATTGTTATAAAATATAGTAGTTGATGATAAGTCAATCAATTTATAATTACAGGCCCAACCAAATAAGAATATTCCAATAGGTTAAGAATTCTTTATATCTGTTTGTAATAAATAATTTTCTAGTTTTTGTTTCTTTTTGTTATTGTGCCATCTTTCAAAGACAACTCAACCAACAAAAATTTAATTTCATTGTGAATCCTATTACGCATATATATATATATATTGCTTCTTTATGTGTTCATATTCTGATAGTAACTTAAAAAATATTTTCCTTAAATCTCTTAAATTTGCTTAAATTATATCTATTTTTAAAGAGTTGGTTAATTACTAAAGACCTTTTTTAGTTTTGCAAATGTTTTGCTAAATATTTGAAAGATGCTTATATAATAAAATTATTTTTTGATGTCAACAAGGCTTTGATTGGAATAACATTATTTTTCCAATAGATTTAACAAAAAAAAATCTGTTGTTTCTGATCACATTTTTAATGCTATTGAATGTCTGTGTAAATTGGAGATTATTTGTTTTGATATAGTCAAATCATTTGACAAAATGGGTCATAGAGTAAGATTCTTGCAAAGTTATTCAGATTAGGCTTTTCAAAAAAATTAAATGGTTTGACTATTTTCTCAGAAATAGAATCATTTTTGTGAAATTCAGCAACAAATATTTTCTGCTTTATTGTTGTTTTGTCTGAGTATCTTAACATGATGCTATTGCACTTTTCTGACTTAAATGTTTGTATTGATGACTGCAGAAATAGTATTAAATCCTCACTTCTATGTTATGATGATTTGACTGCAAAATTTTAAGGGGCATCTATTTTATTAAAGACTGCATATTATTCCAAAGAGATACATGCAACTTCCTAAAATAGTGTCACAGTAATAAAATAAATGTAAATATGAATAAATATTCTGATGTCTCTTGTTGAAGAAAATACAAAACTTTGATGTTTTTTATACTATATTTATGCCTTTAAAATTATATCTAATGTTCAACAAAGTTGTCTAGGGAGAATCTTTAAACTAATGGTTCCTTGCATTATCATATAGAATTCATAGTGAACAAACTCTTAAGGTTATAAGTGTCATTTATAAATATATAAAGGTTTTAAATAATTCAATGAAATAAACTATCTTGGATATGGATCGGTTATATGAAACCAATATTCCAAGATAGATATTGTCAAAAATTCAAACTATTTTTGATATATTTTTTTAATTAATTAATTTAAATAATGATCAATATATCTCTCTAATACTGAAATGAAAAGCATGAAATCCTAAATTGTTATATAAAATTATGTCCTAAAAATTTTTCTATTTTTTTTTCCAAGTTATATATCAATGAACAATATTACAAAAATCAACAATATTTTTCAATTCAAATGTAGTAAGTTTAATATATTAAAATTTTCATATGTTTGCTTTACCTATAATCTACAATAAAGATTTCGCAAATAAAATATTTTTGATTTTGAGTCTATCATTTTTCTAAGCCATCATAACAAAGTATTATCTCAAATCTTTTATCAGCTGCTCAAACATGTACTTTATTTATTTTAATCTTTTTACTCATCCTCCTCCTCCTTCTTTTTCTTCTTCTTCTTTTTATTATTATTATCATCATCATTATTATTATTATTATTATTATTATTATTATTATTATTATTATTATTTCAGATTTCACAATATAATACGAGATATGTATATTGGAAATAAAAAGAAAAAATTGTCGGTGAAAGAACAAATAGATAATTGATATTATTAAAAAAATTAAGAAGTTGAGATGTTGCTTTAAAAAATAACAATAGATAAACAATTGAAATCTTAAACTGAATCTCAATAAATTGCAAAAGACTTAGATATAGATCATGTGTAAATCAGATGGAGTTAAAAATGTTTACTGGATTGATATGAAGCAGAACAATTATAAATCAGAGAAGTTACAAATCCATTTACTTCTGTTTAAAACCCTCTAATCATCACTCCATCCTTTTTTTCTTTTCAAAATATAATTGTTTGAAGTGTCTTAATTATAGAATTATATGTTTATATCAGAGAAGTTATATTAAAATTGAAGAGTGCTTTATCCTACAGTGGATCCAAAATGATTGATAATAAAAATGATAATATTTAAAAAGCTATTTTATGACTAAATAATTTTTGACGAAAAATGCTACGATGTAGTAATAAAAATCACTTGATCATTATCAGATGCAGCTTAACACTTCTACTATTAACCATTAACAATTACTCTAACATCCTGTGTTTAAGATTCTGATACGCAATAAATTACTTAACTATATCTCTTCCTGTTATTAAACACTTCAAATTTCTTTTTTTATATGTATAAAATATAAATTATTCAAACATTTCAATTACTTTTTTTTATTCCAACGTTCTGCTGACTTCATCAATATTGATTAATTTTTAATCGTTATATTCTAATTTAATTTATTTCTTCCAAAAACATGATTTAAAAATAAAAACTCAGTTTTATATATTTGTAGCAATTAACTTTGAATTTTGCTTGCTAATTCTAGAGTTACGATATTTCCGTTCTAAATTATTTATTGATCGAGATTTTTTTGTTTTGCTTTTTAAAAAAACGTTGAACTTGTTATTAATTTTAAAAATCTATATTTTATTTTCAGTCTATTTAATTTTTATTACAAACCATTTTCCTGCGAATATTATACATGTTTATATTAATAATCTTTCCGAGTTTAAGCAATGGACTTTTATAATCAAGTGATAACTTTTGATTGCATCTGCCAGTACTCGTTATTTTTTTAATACGCTATTGAAATGACTTCGATGCAACTGTAGCTCATCTGTCTATGCTGTCCATCAAGGCAGATACCAGTTCAGTTCAGGTAAATTAAAAAAATTTTCAGGTAGTAATCAAGCTAGATACCCATAGCCAAATCACCTAACTATCTAATATAAGTCATCAAGTAGATATTTTGCTTTTCTTAGCTTGAGGATAAACCAAGACGGAAAATTTCTCAATCAATGCTTGATAATTAACAAGCCTGTGATTAATGCCATCTCTTTTATTAGTTCTCTATAAGAAATTGTTTGACATAGCTCTGTCATACAGTGAGCTATTTAAATGGCTGTTTACTTTTAGCTATAGTGTCTCTTAAAATTCATAGTTATAAACTTTAATGTATTTTAATATTTAGTATTACTTTTACATGCTAAATATCTGTAGGTTTATAATACAACCTCCCCCCTTTACTAATGAAGATTACATCATATTAAAGGCATTGTGTAAATGTATCAAAATTATTATGAAATCTTTACCCTTTTAAAATTACTGACCAGTATTAGATGGTTAATTAAATTGGCTTTAAGCCAGACATCTGAAAATATCCGTTGCTCTCTAAAAATATTTATCTATCTATTTTAAAATATTTTTTATTTTTATGACTTATAATTGCTTTTGATAAATTTTTATTCCTAATGGTCTTTTTTGTTGTTGTTGTTTGCTTGTTTTGCGTTTGGAAATATAATAAAGATTTTATTTAAAAATAAATTAAAAGTATTATTGATTTTAAGTTGAATTTTTTGTTGGTGCTTTCTATGAAAGCAGGAAAAATAAGTAAAATACATAAATCTATGAATTGGTTATTTATGTATATTAAATTAACTGGAAAATGGAATAAATTCTATGAGCAAATTATTAGACTTAATCATTATTGATGATATCTTGCCATTGCTTGACATTCTCTTCACTTACTTTATTGTATCATTTCAGTTTTAAAATTACATCACAGACATTAATAAGTCCTATGTTATTATTTTCACATAGAAAGATATCAATAATATAACCTTGCTATGAAACACAAAATAATTTCTGTTTAAAACATAATTGCCAACATCTAATTGGTTGTTATATCTAAATTATACCGCCACAGTTCTCTTGCTTTAAAAAAAAATCGGTAGAATATCAGCAATTAGTTGTCATGGCTACATTGCAATTTGGCAGTGTCCTATTTATTATCTAATTGTAATGTTGTCATGACAACATATTTCTGATTTGGTTTGTTTAATTATGAGGCTGTATGTACTATATATATGTGTGTGTGTGCATGTAAAGTTTTATCATTTTCTAGAATGCATTATAACTATTAAATATTATTTATTAAAAGATAAAATAAAGAAAATATTTAACTATATCGTAACCCTAACTTTCTTTATATTTTTATTTTATAACTTTATTCTGTGTTTATACATATCTTTTTTTTTGTTTGAATTATATAATCAAAACAAATTAAAAACAAACTTTTTAATATTTTAACTCAAACTTACATATTTAATATTAATTAATACAAATGCGTAATCTTACGTTTACATTATGAGAAAAAATTCTAAATGATACATTGTTTATAACAAATTTCTATTACTTAAGTACATACAAAATATTAGTATAAAATAAACGTTAAATATAAGATCATGGTCAAATATAGTCGTCCTCATATTTGACTGGAACATTAAATTTTTCAAAATCAGTTAATAAATAAGTAAACAGCTATTCTTAACTAGGCTAAAAGTCTAAAAATAATGTCTATTGTAAGATTACTGTTGATTTAATAATAAACATACTACAGGATAATTTACATATGCTTTTTATTTTCAGTTATTATTTATCAATTTCAATATTAAGTTTAATCTAGTTTTTCACATCTATGGTGTTTTTAACCACATATCTAGAAAACTTACTAATCTTGTCAATCTATTTTACATCATATCTCTTTATATTTTTTTTCAATATTTTGCGACCAAGTTTAAAATTTAAACTACCCATCTACTGTTATCTCTTATAGCCAACATATTCAACCCTGATCCATATCAGCCTCTTTATTCTTTCAGTAACGCTAATGATAGCTATTTTCTCTTTTACCAATGCATTCTGTTTTGATTCCCTCTGGTTACTCTCAGATATATTCCTCAGAACTTCTCTATGTGATCTTAAGCATTTGTATTGTTATTCTATTGAGCATCCAAGTCTCAAATGTATATGAAACTACAGGTAAAACGCATTTATTAAAACCTTTTTTTTTTTTACCAACATGCAAATATATTTCCTTTTAATATTAAAAAAAATATTTTTATAGTTAATTCAGTCAATTGTTTTCCTTTGTATTAATAATATGATCAAGGTATTTATAATTATTAACTTTTAATTTATTATACTGTCTATTACATTCATATCGGCTTTTTCAAACCAAAGTGTGCAAACGCTTTTTGCGAGTGTTAAATAATAAATGAATACCCTCTGACCCATACAAGATATAGAATTTATGCAGCAATAAAAGGAATCCTCTTATTACTATGACTCAAATATTTATATATGAGCAAATCTGAAGTACTGGAACAGAAGGTGTGACTATAGAACAGTCACTTTGAATTACTATATATAACCTATGAATGAATGAAGCCGATGAAATTTACTAGAATTTACTGAACGCCATTCCAACTGAAATTAATCATATATATAAATCAGCGTTTATTTTTTTATAGCTTCTGTATACAATTGTAATCACATTCATATCGGCTTTTTCAAACCAAATTGTGCAAACGCTTTTTGCGAGTGTTAAATAATAAATGAATACCCTCTGACCCATACAAGATATAGAATTTATGCAGCAATAAAAGGAATCCTCTTATTACTACAACTCAAATTTTTATATATGAGCAAATCTGAAGTACTGGAACAGAAGGTGTGACTATAGAACCGTCACTTTGAATTACTATATATAACCTATGAATGAATGAAGCCGATGAAATTTACTAGAATTTACTGAACGTCATTCCAACTGAAATTAATCATATATATAAATCAGCATTTATTTTTTATCGTGTCTGTATACAATTGTAATCACATTCATATCGGCTTTTTCAAACCAAATTGTGCAAACGCTTTTTGCGAGTGTTAAATAATAAATGAATACCCTCTGACCCATACAAGATATAGAATTTATGCAGCAATAAAAGGAATCCTCTTATTACTATGACTTAGATTTGCTCATATATAAATATTTGAGTCATAGTAATAAGAGGATTCCTTTTATTGCTGCATAAATTCTATATCTTGTATGGGTCAGAGGGTATTCATCTATTATTTAACACTCGCAAAAAGCGTTTTCACAATTTGGTTTGAAAAAGCCGATATGAATGTGATTACAATTGTATACAGATGCTATAAAAAATAAATGCTGATTTATATATATGATTAATTTCAGTTGGAATGACGTTCAGTAAATTTTAGTAAATTTCATCGGCTTCATTCATTCATAGGTTATATAAAGTAATTCAAAGTGACTATTCTATAGTCACACCTTCTGTTCCAGTACTTCAGATTTGCTCATATATAAATATTTGAGTCGTAGTAATAAGAGGATTCCTTTTATTGCTGCATAAATTCTATATCTTGTATGGGTCAGAGGGTATTTATTTATTATTTAACACTCGCAAAAAGCGTTTGCACAATTTGGTTTGAAAAAGCCGATATGAATGTGATTACAATTGTATACAGACGCTATAAAAAATAAATGCTGATTTATATACTGTCTATTATAAATTTATTAAACGCACATTGATTACATATAGCGTAAGCTTGTGGTTAAAACACCTGTAGAGGTCCCTACTATCACATTTTACATGCATATTATCGAGGTTATAGCCTCCGTAAATATTACTTATATACTGTCTATGTTTATTTTCTTTTTTAAACCATCAAACATCACATGATCACCATCTCTATACTAGCACATAATTTGTTGTAAACAAGGGCAAAACTCCCATACAGTAGTGCCACCCTGTGCCAAACAGAGTAATCAATGGATGACAGAAGGCTTGTGCATAAAATCCCTATTTACTGCCTACTCATCCAATATCCTAAATAGGGATTTCCATTGATTACTCTGTTTGGCACAGGGTGGCACTACTGTATGGGGAGTTTTGCCTTTGTTATTTTCTTTTTTCTTTCGTTATGAAGAGCATTGTATATTATTTTTTAAAGGTTTATCTTTAATCCTACTTTTTTACTTTCAACTGTTAGTTGTAGTATTTTCTGAAGCTTTTGAATCATAATTTGAAAAAATTATCGCATCATCTGTAAAATTTTAAATGATTTAAATTATATCTACTTATCTTATTTTCCATTTTAATTCATAAAATACATTTCATAAGATAAAAAGTTTTGAAAGTATGAAATCTTTGTCATACACCTTATCAGTATTGACCTTTTAGTAAATCACTAATCTAATTACAGCCACTGAATTTGATAAATAATACAAACACTATCTCTTTAGTAAAGCAACTAATAATATTAAATAATGACATAAACAAATCGTCTTAACGTCAAATGAGTGTTAGTATTTTAATTTATATATATATTGTATCACTCCCTGCTTGTTCATTAGGCATTTAAATAGTGAATTAAAAATTTGCAAAATTTAATCCACAATAAAAAAAAAAAGTCGGTGCCTTTGATTTATGACGTAACACTAACAGAATGCTGGAATTAATTGTATTTATGCTAATTAATATTCATCTACTTGCTTTAAATCGTATAATTTAACATACATAATCATCTGCTTACCAAAGTTCTAATTTATTTTAATAATTATCAAGTAAATTTTCATTAAATACTCTTTAATTTTTATTACAAACAGAAGTATTTTTCTTTTTATTTTAGTTTTCAAAAGAAACTTTATTGAAGCTTAATAATTATAGAAAAATATAGAGATGTAAGAAAGTAGATATATAATATTTACATAATGAAGAACAAAATATTGAACCTTAATAATCATACAAAAAACAAAGAAGTAACAAAGTAGAAACTTAATATTTGCATAAAGTACAAAAAATATTGTTCAAAGTAGCATGCATATCAAAATGACAAAGATATACATTTTTGGACACAATATATTACTATTTAACACTATTTGTTTATCCAATTTTCTTTTTCACTATTTTTTGGTAAAATGTGTCATGTTAAAAGCTTGAGATCTATCACATTGGTGACCAAGTTGACTTTGATTTTATTCTAGAAGGTATTTGGATGTCTTCTTATATTTGATCTGTATGTGAATGAGCATCTACCATATATAATAATGAGAATAATATAAATGTAATGGTCATAATGTGTGCAAATTATATTTAGAAAAAGAGTGAAGAAGTGCTTGAATATCATAGTTTTTAGTTTTAAAAAATTTGGGAATGGCCAATGAGTATAATCTAATGTAGGGCATGAAAACTGAATATGAGATTGACTTTTTGATTATCTATTTCAATGCCACCATATATCATTTAAGTTAATGCAATTTCTGTTATATTTAAAGAAATGTAATGAAAGGAGTGCTTTTAAGTTCAGAGTAAGACTGAAGTCATACTATTTACATTCTAATGATTAGAATTTACATTTTTTGGTTGTTTCATATTCTCTTTTAACATTGGCATAATTTGAAAAACAATATTTATTTAAATTATTTGAAAATGTCTACAGTAATTTTAATGGATACATTATTGTCCATAATCTATTCTACTCCTGTTGTAGATGGAAATGAAATCCATTAAAGGCATCATCTGGTCATTTATGGCCTCATTCATTTTTAAACTTATGCCATCGAATTATAAATTAAAATTCATTGCTTTAGATTTTCAACATTCTGGGATTAGGAAGTTCTTTTTACTTGAGATTTTGAATTTTGCAAAGCTTCTCAGTAAATTGAAAGGTTATAAAAAACTTATGTTCAAGGAACTATTTTAGATGTAAATTCTATCATTCTAGAAGAATGGAGCAATTATAAAAAGCTGAACTAAATAAACTGAAAATATTTCTAAATCACATTTATTTATATACATTTTATAAAAAAAAATACTGTTTATATAATTTCTGTGAAGCATATACTATGATAAATAGATATTTCATTAATATTAATATACATTGTTTTCTAGTGAAATATATAATATTTTAATATATATCATTAAATAATGTGTAATATTTTGAAAGATGAACTAAATATTCACTCTCTTAGTTAGCATTGCTTAAAATGTAACATCCATAAAATAACATGTGGATTGTGGATGGAAATGGATTCATTTTTCATTTGCTTTGTATTTAAATGTAGATAATAATAATTGGTGTATTTAATATATAGTTAGTACTCTGAAGCTTATCTCACAAAATATTATACTCTCCATAGAAATTTTTTAATTTTTCAAACAATAATGTTTAATAAAAAAAAAAACCCAATCTTTTATTAAATATATCTTTTATAGATATGCTCACAACTTTCATCATAATCTCAAAATTTGTATGCAAATTTAAGGATAATTTAGTTAGACTCCTTTGTATCAGATTAATGTTATTAAACAAAACCAGAGCTTTTATACAATTAATTTTTAATTAATTTTGCTTATAAATAAACATTTGGAAGAATTTAAAAAGATAATACTAAATTATTGAATGTAAGAGTATATCCAATAATAAGACACTTTTTATAAAAAGGGTATAATTGATTATAATACATTTGATTATTTATGGATTAAAGATTGTAGATCAGTTAAAATTTATGGAACACTTGAAATTTTTAATGAAGGTTGTATGGTTAAGACCAGTTAGTTATTATTGGTAATACTTCATATTATGATAAAGTACCTAAATATTTGGCAAATAAAGTGTTACAGAAATATATTAATACTATCTGTAAATCATATATAAGGAATAAAAAATTTTAATAAATGAAATTAAAAATGTATTAAATAAATATAGTAATTATAATTTAACAATGATTAAAATAAATATTGTAACAATGTATACAAATATTAATGTGGAGAAAGCAGTAGATATAGTAATTATTAGATATCAAAAGGATAATAAAGAAATAAATATACCTATGAAACAATTGAAGGGGATTATAAAAATATGTTGTAAAGAAATAACATTCCAATTTAATGATAAGTTTTATAAACAAAAAGAAGGTTTATTAATAAGAGGAGCATTATGTGAAGTATTAAATAATATTTATATGGAGGAATCGAAGAAATTAATGTTAGCGAATAATAATGCTCTAATCTTTTCTAAAAGATATGTAGATTATTATTTATTAATATTTAATAAAACACAAAGAGAGAGAGATTTGTTTATAGAGGATATTTATAGGGTGGATAAAAATATTAAATTTACTATAGAAAGAGAGGAGAATAATATACTGACAGACTAAGATATAAAGTTGATTAAGTCACACGAAGAAGGGAAATGTAGATTAAAATATCAATTCATAAGAAAAGTAATTCAGATAATAATATAACTAATTGGCACACAAATACCAATATAAAATAAATACAATACATTCTAGAATTCATAAAACAATAAATTATTGTTCAAATAAATAAGATTATATTAAACAAATAAATTTAATAAAAGAATAATTTATAAATAATGCTTATCCCAATAAATTTATAATTGATAATATTAGATTAATAGAAAATAAGATAGAATATATAAATAATAATAAAGAAGAAAATAATAATAATAATAAAAAGCAAAATATGTCTAATACATCCACACACATGGACAAGGGAATATATTAAATGGGCATTAGAAACCCACCATCTATCATAGTTCCAATGGCTGTTGAAACAAAAGAAGGCACTCATGCAGGACACAATATGATCTTACCTATTTTTGAATACTTTAAAAATAAATTACAAACAAGACCACCACCTACTAGACACTTTAAGCTACTTGGACCAACAGAAACTGAAAAGCCATTTATTATGAACAACTTTCTAACAAAGCTTGCTACTCTGCCAAGCGTATGTCATCCAAGAAGCCCTGGAATTCCATTATTCATGTTAAAACACCTAAGTCAATATACAGCAAAATATTTATGCAACTGCTTTTCACAGGTAATTCAGAATATTGAGAGAGTTTATTCCATTCTAATTGTTCCCTTCAACAAAAAATCAACCCCTCCCCCATGACCTCCAACCAATTTCCATGGGATCATTACCAATCAAAATAATTGAAAATATTATAAAGGAAAAGAATAAAACCACACATATTGCCACTAATATCAAATGTTCAATTTGCCAAAAAGAACTTGTCAACAATTCAAGCAACAGTGTTATTCAAAGAAATCTTGGACTCAACAAGACAGAAAAAGAAATATAGCACAATAGCAGTTCCACTTGATACTGAGGAGTGTTTGATGGAGTATGCATCCCCATATTTTTAGGCATGCAGCAAATACCTCCATCCCCAGAACTCAACTTTACATTATAACAAACTTTCTACTAAATTGAGAAATACACATAACACTCAATGGGAGGAATTCACCATGATTTACACTCACCCAATTCATATTCCAGGGTTCTCCCTCTCAGCGCACTACTCTATACCCCTTATTTGAAAAAATCCAAAAAATGTTTACAGGAATACAAATAAATGGCACTACACAGTACATGACTTGCTTGGCATATATTGATGACATCACAGTCTTCCTGTCTTCAAAGAAACAGTTACCCTAATTATAAGAAATACTTAAAGAATATACTGATAAATACAAGTTAAAATTTAACACAGCAAAAATCTCTGCTTGGACTATGTTTATGGGAGGATTGTTCACATCTATATACTGTTCCAAACTGACTCCTTTTTAGGTTTATCTTTTCAAGTGAGGATTACTGGGATGAGATGTAACATACAATATAGACTAAGCTATGAGGCACAATGAATTTCAACCTCACTATCCAAAATATCTCTGTGCATTCTAATGTGCAACTCATCAATCAACTCATCATGACAAAAATACTACTACTATCTACCAATAATTAAGTTTTCAAATGTTTTTAAAGAAAAATAAAAAAACATCTGTGATCAACTCCTATGGGCCAAAAATGGTAGCTATATCAACAAGAAGACTCAATCAGCCTCTCATTAAAAATGGTCTAAGCCTGCATAATATTGACACCATCTATATCCAAAAATTAAGTAACCTTGTAATTTTCATTCTGAATCAATTTCCCAAACTTAAATGTCTAGTTAAAATAACTTGACTGTCAAACCACCTCCATTCAATTCACATATATCATTGATCATCCATCAATATAAAACCACTATCAATATACCACATCAATATACAAACAAACACTCCCACTGAGACATTTACAAGCATACACATGAAGAACAAGACCTAAATAATAGTAACCCAATTTTAGGTATTAGCAACAAAAAATTGCTCCATGAATACAAAAAATGGGCACTGAAGCCTAAGTTTTTTATGTTAAAAACAAATCTCATTGGCATTGCCAACAACATACTTCCTACACCATAAAAGAATGTATATTTCAATTAATCTACTCTATAAAAATTTTCTGATTTTTCAAGTGTCAATGTTTCATGAAACAATAAACCATTCTTTTGCTAGACAGGTGTTTCTATCAAACTAACCTAACATCATCACTAGCTCAGAAAATGAGTTGAGATTTTACCAAACAGCAATTCAATCTCTTATAAATACATTCACAATGTTCAACAGGATTTCAAAGTTTGAATGTAATTTAAAAGTAATTTAACTAAAGCATATTGTTGTGGTGTCTAATTAATTAATTACATAATTAAATATTTACTTGTAAGCAAGATTAATAAATTGAGTATTACATGTGTGTTCTATATATTGAGTTTATATTGAATTCTATGAGTGTATTTATAGAAGTTTTTTATGTTTATGGATTCTGGGTTGATTTTCTGAGTTACTGATGACATTAATTTAAATGACAAAAATATGTGTTTGCAAAGAGATTAGATTTTTTTTTCAAATATTACCGCTTAAAAACTTGTAAATTTTTTATAGAGGGCATAGATAAATAATATTACCTATATTAAATATTTATAGTATTTAATTAAATTAATTATATGTACACATATAATCTCTAAAATTTTCAGTATAGCAATATATAAATAAATAAATAAAAACTGTAGATAGCTTATGGCATGACTCCCATATATTAATAAATTAAAAATTGTTCACAGTTATTTTTAATACTTTGTTTATTATATATTATTTTGTCTGGTATATATATATAATTATGTTTTATTATTGTATTATTAATATTAGCGGACATTTTATTTTGTTTTAATATATATATGTTAGTAAGTTAATTAGCATAATATCAGTTGATAATGACCATATTGCATATTACTGTTGATTATTTACAGAAAAAATTAAATTTTGAGAATATATAGAGAAATTTTATTAATCCAATAAACATCACGTGATTACTCTATTTTATTGAAAATATTATAGTGTTGGATTGAAAATATTATAGTGTTTTCAATTTAAGTCTCATAGTTTTGTAGTTACATGGAGATAAAAGGTGGATGCTGGAGGGTTGCATTAGATCCTAAGATCTAGGTGCAGTGCTCTCAGATCCAAGGCTCATCACTGGCGAAGGCCACAAGCCAAAAACTAGTCTGGGGGTATTGGATGAGTAGGCACTAGATGGGGATTTTATGCACAAGCCATTGATTACTCTGGCTTGCACTGAGTGGCAATACGTATACAGAGTTTTGCCTGTTTTAAGTTTTATTAACAAAGATATAATTAACACATTAATAAGAAGTTGGGAAAATGTGAATACTGTATTATGACATCCTTTATAGATTAAAAGCTTAATATTAAATTAATATGTGTGATAGATGCTATCAAAATATTAAATTAAAAAGTATATATGATTTTATTTACAGAAAATATCACATAAATAAACAATTAAATCAAATTATAGCCAAATATAATTACATGTTAAACTATTTCCATTATCTGATATTCATTGCTAAATATTCTTTAAAAAAATGTTCAAACTTTAGCTTTCAAATACATTTAACAATCATTAATAACACACAAGTTAGAATATAAAAAATGTTTTGAGTTGTGTTTTCTTCCTCTTGTCTTCAGGAATTTCCAATCTAACCATCAATAGAACTAGCAAGTGTATCAAACAAGAAACTCTTTAGATTCATAAATATATAGTTTAAGATAATGTTATAGCTAACTAGGATATTCTACAAAGATAACAGAGGATCTTTCTTATTTATTCATTTTTCTTGATAACAAGGTTAAAGAGAGCTTTTCAAACATTATGAATTATCAGGATTAGATTGACTTATGAGTTAATTTGCCATTTTCATGTGAGCAGATTCTTTGAATTTTCTTTTTTGCACTTTTTCCTTTCTATCTAATATTTTTGTTGTTTAGCAATTAAACATACATCTGATATAATATCTGTTTTATTATGTCAAATCATTAGTTTGGCTTTTAAAATTATTTTTAATGAGATGCATAGTTTTGGAAAGTTTATTCTGATGTTATATTGATTTCAGATTTTTTTAGCTTATCTACTTTTCTTCCTTAAAATGGTTTTTTCTTTGCATTTTCCAAATAACTGGTTTCTGAACAAATTTTTTTGCTGTATTCCATGGTAATAGTATAGTTTCATATTTTATTTTTCTATCATGAATGAATATGTATGATAACTATTTTTCTGGGTGTTGTTTTTCTGTAAACTGTAGTTTTGATTTTGCCATAAAGGAATTTTATTATAGAACATCTAAGAATGCCAATTTTTGTTTTTGTTTTGATTTTGTTGTAAATTTAATTGAAGGGGATAATAATACATCAACATATGGTCAATCAAAAAATTTATCATCAACATATCACAGCTAGACTGTAGGTAGATATGAAATAGTCTGTATGGCTATGATTTCAATGTTTTTCCTTATATATGGTGCAAATCAAAGGTGAAAATGGTGAGCCTATAGCCATCTCTTGATTTTGTTGGAATAATTTCATATTGTATTTAAAGTATGTTGTTATTATGCAGAATGTTAATAATTCCATTATATTGGTAATAAAAGAAATGTTCTAGTTCTTAAGCTATTACATTTATTAAATTTTTTCTCACAATAGACAACATTTTATTACAGAATTTTCATGCCAAAACTTACCAATATGTCAGGTTTTTTTTCATTTTATGGATTTGGTTAATTTCTCATAGTGTTGAAAATTCCTGACAAAAGGGTGTTCTTAATATGTCAAAGGACAAAGAACCTTGAAAAGAAATCTAGCCAAGTTTTGGCAAGGTGAATTTCTAGAAAAAACAGTAGTTCTTAATAAAATAGTCCTTATGTATTTTAGGTTGACTACAAAGATGAAGAATTTGGTTAATTTTCTTTTGCTGATGATTAGATAAAACTCTCAGATATATCTAAAGTAGGCAGACTGCATATGTGACAATGAACATTTATTCAATTGGGGAAAAAACATTATTAAATTAAACTTGAAAATATGTTTACTCTTTCTCACATCAATTTGTTCTAGTAATATATTCAGATGTGATAGTTCCATGAAGGATTTATATTATAAACATTATATATTTGATCTGCAGTAAAAATTATTTAAGTGCGACTAAATTACATTATTTTAAATTAATATTTAAAATGCTAAGCTGACTTGACTGATTTACAAACTAATATTGTCACTAGTATAAAGTTTCAGACTTTCCAAGCATTAATGGTGTATTTATATATAATGTATACAGTCAAACGTCAGATCAGACAGAATGGATTGTCATTGATGTGAGAAAGGGTAAGCATATTGCAAGTTTATTTACAAATGTTTTTTTAGAATCTGTTTACAGTTTGACCTAGTAATGTATTCAGACATGATTTGAACAATAGTAAAAATCATTTATGTGTGATTAAAATTATTAGTACGAATATATATATATATATTGAAGCTGGAAATATAGTACATATTTCTGCTTCACCTAGTGCCAATGTCATCAGCACTAGTCTGGGTTTGAACCCAATCTTATATTAACTGACACTGATCTCATAATAGGTGGTAGTATATTTTGATCAATATTATAATCTTTTATATTTTATTAATCTTATTTTATAATTAAAACTAACCTTTTTATATTAGTTTATTTATTTTATATTTGTAAAAATGTATATACTGTTTTTTTTATTAAATTGAATTGAATCCTAGATATCTATAAAATGTTACAAATATTTCAAATTCTTTATTAAAGTTCATTTTTCTTCAATTAATCAGTTGGTAACATTTTATATTTATCTTTTAATCAATGTACATTAGAGAGTCAATTAGTTGAATAATGTAATAGTTGTCAGAAAAGTTTTGTAAATTTCTGCTTAAGTTTATGTCAAATATAAGTTTGAAAGTCATTGTACCAAATTCCTAAAATTTTTCTGAATAAAATCTACATTTTTGTTAATCTAAGCCTTAATTAAATAGATTTTGTTAGTACAATGACTGATAAACTTAATATGCTTGTTGTTGTTTTTTTTTAATTAGCAAATCAACCCTTGGGGCATGTTAATGCAGAATTATAGATTTCCCTCCAAAGCAGGCACCAACCTCAGAGGACCGCTTAGAGCAATTTCAATTGGCAGTTGTCACTGTAGATTGAATCCTGTAGATAAGACCAGAACACATAAATAGTGGAAAATTATTGGAGATTATCATTGAGTTTTATCTGAAGAGTTCACTGAAGAGAGTAGTTTAAATTTACAGTACATCGTGATTAAAGAATGACTGGCTAAAAAGATCGACCATTGCTCCCTGGAGCTCTGTTTCCACCAGCCCATTAATGCCTTTCCAGTGCTTTCTACATCTAGTTGGAGACTGTCTGTGTCAAGGAAGCCTGAAAATGATCTGACTGTATAAATGTTTGTTTCAAGCCATGGAATGCCTACCGATTGATTCTGAGGTAACGTCCATTGATTCTATGTTGCTTGTTTTCCAAATCAATACTAATTTATATTTATATATCTGTGTGATGTTTATACAGCTTGGTTTAAAATGCTCTTTTAATTTTTCTCTTAAATTTAAAATATCAATTCTTCTAAAAATCTCATATTATTTTGATGCGGCAAAATTAAATTAATTTTTGGTTTATTTAGAATATTTGACTTACTGAAATTTCCAAGTACAAAATTCAATGAGCTATTAACTTTAAATTCTCTCCCTCTTATTTTTCCAGTCAAAATCATTACAGGAGACTTACTTCCCGTAAATTAATTAATAGAAAGCTCGTTTAGTTTTGTACATCATATATAAATTTATTTTGAATGATTGAAATTATTTTAAAAGTATCTTACTATTACCTCCAATTTAAAATAGCCCTGTAATTATTTCTGAAAGAATAAAGAATTTTAGTGAATCAATTAAGTAAAATCTATTATAGCATTTTGTCAGTATATGTTTCATACATATATATTTTTATTTGTCAAAAATAGTAAAAAAATTGATGTATAATTTATTATGCTTTATATTGTCAAACTTCATCAGAAGTGAGTTTGATATTCAATGCCCTGTCTATGTTAATTAAAAGACAGTCTTATTTTGTAATCTTTCATAAACTATTTAATAACTTATTAATAAATGAAATATTTGTAAAGTGTGGAAAACAATTTATATTTTAGTTTTAATTCTTGCCTTTCTTTTTATAATATAATTTATGATTCATTCATTGATGGCCTAAGGTTTCTGGGACTTCCTGTTATGTCAGGGAGCTGATTATTTTAATCAGGAATTAAGTTATTAATTTTGTTAGTGATACACTATCTATCTATATATGTCTAAGGCATTATGTATTTATAGCTACAACCATTCATTTATTATTTTGCTTTGCTACTTACTCCTCAGGACCTTCAGAAATTTAACTATGACCAGTCCAATCTTTCACACTCCCTCAAAGTAGACGTAGTTCATACCAAGGGATTCTTTTCAGGCATTGCCATTAAGATGTGTATGGGAATTCCAGCACATCACATTTATTATTATTATTCAGAGACATGCTTTGGCTGGAGGGCCAACATTTCTCTTATCTACCTGTACATATCAGGAATTTCTTTTAGTAAAGCCACCCAGAGGTTCATAACAGACCTCATTTATTTTTGTTGTAATCTATAATAGCATACTGCCTTCTTCATCATTTTATATCTTTATTTAGCAAACCTGAAATGCTCTCTGCCATGATGGCACGTCCTTCACAAACAAATTTTGTAATTAATTAAATCTGACTGTATAATTGTCAATTATTTATTTAAGAACTATTTTGCTTCCCACACTCATTATATACAAATGATTTTAAATGTAATAGTGTTTTAAATGCCCATCTTTCATGTCTTGTAATATATATATATATAACAGATTTATTTGTAATATCTTGAAGAGGGCTAATAATATTTTATTGCTGATTGGTTTTTGGCTGACCAATTAACAAACTTTTACATTGTTTGTCAAAGCCACATCAAAACAAATTAAAGAAAATAACCAAGTTGTATAAACAAAGACTTAACTTATTTTGTACTAAATTCCTTAATAAATTCCTATAATATTGTTATTTTAAATAAGCTTAGTTTGTCATCACTCCCAATCTCTAAGGTTAATTACTCTATTTATTTAAATATTTCTTTGATTTAAATTCACTTCTTTGTAATGTTGCCATAAAGAATTATCATTATTACAGTTCAAACCATTAGTAATCGATCAAATCATATCTGTACCATTCTGCAATCGTCAGAATCCATTAAATCATTGATTTTTCATATAAACCCTTTATTATTTTGAGTCTCTATGTGAACCATGACCTCCAGCTGGGACAGAATAAAACCAAGCACTGCTAGTGTCATCACAAACGTTATCCATTAGTCAGAGAGGCAATAGTTTAGGCAAATAGGTTAGGATTCATTCTTGTCCTGACATATGTATCTTGTGCATGGTTGGATTCAAGGTACTTTTGCTTGTATTATTGGTCTTGTTGAATGAATACACAATTTTGACCGGTACAATATATATATATACATCTGTGATACATCATATTCAGCATTATAGTAAAGCACTCATCTAAATAATATATTGTAACAAAGATAACTTTTTAATAATATATATATATAAATAGCATTAAAACCAGTCATCACTTAAATAATCCCCAATATCAATAACAATCAATAATTTCAAACTGTTGTCAAGGCAACCTGCCTTCTAAAAAAAAAAAAAAAAAAAAAAAAAAAAAAAAAAAAAAAAAAAAAAAACACAACTTTTTTTTTTTTTTTTTTCCTTTTTTTTATATTTTTTTTTTTTTTTTATTTTTTTTTTTTTTTTTTTTTTTTTTTTTTTTTTTTTTTTTTTTTAATATTTATATATATATATATATATATATATATATATATATATATATATATATATATATAAAAATAAAAAAAAAATATATAAAAAAAAAAAAAAAATAAAATATATTATATTTATTATTTATTTTTTCATAAATTAAAATTTTTTTAAAAAAAAAAAAAATATATTTTTATATTTCTTATATATATATATATATATATAAGAAATAAACAAATATAGCTTTCATTTGTTGTTAAAATTAAATTAATTTATAGAAAAATGTACAATAGAGCACAATATCCACCATATTGGGTTCCAAGCTCTCATTATGTACATTGTATATTGTATATAATAACTCATATTTTATTGATAAACTCTGATTAGAATAGAATATATATTATTTATTGAACTGCAATTTTGCAATACTTTCCAACATATAATATATATAGTTTGAGCTTAAATGAAAGAATAAGGATATGGAAAAGTAGGGTTAGAAATAAATAGCTTAGTTCTGCTTTGTATATCCATGAAAAAGATACAGGCCACACTATTAATTTTGATGAAGTTAAGGTTGTTTTCTTTGAGAGAAATGAAATAAAAAGAATTTAAAAATCTTTATTATTGAAAATTTATTATTCTGAAGCAATTAACTTATTTAAAAGTTCTTTTAATATTAAGGGTGGATGGGAAGTAAATGTTTTGTGGGTAATGTTTACTATAAATATGGTGTTGTTTTGTAGTTCTTTACACTTGAGAAGTCTGCTTGTAGCAGTGAAACCATTGATTGTGTTTTTGATTTTATTTTCTTGGCTAGTCTGTTTGAGTTTTGGATTTGAGGTAATTTTTCATGATTTATTGATTAGTTTAGCTTTATGCTTGTAACATTTATTTTTTGATGAGATTTTTTACATTTAAGGATAGATTTGCTGATATAGTGTAATGTAAAGGTTTATGTTTTATTTTTATTTTATGTATTTGTATTTATTTATATAGGCTAACTTTGTTGCATGCGTGTTTTTGAAAGAGTATAAGTTTGTGCTCATTTAGTTTTATATATATTGTGCCCTTTTGTATGGGTATCGAGAAGTAAGGGTACAATATATATATATATATATATATGTATATTTTAGATGTATACTTGTTATTTGTAGTTGATGTTTACTATGGGTTTGTGGGGTTTAGATTTTAATAATTTTCCATTGAATAATATTAGAAAAATTAAAAAGTTATCTAGATTAAGTGATAGGATAGAATAATTAAGATGGCAGATATATTTTCTTAAAAAATGTAGAGAATTTAATGTTTTCTTAGGAATTATATTATTAATTTTAATAAGAGTAAAAAGTTGCTTAAAAATAGGAATTGGGTTTTTAATTTATAAACATATATTTTGAATAGTTTTTCGAAAAAATTTTTTATTAAATTTTACAAATATATTTATCAGTATAAAAGAAAAAGGTGTTGTTTAGACAAGAGGCAAGATTTTAATTATTCAATTTTGAATTTTTTCATGAGGCAGTTTAGACAAAATAGGTCAAATTTCTATTGTAGGAAATATGAAAGGAAATTAAAATGGTTGTTTGGAAAAATGAATAAAGTTTATTGTAGTGATAGAGTGTATGAGGGTAATGGTTCTATTAATAAAATTGTTGATCTTTCTAATATTAGGTTAAATGATAGAGAATGAGAGATTCTTGATAAAGGTTGTAATTTTGTTCCATTTCATTCAAAAAATATAGTTTTTGATACAATTTTGTAGATTGAATGTGGTCATTTGAGTGATCAGCAGAAAGTCAGCATTCAATTAGTTTTAAATAAAGGTTTAAAAAAGAAAAAAAAATGTACTGTTAATCCTGCTTAGGTTAGACATCTTAAGGATAAGTTAATGCTAATGATGTGATTATTTCTAATGAAGGCAAAACTGGTTGGTTTGTCATTATGGAAGGAGATGAGTTCAGGGGAATTGGACAGAGAATTAAATAGTGGTAAATATATGTTTTTAGAAAAAGATCCAGGTAATGTGATTAAAAGAAAGTCGATAGATATTATGAAAAAAATGGTAAATTTAAAACTTTTTAATAGAATAGATTATTTAAAATATTATCCAAATGATTTCATATCAGTTAAGAAGTTTGTGAATATTAAGACTCATAAAAATGGTTTTTGTTTAAGAATTATTTTTGATTTTACAGGTTGTGTTGTAGAGGGTATTTCTAGATCCTTAAATTTTTTTTTAAAACCATTTGTTGATTTTGGTCATTACAAGTTTCTTCTTCTTTTGAGGTTTTTGATAAGATTAATAATTTTAAAATGGAAAGTAATTGGGTATTTGGTAGTTTAGATATTGAGAATATATATCAGTCTGTTAATAGATTAAGCAGTATTGATGTTCTTCTGTCAGTGTTGGTTAAGCAAGGATTTTTGTCAAAAAATAAAATTAAAGTAATCAAAGATTTGCTTTTATTTTTAGAGGATTCTATCTATTTTACTTATAATGGTAATTTTTATAAAATTGAGGAAGGGTGAATAATAGGTTATATTATTTCTTCTTTACTTTGTTCATTTTATATTAATTATTTGGAAGATGAAATTATTATTAAAAAGAATTGTTTATATTTAAAGTTATTTATTAGATATATGGATGATTGTTTGTTTGTAGTTGAGAATGATTAATTGAAGGAATTGGTAAATGAGTTTAATTGTTTTGAACCTTCTATAAGATATGTGGTAGAAGGAGGGGAGTTAGATTTTGTTAAATTAAAATTTTTAGATCTTTAGTTATTTTGGTAAAAATAAAGAATTAAGGTCTATAATTAAACCTGATAGCTATAGTCTGTATCTCATAAAGTAGCTGCTTTAAGAAATTATTGTTATAGGAATAAGAAATTAAATAATTCTAGTGGGGTAGCTTTGTTTCAGAAAGGTCAATTTTATAAAGATGATTTAATATTTGTAAGAATATAAAGGATAAAGAAAAATATAATTTTATTTCTTTGCCATTTAAATTTTCTTCTTATAAAATTGTATGTAAGAATAGTAATTTGTTTGGAAATAAAAAAATGTTTGGAAAAGGCATATTACTTTGAATAATTTAATAAATAATATAAAGAAAATTTATTTTTGATAGAAAGTCTATTCCTGGTTTAGTGTATATTATCCCTTGTTTTCGTAAGAAGGTTTATATAGGTCAGAGTAGTTTGAGTTTAAATGAAAAATAACGGTACATAAAAGTAGAGTTAGAAATAAATATCTTAGTTCTGCTTTGTATGTCTATGAAAAAAATACAAACCACACTATGAATTTGAGAGAAATGAAATAAAAAGAATTAAAAAATCCTTATTATTGAAATATAATTATTCTGAAGCAATTAACTTAGTTAAAAGTTCTATTAATATTAAGGGTGGATGGGAAGTAAATGGATTCATAGGTAATGTTTAATATAAATGTGTTGTTTTGTAGTTCTTTACACTTGAGATGTCTGCTTGTAACAATGAAACCATTGTTTGTGTTTTTGATTTGATTTTCTTGGCTAGTCTGGTTGAGTTTTGGATTTGGGGTAATTTTTAAGATATATATATATATATATATATATATATATATATATATATATATATATATATATATATATACATTATATATATATATATATATATATAATGTAGATGCTTTTATATATATAGCATGCACATATAAATTAATATTACAATAAATTTTTAAAAATAATAGTATAGTTATTGGCAATATATTGAACAGTCACGTTTACATATATTTTACTGAATGTGTGTTTACTCATTCATTTACTAAAAAAATAAGATAAAGAAAAAAATCTTACTATATTGTGATTATATTCGGTAAATAAAATAAATAGCATAATGTCTGATTTACATTAGAATAACATACACTATGAGTGCTATTATTTTTTCAATAACTTTTTTCATTTTTTAGAAATATAGTAATAGACATATCGAAAAACCATGATGTCTCTAATTGTTTTGATGTTTTTAAGATAGTATGAACTTTAAGTAAATTTTAACCTACACTATTAAAAGATTTACAAAAAATACTACACATAAAATTCAAAAAGAATAATAAAGAATAACATGTATGTGCATTCAGCATAAATCAAAGAAATTTTCTAAATAAATATGATAATGTATGGCAGTCCAAGAAGCAAACTGCTGGCGTATTACAAAATTTTATAAATTTTAATTAAAAAAAAACATGATTGTGTGTAGTGATCAGAGATGGAAAAATGAATGCTCACCTATTGTAACATGTATTAAATTTACAACATTTAATGATATTTTTGTTTGTTTATTATATATTTATTTGGGTATGGTTTTTGGATAGCATATTATTTAAGTAAGGTGTATTGATACAGCACTCTTCACAGTTTCACTATATCTGTTATAATAGAACACTATTGAAATTAGATTATCAGATTTATAAGAAAGTGGCTCTAGGTTAAGTATTATAATTATTTAAATTATTTGTTTAGGTGTTTTTATATAAAAGAAAACCAATTTCTCACTGATTTTTAATTATTTGATACAGCATTGCATTTTGTATAATAGTTTACGATTATGTGATTACATTTTCTAATAACTTCCACTTTATTTTTCTAAGCTGTTGATAGATTTTATTTTTGTTTGTTGAAATCTTTTTTTTTGTTGTTAACCTAACTCTTCCAAAGTTACTAAGGTTTTCAAAACATATTTTCCCAAGCTTGCATTTCAGATTTAACAGTTAATAGTTATGATGGATTTATTTAACAAGTATTTCATTGGGCCTTCAATAGTACTCTGCCAAGAACACCAGATAACTATTCATGATAAATAAGAGTTTCATTTCAGCAAGTGTATAAGTATATATTTTTATTAAAATAAATGTCAAAAATACTGAAGATTACTACTTTATTATCAAAGCCTTTCAAATATGAATTTATTATAGGAACTGCTAGGCTTTTACTGAACCTGGTACATAAACACCTTCTGATGCAGTTCTATGGAGAAAGCTAGATGAACTATAGGCAGCTTGTAAACATCTCAACAGGAAACCCAAGATGATATAAAATTTATGATTTTGGGTTTTTGTATTTGCCAAATAACACTTTAAGGATCTGTACACTGAAATATATTGATTAGTTTCAAATTTCTTAAGAATAAAAATATTATTTCTTTACTTTTTAAAGATATATATAAAATTAAACTTTTTTAAAAATAAATTTATTGTTTGATTTAGAGATAAGGAGCTATATTTAAATCAATTTTTTAAAAGAAAAATCTTTCTTCCTTTATATATATATATAAAAATAATAAAAATATAAAATAACTAAATATATATCATTAAGTTGTACATTGATAGTTAAATTTATTAAAATTATAATTTACTGTTAAATAGCTGTCATAATGTTTAAAATTCAATTTTAGACTTATCAGAATATTTTTTTACATTTCTTTTCTATTTGTTTAATTGTTTAGATATTTTTTAAAAGTACAACATAATACTGATCTTTTATAATTTTATACGCTAAAGTCGTATTCCCTCGGACCTCTAGCTTTTTATTTGTTTATCAAAATCACATTTGTACATAATGAATAATATTTATGTATTGGGTAATCTTATGTCTAATTAATAACTAATAAAAATTATCGATATACATATCAGTAGATGTTTCAGCAGTCGGGAAAAAAATGGCACTCGTTTAATTATATAATTTCTTATGCATACATTTCTATTTACAATGCGTTTTATATAATTTAGAGATAAATAACTTTTATTTTTTTTTTAATGTTAAAGTTTCATTCTATTATAATGTTTATATCAATGCTATTGATTTTCATTATATTCAAATTTTATTTTACAAGTGTTTCCCAATCAATCTCATTCCTTTAGATAAGCACTCCAAAATATCAACTCTACCAAGCGCTCAAAGATAAATAAGTTTTTTAAAACCAACAAAATTCAAAAAATAGCACACTTTGACTTTAATAAATTGTTATCACTTTCCTAAACCATGACAATAATTAACTGATATACAGGATTATTATATACCTGTATCAATATATGTAATATATAGGATATATGAACACAGACTATTACACGACCCACCATTCTATCTCATAACACTGAAACACTTGAACACATATGTCGAAAAGATAAATAATCACCAATATACGTATTTCATGATCATCATTTCTTATACTTGCTTATAACTGTTATTAAAACAGGCAAAACTCTCTATACGTATTGCCACTCAGTTATGTACAAGCCTTCTGGCAGCTATTGATTGCTCTGGCTTGCACTGAGTGGCAATACATATAGAGAGTTGGTCCAGATTATTATCTCTCCACATATATGCAATAAGTGCTCAGATATATATTAAAATAGCCAATCCTCATACTTTAATGAACAGGCTTTAATCCACTCCACATTCCAACTGTTCAACCATCCATCCACTTGAAAATCTTATGATGAAATGCTCAAGGGCCACCCTAAGGCCAAGATTCTTGTCACATCCATGTTGACCTAAAATCAAACTGACCCCTCATTTACAGGACATAATCCATTTAATACATATACAAGGGATGGCAGACTTCTCTACTATGTAATAACTGATATACAGGATTATTATATACCTGTATCAGTATATGTAATATATAGGGTGTATGAGCACAGACATTCTCATGACCCACCACTCTCCTCTCTATCTCCTAACACTGAAACACTTGAACACATATAGCAAAAAGATAAATAATCACCAATATACATATTTCATGCTAAACCAGAAATCATCAGTTGGTCCAGATTATCATCTCTACACATATAGCAACAATTGCCCAGATATATATTAAGATAGCCAATCCTCATACTTTAATGAACAGGCTTCAATCCACTCCACACTCCAACTCTTCAACCATCCATCCAATTGAAAATCTGATGATAATCTAGACTAACTGATGATTTCTAGTTTATCATGAAATACCTATATTGGTGGTTATTTATCTTTTCGACATATATGTGTTCAATTGTTTCAGGGTTATGAGATAAAGTGGAGAGTGGTGGGTCATGTGAAAGTATGTCCTTATATATCCTATATATTACATATATTGATACAGGTATATAATAATCCTGTATATCAGTTATTACATAATAGAGATATCTGCCCATCCCTTTATATGTATTAAATGGATTACATCCTGTAAATGAGGGTTCAGATTAACTTTAGGTCAACATAGGTGTGACAAGAATCTAGGCCTCAGGGTGGCTTTTGAAGCATTCCACCATCAGATTTTCAATTGGATGGATAATTGAAGAGTTGAAGCATAAAATGGATTGAAGCCTCTCCATTAAAGTATGAGGATTGGCTATCTTAATACATATCTGAGCACTTATTGCATATATGTGTAGAGATGATAATCCGGACCATCTGATGATTGCTGGTTTAGCATGAAATATGTATATTGATGATGATTTATTTTTGACACATGTGTTCAAGTGTTTCAGTGTTATGAGATAGAGTGGAGAGTGTGAAAGTCTGTGCTCATATTTCCTATATATTACATATGTTGATACAAGTATATAATAATCCTGTATATCCATTATTTCATAGTAGAGGTGTCTGCCCATCCCTTGCATATGTACTAAATGAATTATGTCCTGTAAATGAGGGGTCAGACTGAACCTTAGGTCAACATGGATGTGACAAGAATCTCAGCCTCAGGGTGGCCTTTGAGAATTCCTTCTTCAGATTTTCAATTGGATGAATAGTTAAAGAGTTGAAGTGTGGAGTGGATTGAAGCCTGTCCATTAGAGTATGAGGATTGGCTATCTTAATATATATCTGAGCACTTATTGCATATATATATAGAGATGATAATCTGGACCAACTGATGATTGCTGATTTAGCATGACATATGTATATTGTTGATTATTTATCTTTTTGACATATATGTGTTGAAGTGTTTCAGTGTTATGAGATAGAGTGGAGAGTAGTGGGTCATGTGAAAGTCTGCACTCATATACCCTATATATTATATGATAATAATTGGAAGTGGAAAAATATTTTTGGTTATTGTATGTTAATTCAAAACTTTATTTAATTAATTTTAAAAAAAACTGGAATATAAAATACTAATTCTATGTTGTTGAACTGGAAATAGATGCTAAAATTATTTATTTACTATGAATGCCAGGCCAATCAATATTCACATTCAGAGAAAACATAATACTATAAAAAAACTGTCACAGTCAAAATTATCTATTAGAATTTTTTTTATCAATTCCACATTGTTAAATTTATATAATTTAAAATAATAATTCTGTCATAATATAAATATTAAATAATTAAATTTTTTCAAGTCTGTAAAACAAATTTATGTATTTGTAAACCTACAATAATTAAAAATACTGTGTAGAGTCCCCAAAAAATAAGGATGCAAAAAAAAAAAAAATAGTGAGTTTTAGCAGTTTGATGGTAATGTTATCTATTACAAATTTTTTTAACAATTCTATATTGGTAAAATTTTATGCATTTGAATTAAATTTAAAACATTTTTGCATGTCATAAATATTACATAATTAAATTTTTTAAAGCTAAGTAAAATATATTCATCTATTTGTAAGCATACAACAATAAAAAATATTACACAGTAACTTTAATATATATATATATATATATTAAATATACTGTATATTTATATATATATATATATATACTATATATATATATATATATATATATATATATAGTGACAATCTGAATGGGCACAAGGGTTTAAGCTACATTGTATCTTAACTGAATAGTCATATTATATTAAAAAAAAAAAAAAGAAATAGCCTTAGAATTTTAATTTTTTTTGCTGGAGAATTGTTTTAAAACTTAGATATGAGTTGCTTATGCAGTTTATTGACCACTTGATAGGCATTCATTATTATTAGTGTGGTTAATGAGGTATTTAGTGTAAGGAAGAAAAGTTGTTTATTAATGGAATTGATACATTTTGTCAGAAAGATGCAAAGTCATTTTATATTATTGTAATATTGGTTGAATAGTTTCAAAATCTTTTATTCATTGATACTTATCTTTTTGTCAACAATTAATTGCCATTTCAATTATATTTAGTTAAGATAGTTCAATATTTAGGTTGTAGTACATGTGTATGCATGTATGACTCTGCATCATTTTCATTTCATTTTCATCCTTTAATAACAGCAAACAATAATACATGCACAATAAAAAAAACATTTAAATTACAGTAGTTATCTTAAATAATTTAACAAATATATATTTCTTTCCAATGATTAATAGATAGTTGAATCAATAGATTATTTTACAAATTAAATAAATTATTAATCATTTTTATTTAGTAGTTAATTAATGTTCATTTTTCTTTCAAATTTGTAAAAGCTATTTATTTTATTATTATTTTTATCTTGATTTTAATTCTAAAAAATCAAAGTGATTCTTTTTTTGAAAAGATTTTTTTTTTGAATATGTAATTAGCTGCAATAGAAGAAGCATGGGAGTAAGCTGGTGGAAGGAAATGAACTTTGCAAAAGAGAGCTTTTTTAAAAAAAAATCTCCAGTGAAAAATTTGCATATTATGTAAGGTAATTGTAGCCAAAAACAGTGGCTGATTATTGTGAAAGTAAAATCAGTTGCTAAAGTCAAATTGATTTTAAAAAAGACTTTGGAGTAAAATTTCTAAAGGATCCCAAAAAATTTATTATGGGACAAGTTAATTTCGGAATGCAGTTTTAAATTTTAAAAAAGGTACTCAGTTTACTTTATTCTCTTTAATTTAAACATTTTGAATTTAATCTCTTCATAACTATTACTCTCTTTAAAATGTATGTTAATAATGTCCAGTCTACATTACTTCACTTAATTATCATTTTAAATAGGAATAAATTGCATGAATATTATTGTTGTATCATTAACCAATGTGTGTTCTTTAATATATCTGGAAAATGCATGCAGAACTATTTTACAGAATATATTTTAATTCTTCACTATTTTTCGTGCTATGTTTTTGTGAGGATAAAACATAAAATTAAGGACATGCATATTTTGATAAATCATGCCATGTTTAAATTCATCATAAAGAGATAGCAGTATTTATTTATCTGATATTTCTGGAAATGAAAAAAATAAAATGTGAGCTACTTCAAATTAAGTATCTGTTTAAATCTAATAGAAGGATAGAAATGTGGGTAATTTTTGTTCTCTTCGATGAAGATGGAAAATAAAACAAAGTATTATTAAATGCTATTCAATGAACTACTAAAAATAATTACATATTCAATTTAAAACTACAATGAAATAAGTGAGATAATTCCTGTCCAACAGTAGTTAAGAATTTATTATATTCTCGTCATAATAGAAGATAAATTGATTGCTTATGTATGATACAGTAACTTAAATAACTTTGTTATGAATATTGAAGATGCTGAGTCCTATTTAAGCATGACTATATTTGTTTGGTTATCCTACAGCAGTTTATTTTAGTTTAAAATTCAGTTTGGAATATGTCCCATATTGTTTTATAAACCTGGAACCGAGCTTTGCAAGTGAACTTTTATTTTAAGTTACAAAGCTAATAACGTTTGTGTTTTTATTTTTTTTTATTGCTTGTCATAATTAATGTATATGATAGGTAGAGAAGCTTATTTGTTATTATGTTCATTTATAATCTGTGATATTTTGATCTTCGAGACCGTCTCTGAAGCGTATCTGAATGAGGAGTACGCTGGTAAAAATTGATTGTATTCAAATAAGTTTTATTGTTTTTTTACGAAGGTAAACGAAACAAGTATTTTTTTTTAAATATATTATTAGAGAGATTTATATTTATTTTGCATACTTTATTATCTCAAAGTGAGAATTTTTTTTTTTTTGAATCAATGAACGTATAATAGAAATAGTTTGTTAGATATGAAAGAAAGTTCGTTCGTAATAATTATAAATATTAAATTTTAAAAGTAACCTAAAGTTTATTCAGAATTAAAAGTTATACCTTAATGCAATATTTAATTATCATATTACCTGCTTAGTGTGTAATTTAGAGTTAATATTATATATAATTTTATTCGTGGGTGTGTGTTTGTTTTGCACAATTATAATATTTGTTTGATAAAGTTCAGTTTGTAAATAAATTTATGCATAAATTTCGTACACTGTCGTATTCTACTGAGTTGAACGGATTGGTATATTATCTGTATGTATTTATCTGCCAGCGTGTATTTATAATGTTCGATATTTAGAAAAGCTATGAGAATAGAAAGAAATCTGATTGCGTTATAATGTCTGTAGGGATAAAAGATCTTACTTATGTAGTATATGTTAATAATTTTCCATGAGTAGAGCCTAGTTTATTTTATATGCGTATGATTAATGATATTTTTTTGAAGTGATGTTCTTAGGGCCCTGGTGATGAAGAAATAAGTCCCCACCAATAGTGTATTTAGAAGTAGATGAGTTATTGTTGAAATATGATTAAATGATGTTTAGGAAGTTATGTGACATTTTTCTTAGATTCAGGGTAATGAGGAATTGTAAAAGTTTTCAGTAAGAGTTATCTGCTCCTCATGTACATTTCCCTTATAACGTATAGTATGTAAAATCATGAAAATATAGCTTTGTGTTAATTAATATGTGGCTAGATAAATTGTTAGATTAACTATTGATGTAGTATTAGTGTCATATTTTATTGATGAATTATGACATTGTTTGAAATAAAATAATTGTATGATATTTTCTTAATGAATAGAGAGTTTATAGAAAAGATTGTTTTACATTATTGCTGCTTGAACGTGCACACACACGCATAATATAAATAATATTGCATATATAAAGTATAGAGATATTGAAATTAAAATAAGGAATAAATGTTTCTTTGAAATACATTACATTCATTTAATAGAAGTATAAAGTATTAAGATTAAAACGGGAAATAAATATTTTAAAATACAGTGTATTTATTTAAATAAAGGTTATAAATCATCAAATCATCAGAATAAACATGATTTTGTTGCTATAAATGAAAGGTATACATAATTGAAAGTGATTATTAGTCAATTAGAGAAAGTTGCTTTGCTAAAAGCCAAATATAAGTAATTTGATTTATTTTGTTAATCAAGAATAATATCCTCTCAAAAGTATTTTTTGTGCTAATAATATAACATGTTATCTATTTATTGTCATGAAGATGAAACATGTAGGCAAAGCATGTGTTCGAAGTCAGGATATTTAAGTTTTGTTATTAATTTACTTTGATAGTAGGGATAATCCCAAACTGATGCTAAAAATTTATTTGATAATTTAAAAATCTGTAAAACAAATAGTCCATTTGTTAATATCATATTAAACCAAGTTTATTTTATTGTAATAAATGATTTGTTTTAGTTATTTAAAATCTTAAAATCTGTGTCTTGAGTTATTCTTGTGTACATTTGTGTTTTCCATTTCCACATCTCCACATTTCATAAATCTATTTCAAAATAGATATATTATTTTAGAGTTATAATATTAAATTTGCTAGTGTCTGACAATATTGTTTTTCTTAATCCAAACATTATAAAGGAACATTTGCCACTTGATAAACGTATTAGAAAGGTTGCCAAGTCAGTATATTTGTTAGATGATGATATGAGATTAAAATACCCTATTTCTGTCATTATCTTATCATTGAAACACAGTAAAATATTTAGTCAATTTGTTTCATTATATTTTTCTCATACTTTAGAATTATAACTTATGGGCCAATGTAGTTTATTAATTCAACTGTGTTTGTTAAAATTCCCTGAGATCTTATTGTTTATTTCTTGATTGGCATTAAAGTAGATGTTTAGATTATGATATGCCAAGTCATAGAATTGTTTAAGAATATAATTATAGCAAGCTGATATATGTTATACTTGGATGAAGGAAGAAATTAAATTTAAAGTATATTTTAATAGACTGTACCAAATAAACATTATGATTCTTTATTATACAATTAATTAACAAAGGAATTTACATTATATTAAATGTTTTATAATATTTTTTCTTTTATTCATTTATTATCATATATCTTATGAACTGCCTATAGCCTCCCACTGAGCTGAGCTGAACATAAACTTAAATATAGAGTCTCAGTAATAATTTTGTATTATATATTTTGTTATATTGTTCTATTCATTAATAGAACTGGCGCCTGGGCATTTCGTTCATGTAATGTATATGAGCGGTGTTGGGAGTGTAGGTTATTATATATATATATATAAATAAATAGAAACTTACTTGGTCACAGTGACAGCAATCATAAAATTCATAAATTTCAAATTGCACTCAAATAAAATCTATACCAGGCAATACTCATCCAGGTTCTCATGAAATCTCTAATCTGTTATCACACATCTTAACCATTTTACCATCCATATCATTTATAATCTTCTAAATTACCTCTACACACAAATTAACAAAATTGATCACTTATACCTAATTTCATCGATACCATTTTTAAAAGAAAATATTACACTATCTCCTTCAATAATTTACAACTAATCTCCATAATACCATTACTGATTAAAAATATTGTAACTATCTCCTTCAATAATTTACAACTAATCTCCATAATACCATTACTGATTAAAAATATTGTAAGTATAATCAGGAGCAACATCTCTGCTTACCAATATGATAAAAAAGGGACTCCATTACTGAGGCAGTTATGCTCTTTAAAGTCATCATTTATCTATTTAGGCAATGTATAATGGCTGGTCTGAGTGTAATATACAGCTGTACATCAAATTAGATTTTGATTTAATTTCAGTAACTAAGTTCCTCAGACTACTCAAACAACACAATATTCCTACACCAATTCTATATATTCTAGCTAACCCCCTTTATAACTCTAAATAGTAAAGCAACACATGATTTCACTTTTTATAATTCAATACCTCAAGTATCCCCTATAAGTGCTTTGCTTTTTAGTGCATATATTAACCCATCTGTTATTCAAATTGAAAACAATCTTTCTGGTGTCCATGTATAATCTCTCAGTCAATCTATCAAACATATCTCTTACATGGATGATCTTGTAATTATTCTTCCTTATAAACAGTATATACAACAACTAATTGCTCTACTTGAACAATATACTAAAAACTATTCTCTAAGCTCCAATATGTCCAAATCATCTGCCTGAAATATTCTATCTGGATAAAGCATTACTTCACCTTTCACATCATCTCCTCATAAATTCCTTGGCTACCTATACATCTTTCAGTCAATGAAATCAGAACTCTATTCAGAACAAGTTCCTAACTTCTATTAGAAACTACCTTTAATTCTCTTTCTCGTGCTTACATCTTAATCCATGCCAAAACTTCTCTTATTTTCCTCAAAACTAATTACTACTCCCTATTAAATTTACTAGAAAAATTAATTCTTTATGTACTAAACTGATGTGGGGTAAGAAAACAGTTTCTATTAATATAAGATCTATTCAAAAACCTTCAAAGATTAATGTGCTATTTTTGCACTGTATTTCCGTTTTCTTTCTTCAAGGGGCCATAAATGAAATCACCAGGATCCTTGACATTTTTCTTTACCCATAAAAATTTATTCCTATCACTCTGACAGACACTCCATCACCGACAAAAAGTAAATTCCTAGATGATTTACTCAAATAAATCATTACTCATACTGTTATAAATCATACAATTTTTAAGGGAAAAAATATTACCGAGATTCCCATCACTTCTTAATCAAAATCAAGATGCCATTATTATAAACTTCACAAATAAATACATTATTCAAGAATTTAAACATTGGTATCTTGAACCCAAATATCTGGATTTTTTTTATTAAAATAAATCTTAATGCACTTCCCACTAATAAGCCAGAAGATTTGTCACTGCTAACACAGATACCTTTTGCCAATTGTACCATAAGAAAGAAAAAACTATAGTTCTGCATAACAGACATGTTGTATTCTCATTAGTACAATCACATATTCTTACCCTCCTCTTTCTGCCTTCATCAATGACATGGGATTCCCCCTAATATCAGGATATCCTCCTTCATACTTTTCACTCTGTGGTTTTGAGATGTTGATTTTGCTTTAATCCTATATCTAGAAAATTACTTTTTCTTTTCTATAGCAAACTGAGTAAAATTAAGATTAGAGACCTGGCTTTGGCACCTGGGGACATATTTGCAGTTACCTGGAGCTTAGTAACACTGCCTAAGCTATTTGTAATTTTTAGGTAACTAGTAACACTCTTTTTTAAAAAGAATGTATTTTTTGTTCAATTTATAAAAGAGATAGCATGTATTTTATATTTATTGATGAATTATTCTTTGTAATCAAAAATGAGTGTCTGGTTATTTCTTACAATTGGATTTCATTGTAACTAATTTATCAATGAGCTTTCTTTGAATGGAAATGGAAATTAATAAATTATATCCATACAAACAGATATAACTTTATTTTTTGATGTTGCCAGGTAAACCATTATTTACTAATTGACAATCATGAGGCTTTGGTTTTCAAAAAATAAAAGCAGGTCTTTTTCTATTTCAAACTCAAGTTGATATTAGGACTTAAGCTCAGGAAGCTTTTTTTATAGATATGGTAATGCAGAAAGACTAATTAATATCTTCTTTGATATCCTGAAAATAATAACTATTCTCCAGAGAGTTGTGCATGTTAAATTAAATATTCTCATCGATTAAAGACATTGCCAGGAAACCATCATTTACTAATTGGCAACCCTAACATTAAACAAATTTTATTTATTATTCTATATAATAGCTCTTATTTTTCTATGAAATGTCTATATTTAAATATTTACTTCAAACCTGCTTAAATTTAGAGAAGAGAGTTTATGATCAAACTGCTACATAAAAGTATTTTAACTAAACCACATTATATTTAAATGTTTTGTTCTGTAAAATTGCTTAATTATAAAAAAAGATATGAGTGACAAAATGCTATATTAGATATTTTACCAAGAAAGTCTACTTAATTTCAAAAAGAAATGTGACTGAACAAACCACTATATTGAATATCATGTTTTTTAAATTGGAAAAGAACAATATTAATTAACTGCTATATTAAAATAATTATATGCCTTAAAAAATGAAAGAAACCAGATTGTCATAAGAAGTTTTAAAACTATCCTGTCAATTATAGTTTTTGTTCCAAATTTTTGATTTTTGCAACAACTTTTAATAGTATGTAATGACAACAATTTAGTATAATATATTTGCCAAAATCTCTAAAAGATGATACATAGTAATCGGGAGATCTGCATAAAAATTGTGAAAATAATCACAATTTATTTAAAGTACAATCAAAAGTATGATGTCTACTAATAATGGCCATTCATTTATTACATTTTCTTTATGCGTGCATGTATTATAGGAAAAAAAAAGAAAAAGAAAACTATCAACGCAAATGTGCCTTTTTGAATTATATTACCAGTGTTTGGAGAAACGTACTTGTTAAATTTTTTTGCTACAAACCAGGAACTGCAAGATTGAGATCTTTAATTTTTTTTTATAAAAAAAAAGTAAAATTTTATGCTTAGATTTAATCATACATCTATAACTTATTATTATAAGCTATTTTAAATATTACTTTATATATATATTTTACATGTTATGGTCTAGCATACCTGAGGGAAATTCACTTATTAGTATTAATGATACTATATATTATATAATGATTTAGTATTAAGTTATTTTAAAAAATATTCCATTGTTCTTTATTTTGAGAAGTATATTTTATAATGAATGCTTATATGTTTATGAAAAATAATATATATTTTTTGTTTCTCTTAATTACTTAAGGTTACATTTATGAAGTCATATTGAACAACTATAGTATTACTTTATCAGTTTTATGCATCAATTTAGTATTATGTTTATTGAGAGTTTATAATTAATTTCACTTGTATATGTGATATATGTTATCTGACTATTGTACATCTCCAAGATATGCAAATTTTATTTCCACCCTGATGGTTTGGAGATGAAGCTTGGCTCTCTCATTGTTGTTATTGGAATAATTTAGATATTTTATTAGAAGATAGGGGTTACTCTCTCTGGTATTTTTCATATTTTCCTTGAGTGATATTTTCTCATGTTTTATGATTGTAGTTGTGATGGTTCATTTTCCATTTTATTATATATGTCTAGAGATAAGAATCTTAACATATTTCTTTGCTCTCAGAAAGTAGGTGCATGTTTTGGGTCCATGCCATCACTAGTTTTCATTGTTTTAGTTAGCTTTTTCTTGTGGAAGTATCTTCTTTATTGTGTATTTATTACCATGTATGGTGACATTGATATTTTAGCATGTTGGCTATTGATAGATTTGTTATTTTGAAGTGTATCGTTCTTTCTTCAAGTACACTTTTAACTCTCTATGTGTAAGTTTAGGGTTTTTAATGTATAAATCTGTTTTGCTGTGCTTTGCCATGACTACATGAGATAAAACCAATAATGATTTATTCAAAATTATAAATTTATATTTTTTAGCCTAAATAAGCAATATGCATCATCATCTAGAAGCAAGTCATTGCTGGATTGGTAAGATCTAAAAATCATTCACATTTACTCATTACTGGGACAATAATATAGAGTGTATATGTGTATATGTGTAACCTCTGAAAACAATTTAAAGATTTAATATAACTTCAGCAATTAAAGTCTATAGAATTAATAAATATTGCATAAATTGGTAAAAGCTATAGATTATAGAATTATTTTAGAACATATATTTTATGCAGGAATGTATAAATTTTGTACCATAAATTTGTTTATAATTTAATAAAGTTCTGTCACTTTAAAGATACAAATATTTTAGTGATAATTGAAGGATAACATTTTTTGTAATAATCTCTTACATATCAAATGTATTTGTCAACCTAAGACCATCATAGGTCATGGATATTTAATTTAGTCATTTAATTTGTTAATTATAAAAATTTTCTCCTGTAAGCAACTGTATTGGATTATTGTAACAGTGTTTTTGGAAATTTTGTAACAGACTTTCATGGTATTCATGTTTATAAAATTTGTTTATTGTAAATAAATGTTATTTTGTTGTTAAGTTTTATATAGTGTCTCTATAATGTCTTGATATTCACCAATCAATATTCAGAAATCTAAACATTGTGTAATTTATAATGCAAATATTTCCATGCTATTTATTCAGAATACAATCACATAAATTGAAATATTAAACTATTTAGTGATGATCATTTTCAGAAATGAAGAATGCATTTAAAATAAAATATTATTCATTTATTCTATTAATCACTGCATTTTCCAATTGCAATTTATTTGAATAAGACTGCTTTTATAATCAATCATTGTTTATTTTCATTTAATAAATATATTTATGTTGTTGATGAATATTTTTAGTGGCCATAAAATCCTTTGCCACTCTTAGTATTTGAATGATATCCTAGAAGATGGTTGTATTATTTCAAATTTAGAGTTTTATGTGTTTTAATTAAATTATTTTATTCAAATTTTCCATTATTATTATTATATAGCAGGTAGACATTACCTTGTAACCTAAGTGTATGTCTTCTCATATCTAACACTAGAATATCATTCATTTATTAACAACATATCCATAGAGTAAAATATTAAAAAAAATTAACATTAAAAAATATAAGAACCCTGAAATCATAATACCATAGTTTGATAAAATAAGAACTAGTATTTATTGTCAAAGAAAGGCAAAGTGGCATAAAAAATTAGTAATGTTTGTAAAAGATGATTATCTTATTAAAATATTGATCTAAACATGACAATAAGATGATGAAGAAGGAGTTGGAGATGTAAGAGTATATTGGAGAGAGAATAATGAAAGAAATGTTATTATAAGTAAAGAAATTATTGTACTCTTGCTACTTTGTGATGTTTGCTATAAATATTGGAGTTTTAACAGTTTTACAAGAGTGAATTGAGGTTTCTCCTCTTCTTAAAATTTTATTTAGTTATACTTTACAATGTTTAGTGATGATGATGATGATTATTATTATTATTATTATTATTATTATTGTTGTTGTTGTTGTTGTTATTGTTGATGTTGTTGTTATTATTATTGTTGTTGTTGTTGTTGTTAATGTTATTGACGTTATTGTTGATGTTGTTGTTATTCTTATTCTTATTATTGTTGTTGTTGTTGTTAATGTTATTGATGTTATTGTTGATGTTGTTGTTATTATTATTATTATTATTGTGGCTCTCTTTATTTTTAGCATAAACATTATTTAGCTTAGTTTGATTCCTTGATTCAACATAATTGATCACTGCTTACCTCCATAATTTTCCATAAGTACAATCCAATATCTGCTTACTTCCATGAGTTCCCAAGTACAATATATATATATGTGTGTGTGTGTGTGTGTGTCAAAACAATCTAATTCACTGTTATTCTGAAATTTTGGTTTGCAACCATGTTACATAAACAAGAAGGAAGGATACTGTATTTTCATTTTTTTTATTCAAATAAAAGGACATTGTCTAATAAATTGAATATAATTTATTACAACATTTAGATTGAAATATGACATCTTTGAAATGGTAGGTTGGAATTGAATTTATCTGTATCATCTATCAAAGTTTACTTTAAAATAATTATTGAAATAACATTCTTGAAAAGCTGGACAGCACTAGTAAGGTTCTGATGTAAACATTCTAAAATAGCTTACTTAATCCTAGCATATTCTAGAAGTGAATTCTAACTCTTTGTTTAGAGAAATAGTGCTTGCATTCAACTTTTGGATGTATAGTTAAATGTTTTAATAAAAAATATACTCATACACTCAAGTCCATTCTTCCCTGCTTCGACTTTTTATTCTTTTACATATTCATCCACCTTATTTTAGAAAACAAGTTATTAGAAAATCAAATTTACCACTAACTCGAGATAGAGTTTTATTACTGAACACACACTTCAAATTAAGACTCTTAAATGTTCAACTAAAAACCACTTCAATAATTGAACAATTTTGGTGTAAAATATAAGCTTTCTTGAAACCCTAAATAAATTTCCATTTTTGATTAATCAATAAATTCAAATGAATTCAATATTTCTAGATATTAATAGACTTCACAAGAGTTGCAGAAATAATGTAACAGCTTTCAATTTACGTAGATATAGTCAGACACAAATCATGAACAGATATGCACATGATTAATAGAATTTAACACGTAATTATTCTGACTGAAACTGACTATTACAGGAAATCTCTACAGATTTCTTTACAAGAAATTTTTAATTAAATAAATAAGTAAAAAATAGAAATAAAAATATAAATGCATCCAGCCAATTGAATTACACAACAAATTAGATGCAAGTATATTTAAGGAGCTAAATAAAAGATTAAATATTAATTATATTAAATAATTATTAAGTAATCAAATGACTTATTATGCAAAAATTCATAAGAAATTCAGCACTAAACAAATTTGGGTTATAATTCATGGACTTAATCTCCAGAGTCTATCATTTACTACTGCATCAAACCTCATAGGTAAGTATTGTCCAATGATTCATCTAGTTTGAAAAATTATGTATTTATATTTATTAAAAATATTTGTAATTGTTACTACTTAAAGTATACATATATATTTGTAAAAAGTTATTTATTCGAACTAACATTAGCATCACATGTTTACAAATGATGCAAATTGTCTTTTAGTAAAGATGGTGACAGATGTATAATTTAGCTAATGGCTGCATTAAAGAAATAATATTCTTGTCTACTGTTATTTTTTGTGATTGTTGTAATGTTTTCATCAAAGACATAATCTTGCAACATATGTTTGTGTCACCTTGGAATTCTTCAAGTACAAAACTATACTGGACTTAATTTTTTTTTAATACAAGTATAAAATAAAATGTAATTTTAATGCTTATCTGATTTTTTTTTTAGTTTGAAAATGATTAGAAAAAAAAATTAAAATACTAAAAATAATGCTGAATATCTTTTATAAATGTAAATTATACACCAAAAAAAAGAAACGAAATATTGTGCTTCTTGCTTATTAACTTGTAGATTATCATTACAGCAACAAAAATAACAAAAAAAAAGCTGAAAGTAGATAGAGAGCTAATAGATAGACAGAAAGATATACAAATAAATAGGATAGATAGGTGGATTGATAAATAAATGTATATATTATTACGTGGAAATTTCAATTTATAATTTTAATTAGAAAAACGCCACAGTCAGATGTTAATAAAACAAAAAGCTGAGGGAGATATTGCTAACGCTTTTTGCACGGTTTTTTTTTGGGGGGGGGGGGAGGACAGTTAATCTTGATTGGTCACTGTCGTATTAACATCTGACTGTGATTTTTTGCCTAATTAAAATTATAAACGGAAATTTCCCCGCAATGAAATCTGTTCATCGATTACATCGTTAAAATCATTAAATGATGATAGGCATGTGTGTATAGATAAATAGATACATGAATGGATAGATAGATGGACAGATAGACAGACAGAAAAAAGATAGAAACATAGACAGATGGATGGTTGGATAAATAGATAGAAAATAGGTAGATAGATGGATGAATAGACACACACACAGATAGATAGATAGATAGATAGATAGATAGATAGATAGATAGATAGATAGATAGATAGATAGATAGATAGATAGATAGATAGATAGATAGATAGATGGATGGATGGATAGATGGATAGATGGATGGATGGATAGATAGATAGATAGATAGATAGATAGATAGATAGATAGATAGATAGATAGATAGATAGATAGATAGATAGATAGATAGATAGATAGATAGATAGATAGATAGATAGATAGATAGATAGATAGATGTGTAATTAGGTAAAAAATTAAATGTTATAAAAGCAAGATTTTTTAGTTAGGCAAATTATCAAACTAATTATATAAATTAAAATAATAAATGAGAATAAAAAGATAGAATTATTCTTCTGATATTTTTCAGAGAGAAAAATGACCTAGAATTGTTAAGTTTTCACTCTGAACAAATATCAGACAAAGTACTGTGGGTACAAAATGATAATTGAATAATTAATATGCAAGAACAACTGAAAACAAGGAATACATCTCATTGACTAGTATATATTCAAAATTTATAGCTTTTTTATCCATGAAGCAATATCTGTTTATCCCAACTTTCATTTTGAAAATCATATATCTCACTTATATTATGATCAAAAAAGACAATTTAGATTATAAAGTAAAACTTCTACTTTAAGAAATAATGATGGTGATTAAGAAAATTTTTATGAACTTTACTTTTTTAGAACTCAAAAACAGTTATATTTTCTTTCTTTTTTCCCGTAGCTTTTATTTTGCATAAAACTTATGTTTCCTTTCTTAAAAAAAAAAAAAAAACTACAATAATTTAGACCACTTTTAGTGTGACATAGCAATAGATTTTTATATTAATTTTATTAATTTGTTATATACGATATTAAGCAGATTTCTCAAATTTTTTATATTCAGAAAAATCCTATAAGTTAGATGAATAGAATCTAAAATTCTAAAAGATTTTAAAATGAATAAAAACAAGTAAGCACTAAGATAGTAGTGTATTAAATAATAATAATAATAATAATAATAATAATAATAATAATAATAATAATAATAATAATAATAATAATAATAATAATAATAATTTTATTTTCTTAGTGAGATAAAAAATTAATTTTGGTGAAAGTTATGTGATTCTGCTTATATATGCTACTTGCAATCGCAAGTCCGTTTCTCTGATCAGTCTAATCCTACATTTGCCTTTATAAATATATAGTTTAGTTAAATTGTCATGAGTCTAATACACAATAACAAAAGCGCGCATGGCTAAATATTATCATCACTGACTTGTTCCACTCTGTATGACACACACGCGCGCGCATGTTGAGTTTATTTATCTGAGATTTCATGATTAAGTCTTGAAACTATATTATTGGAAAGTAGTTCATTCTCAGAACTTATATATTGAAATAATGTATTTCAAGTTAGTAGTTTGAGACCAGATGTAGTGCATAAAAATGTTAGATTAATATGGGAAATAGTTGGCAAAGAGTTATTAAATAGACATTCATTATTAAATGAAAATAAAGGGAATTCTCTAAGTATATGCATATATGCTGATATAAAATCATATATTAAAAAAATATTAGGTTTAACAAATATGTTTGTAAAAAAAAATAATAATATATCAAATAAGTATAATTTGAGTCCTTAAATTTTATTTTTAGATTTTAATTAAATCAAAAGAAAATGCTTACAATAATTAAAAGTTAATAGATAAATTGTATAAAATACACAAAGTAATAATTATCTATTGATGATATGTAACAATGATGTCTCTAAGTTTAAAAAAAATAATTAAAAGTTTATAATGTTTGTTATCTGTTAGAACTAATTAGTGCAGATATAAGAATGACTTTTGATTGGTCAGGATTACAAAGAATGAAGAGAAAAGATTTTCTAGATCATTCCTCTGTTAATTACATGCAGAGGGAGTAGTAAAAAAAAAAGATTTTGCTGAACCTGAAAACAAAATGTTTTTTAACTTACAAAAAAAGGATAATTTAATAATGTCCACAAAACGTACTACAGATCACACTCATCCAGTCTTCAATAATATCAGAAGGTGTAATATGAATTCTCCTGGTTAAACATACTTTTCAAAAGAAAATAAAAGCCTGCATTTTAATTTTGGGAAGAAATTTGACAAGATACAGATTGATGACTCCAGGAATTATCTATTAACTGTTGTATATCATTTTCTTGAGTTTCTCAAAGAAAGAGAAAACATAACAATTACAGCTACAAAATATGCATATTTAGAACTAATATTTGACAAAAGAACTTTTACATTTATTTAAACCCATTTTCTAATTAGTTTTTTTAAAAACTTTATTAGATCTATAATGGGACATAGTGAAAAGAATTAACCCTAATTATTATCAGACCTATGTAGTATTTGAATCCTTATAGTTAAAGGATGCTCCAACAGCCAAACAGTTCTCATGAACATAATTCATCCATTGTTACTAGGTTCCACACAGCATTAAATGTGAAAGGTGGCACCAGTCTTTTGTCTTTCTCTTTGATGGCCTGGAGCTTTGCAATGAGCAGTTGGTGACAGTTATGTATGGTGGGATCATAAATGAGTGTGCACCTAATAGTCCAATAAGTAAACAGTAAATATGTTATGATCCTTATGCTTGGGAACACTCCACTGGTAATGCTGGAGATGAGTATAGTAAGGAGTGGTTTTTGAGTTATATATATATATATATATGGAGTGAATTAAGTTATATATATATATATATATGGAGTGAATTAAGTTGCTATAATATTGGAGAGTGGTATACTGGTTTAGAATGTGCAGCAAGGTGTCATCATCCCTATAGCATAGCAGACAGGACTGTAAGTATAAACATTTTTATGCCTGCTTTGGAACATTTTAAAAGAAAGAAGCTTCAACTTTATAAAAAATAATTATATTCTCTTTATTTCATATATGTCATAATATATATATATATATATATAATATTTTATAATAGGTACTGTATTTAACATTTAATATAGCTAGCTAGCTAGCTAGCTAGCTAGCTAGCTAGATAGATAGATAGATAGATAGATAGATAGATAGATAGATAGATAGATAGATAGATAGATAGATAGATAGATAGATAGATAGATAGATAGATAGATAGATAGATAGATAGATAGATAGATAGATAGATAGATAGATAGATAGATAGATAGATAGATAGATAGATAGATAGATAGATAGATAGATAGATAGATAGATAGATAGATAGATAGATAGATAGATAGATAGATAGATAGATAGATAGATAGATAGATAGATAGATAGATAGATAGATAGATAGATAGATAGATAGATAGATAGATAGATAGATAGATAGATAGATAGATCTTTACCTATAGCTATAAACAAGCTTTGTTTACCTAAGCACCAAAAGAAAATCTCTATTGTTCTCCTTACCTCAAGACTAGCTGGTTTCAAGCTTAATGGCTCACATCAGTGAAGGGCTGGGAGACAAAAACTAGACCTAAAATACCAACTCAAAAGTCAGCAATTATCAAACATGTTTCTATCAATTTGAAAGCATGAATTTATCAGACTCATAAATGTCTTCAAACCCCGCTTAACAAACTAGATAGCTATATGGGCCTGAATTCAGCTTAGTTTCACCATATAGTAAAAGCCTCTGCAATATATAGCATTGCAAAAATCTTCAAAGATACACTTATAATAATTAAAACAAGTTATAAATTTCATAACTTGCTTTTAAGCTTGCATTTTATGATCACTAGATGGAGCTTTACCAATAGCTCAAAATAGCTGGTCTGGAGGTAGGGAGAAGAATAGAGATTTTGAATTCTATCTCTTTCAGCACTTATGTAAACAAAGCTTGTTTGAGCTAATGGTAAAGTTCCATATAGTAATCAAAAAATGCAAGCTTAAAAGCAAGTTATGAAATTTATAAGTTGTTTTAATTATTATAAGTGTACCTTTGAAGGTTTTTGCAATGTCATATATTGCAGAGGCTTTTACTATATGGTAAAACTGAGCTAAATTCAGACCCATATAGCTATCTAGTTTGTTAAGCTGGGTTTGAAGACATTTATGTGTCTGATAAATTCATGCTTTCAAATTGATAGAAACATATTTGATAAGTGCTGACTTTTGAGTTGGTATTTTAGGTCTAGTTTTTAGTCTCCCAGCTCTTCACTGACATGAGCCATTAAGCTCGAAACCAGCTGGTCTGGAGGTAGGGAGAATGATAAAGATTTTGAATTCTATCTCTTTTGGTGCTTATGTAAACAAAGCTTGCTTAGAGCTATTGGTAAAGCTCCATCTAGTGATCATAAAATGCAAGCTTAAAAGCAAGTTATGAAATTTATAACTTGTTTTAATTATTCTATATATATATATAACTATGGTATTTATTATTAATGTTAGTTAAAATTTATATTAAGGATGTATTATAAATTGTAAATTCAATGTGATTCCTTCTGTTGTCTCTATAAAAATCTTAATGCTTTGGAATATAAACTTTAATAGTCAATTAATATTAGAGGTGAGAAAGGCTACTGTTGAAATTGTAATCATAATTACTTCTTAGTTTTGTTTTTTTTTTGTTTGTTTAAAAAAAAAAGAAGAGAAATAAATTTCATCTGCTAAGTAGATCATAATTAAAATAGAATAACTTAAAATTTTGAGAATTTCTATGTCTTAAAGTAAAATAAATAAGCTCTTAAAGGAGTCTTTGTAATTTCATCAGCTTATTGTAGATTGAAGTAGTGACCAGACAACATTACTGTTAGTTGCCTATTTATAAACTAGACTTTGCGGTGAAGAGCTCAAGGCTCTGAGTTAGACCCCAGGATATTGAGGTTTGTATGTATATAAGAGATAAAAGCTTTGTAAAATGAATAAAGTTTTTATGTTATAGTATTCTCAAATAATGCCTCATTTAGGTTAAGATCTAATTGAAAAAGTAAGAGTTCCAGTTTGTTCCATCAAACTGTTGAACTTCAACATATATATGGGACATAAAATACAATAAACCATCACAATATATATATATATATATATATATATATATATATACACATCATGCATTCTATTAAATTTTTTGCATGGAGCTTTGTTTTCTATATATGTGCTTTACTTACTTTTGCTAGTGTCTAATTACAATATGATCTTTTTTTTTTTTCTATTTGAGTCAAATGAATAAAATGTAGCTTCTTTTTGTTCAGATACAAATATTTTTTTTAAAAGTGTTCTTCACTTAAATTTTTTTATATTGGAATGCTTTATCTTTAAATGTCACTTTCGTTTAGCTGGATGAAAGTTTCTGATGTTTAAAACTTTTCTACATTTAATACACAGTTTTCTTAGTTCATTCTTATCACTTAACCAAGTACAGGCAATAAAAGTTTTTTCATATTGTATTTTTTCTTTTAATTTTTACTTTGTTCCATTTTAATTTGATAATTCTTTTGAAGATGAATTCAAGGTAGGCTGACGTGAATAATGTGTTTCTTATTCAAGTTGCTTGAATTTGCCTATTAACATTTGATTCATTAATGCTTTTTAAATTCAACCATTTATTCATTGGGGATACTGAGCATAATTTATGGATTAAAAAATATAAAAGATATTCAAATAACACTGTAATACTGCAATGACAATATTTGCAACATTTTTAACAGGAATATCAAAATTTATATTTATTATTGTCAAAACTGAATTGTTAATATTAGCTAGAGTTGTCAAATTTCACTCTTTCAGTACATTATGAAAAATTAATATCTTCATTCATAATTAAGTCTATTTACAAGCAAAAGATAAAGTAAAAATAAATTTAATGTTTATGTTCTAGATATAACATTAAATGAAGTAATATCAAGCTTCCTGCACTATCCACAAGATATTTACTATTTATTGCTTTTAGCATGCAGTATATAGTAGCTTTGTTGTTTCTGCGTATGTATCAATATCATATATGAAAATATTTTCCAAGAAGTATTAAAAATTTCAAATGACTGTATATATGGCAGTTTTATAATTTATACAAGTTAAAACAATCTTTTATTTTAAAGATTAAATTGAAAAGAATGTAATAATTTTTATATACTTCTTTTATATATAATTTGTCATAATTTTGACTTATATTTGGCTTTCTTAATGAAAATCTCTGAATGATTTCTATTGTATATCAAAGAAAGGTTTAAAAAAATAAAGAGAAAAAGATAATAAATTAAACTTTAAAAATTTAATTTTTTATAAATTCATTGTCTTTTTTCTTAATATTTATTCTTTATTTTAGATTTAATTAAATTTAAGTAATGTTTTTCACAAAATTAATAATAAAATGTAATGAAATAGAGTTGAATTTTTTATCATGACTTTCAAAACTCTAAACTAAATAGTTTATTTCTCTAAAAATTTGTCACAGAACCAATGAAAGCTCATGTGGAACTCCTGGGTTTTATAGAACCCAGTTTAAAAAAGGTGGACTAAAATGACTTTTAAATCTTAGAAATTTTAATTTAACTGTTCCTATAGATGTTTGACCTATTTATATTGCATTTTAACCTTTATTTTTACTTTTAAAGAATAGTTCATTTTACCAGTAATTTTTGTTATAAAGTTATTCAAGAGATAATATGATGTTTGAGCATCAATTACAAAAATTGAGACTATCACTATGCTAAACTACAGATGGCTTTTATATTTTATGTGCCTTTAATAATTGCTATTTTTACTTAGTGTGTGCTAAATTCATGATTACAATTAATGTTTGAATGTGAACTACTTTTAAAACCTTTTTAAATCTGTTTCTAATTCTTTAATTTTAGATCTATCTAATAACTAATTAAATTGATCTTGAAATATGCATTTGTACTATAAATTCTGTTTTATAATGCAGCACCACCACATAGGTAAAAGGTATCTTTGTGCAAAGTAAATTGTAGCCACACACATACACACCCTATATTATGAACTAAACTTTATAAATTAATATATTTTTTCTCAGCACTTTTGCAAGAAAAACTTGAAAATATGGCTTTAGTCATTTAACATGTCTGATAAATACCTTAAAAACTTGAAAATATGGCTTTAGTCATTTAACATGTCTGATAAATACCTTGGGTGTTTTATTTATTTATTTCTATAAAATAAACCCAGAGATTAAAACATATGCTAAAATAAAACTAATTAATGTTTACAGAAATAATTTTTGAAACAATAATAAAATAATTCTTTAAAACAAAAATATTTATTTAATAATTTTCTTTCAAAAATTTTCATATATTATGTTTTAGACAATACTCCAAAATTGCTAATACAGATAGGAGATATCTGCAAATAAAATAATTATTTTAAATATTTAAATGATAATATTAAAAATACTCCCCCCCCCACCACCACTATAAATGCCTACGAAAACATTGCTCCATCCCTCTCCCTCCCTCAGGCTGGCTCTGATGTGATATATATTATTTTTAAATTTATTTACCTGCTTATTAAAAATATTATCTACAGCCAGAATATGATTCTTTGGTCCAGCTTACCTCCATTATTGTTTCTGAAGTATAATAGTTGTAAAAGCTGAATCATACTATCGAAATGATCCTTAGAAGTATGATCTAATAGTTATAAAAGCTGATGTAATTTTTAGGCTTCTTTACCAATATTTAGATCAACCTTAACTGGTATGATAATAATAGTTCTTGTTTGTTTGAAAATCCATTAAAAATTTCTCATGCATATATTTATTCACATTTTTTATTAAAAAAGTTATATTCCTTCAATAATAAAATATTTACACTAATATTTAATTTTTTATAAGCATATTATTCATTATTAGTAACTATATTTTATTACATATATAAATATAGTTGATATTTTAAATTTTCATACTTATTGTTTATTGATGTAACTTTTATATTTTATTAGAACCACCGAACTACATCAACTTTGAATAAACAGCTGATTGTAAATCGTTTATTTCATTAGCACCTACTTGATGAAAATACTTCTTTTTAAAAATCCACATTAATTTGGTTATATATTTTTTTCTATTAACAAAAATAGTTTCTTATGTTTTTATTCAAGAATAAAATATTTACATTTTAATGCATATTAATAACTAAGTTGTATTAAATATACTTTATTATATAATTCGACAATTAAATATTTAACCAGGATTTATTTAAGGGAAGAAATTATAAATTTTCTTACTTATATTGTTTATTCAGTACATTTTTAGAAACAATTAAAATGCCTTGCACTATATTTTGTTTATTCACAGGTTATGTTAGATAACTATTTAAAAAATCAAACACTTGGTTTGTTCTAATAGATATATATCTTTAGACTTGATAGTGGAATCATGTAGTGGTTTGCATTAAATTAATATTGTTACCATAAAAGGTAGTCTTTTGATAGTCAGTCATAGCCACTTGATGGCATTGTTTATGTGTTAAAGCACATAAAAATGCTGTTTCCACAGCCTACACTTATGGCTAAGAAAACAGATGTGTTTATCTTAGTCATTGCAGGCCACTTGGTGGCTTTGCACAGAAATATTACAGCCCGTTTTGTTCTTTATGACACTTTATGTGAATTCACACAATTCACTGGTCATTATTGTATCATCTGACAGTATTTGGATTTCAAGTGGCCACAAGTTTTGATATCTCTATAGCAGAGTAATTTATTTTTACTTAAATCATGCAGTCTGACTCACTAAGAATTGTTACCCCATCTTCACCCTTCCCTACACAACTTGAAATTTGAAAAACATTGGGAAAGGGTAGGGCCGAACATGATTTGGCCGAGGTAATGGGAAAACTCACACTTTTGCGAGAAATTATATGAGACAATTAAAATGGCACACAAATTGTGTCACTTACCGATGTCAGTGAGGCTCCTGCAAACAAAAGTATTCAACTCCTATAAATAAAATATTAAAGGCATAGTAGGAAAAAATAAAATGATCAAAAGATGTCATTAATAGTAAGGCCAAAATAGAAATCACATAATACAAATCACCGTATAGCAAAAAGAAAGTCATCTTGCTTTAAATCTGAAAAAAGAAAATGAAATGTGTCAAAGTCTGAGTTTTTGATCTTATTGTAATTTTTTTGTGGTAGTGTGTTGAAAGTATCAAAAAATGTAATTAATAGGAACATTTTTTTAAAAAATGGCAAAATAGGCATCGTGTGATAGAAATAAAGTGAACAAAAACATAATCGCTGTCTTTTTTTTAAAAAAAAAGACAATGAAAGTTGAAAAAGTCAAAAGTTTTGATCTTATTTTAATTTTTTTTTTTGGGGGGGGGTTGAGAAATACTTTGTCCTCATTTAGACAAAAGATAGAGACAAAACTTATTTTAAGTTTGTTTTTATTTTTAAAAAAAGGTAATAAAAATTTATTTTAAAAGTAAAAGTTTTAGTATATCAGCAATATACAAATAAAGCCAAAAAAAAACCCTGCTTTATAGGCAAAAAAAGGGGGCCATATCTTGAAACCCCCCCCCAAAAAAAAAACCAAACTTGAAAAAGTCAAAAGTTTTGCTGTTATTTTAATTGGGAGTGGGGTGGGGGTGGATTGAGAAATACTTTATAAAAGTTAAAGACAGAAGGTATTTCTTGTTTGTTTTTATTTTTTTAAAAAGATAATAAAAGTTGTATTAAAAAATAAAAGTTAAAGCCAAAAAAAAAAATCACTGTATAGCCACAAAAAATCCTAAAAAGTAGTAGAAAAAATTAAAGGGATCAAAAAAAGTCACCGTATTTTAAAAATCGCAGCCCAGTAACATTACATTTTATGGTTTTAACATAGAAACAATGCCATCAAGCACCCTTGACCAGCTATCAAAAGTCTACCCCATGAAATTTGTTAAGAATTTAATAGTTTGGTGTGCAAAGATATCTTTTTAAAAATTGTTTTTAAATCATTCCGTTTTTCTTAGATTTGGATCATAATATGGATTATGGATCAATTATGAGTTTTTAGTTAGGGAACAAATCTAAATCTACATAGTAAAACATATAAAAAGATAGTACATCATTAAAAAAGTAGATATTATTATTATTATTATTAAAAATATGAAAAGCTTTTTAATAAAGTGTGTAAAAAGAAGATTCATTATAATAAAAAAAGGAAAGATAATGTTGCTATTAAAAATATTTTAAAACAGGCAAAACTCACTATACGTATTGCCACATTGCAAGCTAGAGTAATCAATGAATGCCAGAAAGCTTGTGCATAAAATCCCCATCTAGTGCCTAGTCATTCAATATCCCCAGATTAGTTTCTGGCTTGTGGCCTTTGTCAATGAGTAGCCTTGGATCTGACAGCACTGTGCCTAGATTTTAGGATCTAATGCAACCCTCCAGCAGCCACCTATTATCTCTACTTAAGCAAGCATAAGAAAGGGTGATCATGTGATGTTTATTGGCTTAAAACCAATCTTGCCTAATAGGATAGTCAGGTCTATGGTTATTAAAGAACCAAGACACCAAAATGTATGAGTACTGAACTGAGTTCAGACCTATATGACTGTATAAGCTGATGAGCTTGCATTGAAAATATTAAGGTGTTTTCAATTTAAGACTCATAGTTTTGTAGTTAAGTAGAGAAAAAAAGTGGATTCTGGAGGATTGCATTAGATCCTAATATCTAGGTGCAATGCTCTCAGATCCAAGGTTCCTCACTAACAAAGGTTACAAACCAGAAACTAATCTGGGTATATTGGATGAGTAGACAGTAGATGGGAATTTTATGCACAAGCCTTCTGGCATCCATTGATCACTCTAGCTTGCAGTGTGGCAATATATATAGTGAGTTTTGCCTGTTTTAATAACAGTTATAAGCAAGCATAAAAAAATGGTGATCATGTGATGTTTATTGGCTTAAAAATATTTTACGCAAGACATTATTTGGATTGATCCCAGGTTTCTACATTCCAGAGTCAGTTACTCTATCGCTGCTCTAAACTGAATAAGATATATAAGCTGCATAAAATATTATTCATAAAGATAATTTCATTACATGTAGAATTACTGTAATTATGAGGCAATATTTCTAAAATAAGTTTTTTTTAAAATAAATTATTAATATTATTTTTTAAATATAAATAAGGATATTTAAATAAAACTGATTGGAAAATCTAAACATTTGCATGTACATATAAATTTTATTAATTATAGCAATAAAAGGATATTGGCTTATTCACTTTTGTACAATGGTAGAATATATATGTAGTATATTTGGAAGCTCAAGAAATTGTCACAACATATCAAAGTAAAGAAATATTCCACTTACATTTAACTAAAAGAGAATGTACTTCTAACAATAAAGTGATTTGGAAATCTAAATATTTACATATAAGTTTTATTAATTATCATAGGGTTTAGCATAATGATAAAAGTATATATGTATTATATTTTAAACACAAGCCTCAAAATTCAATGCTCAAGCAATTATCACAATAAGTAAAGAAATATTCCACTCATATTTAATTAAGAAATATTTATACTCAGAACATATTTCTAATAATAAAGTGATTTGATTTACATATAAATTTTATTAATTATGTAGGCATCTGGGTGTCACTACGATGAAACACCTTTGTGCCCACACAATTCGCCCTCTTGCACATGGTGACCCTATTATTATGCGTATTTTAATAAATCAAAAAAGTTTTTATTTGCATGAACATTAGTATAATTTAAAAAACCAAATGCACATAACTAAAAAATGAAGGAAGAATCTATTAATATAAATCAAAATGTAATTATGAATATAGAAATCATATGTAGATGATAAAAATACATAAAAAATTAAAATATGCATATGGTTAATTATATTATCTAACAGATTATAATTTTATAATAATATTGTCATATATATATATTGTATGTATATGACTCATTTCAAACACATAGATATATTATTTATCTAAAAAAAAATTTTTTCTTTTATATATATATAGATTTATGTGTGTATTTATTATTATATAATTTATAATTAGTTAATAAATAAGCAATTATAGAGAGAGAAGGTAATAATATTTAATATTGATTTGTTATATTTTCTTATTAAATAAGGTGTTAAATTATTTAACATTAACTTTGTTAAAATAAAGCAGATCAGAAAGAAAGTATAAAATAAGGCGATCAGATTAGTAGATTAGGAGATTAAAAAATGTACACGTGCAAAAAAAATGTACACGTGCAAAAAAGTGTGAAAGAATGAAAACGTCTGTATGAAAACAAAAATGCTTTTACACCTATTGCTAATGACTATAGATTGCCAGCTTTATTGTTTGTGTTATCTGTGTCTAAGATTATTTTTTATAAAGAAGGTGCTTTGATGGGATAAAGCGTGATTATTAATTTTCTTTTAAAATTATGATAGAACATCAACTTGTCAAACTCTGATTTTTTTTATCTTTTATCTCAAGATAAGATATGCAGGTGGTCATTTTCTTTGACCAAGATTCGCAATGAAAACGAATGTAACAATATTTAGAGATTAGTCAGTTTTTTTTTTTGTATTTTTTTAATATGAGGAGAGTGAGCGATTGATTTTTTTTTTCACTCTAAAAAATTGAGGAAGAAAAAAGAATGACTCTTATTTTAAAGTCAGTATAGACGAAGATGTGCATATATATAAGTAATTCCCAGCAAGATTAAGGAAGGAAAAATGGAACAAAATTGAATTTATTGGAAGAAGTTATTAACAGTTCTATGAAATGATATTAATATATTTTGTTGTGTATAATATAATGAATTTGCATTGCTAAAACCATTTTTTCTGCTTCCTGGATTAATACAGAATGGGTTAAATCACTGATCTACTATGGACCCATATACCGGTCCATAGTAACCAAAAGAATGGACAAATTTAAAACCAGCCAAAAATGTCATCTCATTATCATCTTTGACAAGAGCCAAGAAGAAAGGAAAGATGAATAAAAGCCATATATATAGCCAGGTTTGAAGCTATGAACCAAATTTTTGTTAAAGTTTTCCTCAGTCATCTAAAGTGTCTACAACAATTTTTTTTTAAAAATGGGAGAGACAAGCAAATCCACCAGTTCATACTTATCTAAAAATATTTGAAATAACTCTTTTTAAAAATGGGAGAAGCAAGCCAGTCAACGAATTCAGCGTAAATAATTTTAAAATTGAAGAAATAAGCAAGTCAATCAATTCATGTTTATCTTAAAAGTATCTGCAAGAACTTTTTTTTTTTATGGAGCAAAGACAAGCAGCTGAAAATTCAAACTCAGGACTTTTATAAGAAGTGAAAGTAATCGGGTAACTATGAACTTTCCTTAACAGATCTTTTATTATTGCTTATTAAAAGTAAACCTTAATTTATTGGTCAAAGCATTATTTTTTTTTCTTTGATACAGAAACATTAGGGGCTTGTTTATCGATAGTCATTCTCAATATCACATAACATAACACAAACACAGTTTAAATCTTTAAACTTAAATTTTCATTATTTTTTTTTTATTTTTTTATATTATATATTGTAATATTGAAATGTTTTTTTTTATTGTTCTTCATTTGTTATGATAATGAGCAACCTATAAATATATGCATTTATAATGTTTTTTTTTTATCTAGTTGCATATTAAAATTGATATAATGTATTTCATTTTTTTTTGCTAAAAGGTTGCAAGAATATTTTTATATATGTAATTTATGTATTAATCTCTAATATAGGGGTATACCTTTTAAACATATATGTTAACATTACCGAATGTGTGCCTGTGTAACTGCTTATACAAACACGTCAAAAGAATAGGTTGTACATAATTAGTTTGAATATGAGAAATTATAAAGCAAGGCTTACATATGAATGGAAGTGAAATAAAACACGAGTTACATATGAAATTCATTTTATGATATAATAAGTTAGGAAAGTCTTAAGTAAGCATTCCATGAAATATATTTTTTTTTAAATGTCATTTTAAGCCAGCTTATTTTTAAATTATCCAAAATGATGAACTTGTATATAAAATTTTGTGTTAGTTTTGCATTGAATTAATGTAATAATAAGCCATTTATCTACTTAGTAAATTTGATTTTAAGGAAGGAAAGAAGAATAGTATTAATAAATATAATTATATATCTTAGTTGGTTTCCGAGTTCTTATTAAAAATATTGTTGTATTTTTCATGTCTTAATTCTATCATTTTAATTCATCATCATCGCTCGCAGATATTAAGAATCATCATTCGTAAATATTGAGCAATCACTTGCAAATATTAAGCGCTCGCAAAATGTTAAGTAAACTAGAATGTTGATTTACCTTTAAGTATTTAGGGATTATGCTTGATAATAACCAGTTTTAATAATTATAGTTCAACAATAAAAAGCTAAAATTATGTTGTATCCATGAGTTTTGATCATCCTCATCAAAGATGGATATATTATTGATTGAAGCACTGTTTCAAATAGTACTATACAAGAGTTATGATCGCCATCATCATTGATTACATAAATTATAATCATTAAATCTAATGTTTAACATAATTAATATATTTAGTAAATAAGGATTTATAGAAAGTTGAATATCATGCATAGAGATTCGTGATGATCAATCATCATCACTAGTATTATTAAATCCTGGTTTTAACTATAAAAGTATTTTAGTAAATAAACATAAACTTATATAAATGCTAGTGAATGTAATAATTAAATCCCAGTTTGACGTGGGATGATTTTAAAAAGTGCTTATGAGTTTATAAAGATAAATTTATTGTTGTGAGTTCATTATAAAGCTGTGGCTGGTATCATCATCACTATTATTATCATTATTATGATATTATTATCATCATCATTATTACCTTTATATTGTGATAAATAATCTAGCTAAATGGCCATCAATATCCATAATGGTCTTCACGATGCTTGTTTAGAAGCCATTAATAAGATTATACTTGTCTGTTCATCAATATACATAAAATGACTAGCAATGTCTATAAGAGTCTTGATCTATATAAATTGTGTGATATGGGGATCTTATGATTTTATTGACATGAGTAAAATATAAGAGTGTCATTTCTTTTTTCATTAGTCATCCAAGTCATGTGTGATAAAAATGTACCGAATGAGTTTGAACTCAGTACACTCTAAACAGATATTTATCTAGATTTAAAACAATCTAGTGGGAAAACACATATACTTAGCTAAACTGAATAAAAAGTGATCCCACCCCTTTTCCAACTTATTAACTTTGTGTAATATGTTTTATAAGTTGTCATGAATAGCACCAGTGTGTGCGTATGACCATGAATGGTCTTATATGGTTGGAAAGAAAAATAGGAAGGATTCTTTGTTAAAAGAACCTAGTATTGGAGATAAGCGAAATGCACTCCAGGGATCTCACCGTGGGTAATTTTATTCAGTTGCTATATTTAATATTATTTTATTTGATGACAATGGCCAGTATGTATGTTTTATTGTTCAAATGACTTCCCCAATATCTAAATATTTTAAATCTTTAAGGATGATAGTTTTAATTGTCATGTTGTTATTTTAAGTATTGAGAAATGAGATAATTTATTTATTTCATTATTAATGTGACAGAATTAATGTTTAGTATAGTTGCAATCGGGCTATAATGTTATATTTAGTTATTGAATTATAGCAACTATCATTTTATCATTCATCAATAAATAAGATTATAATCGGTTACACAGTAACAGCCTTTTATCAATCTTTTTATCAATTCATCTTTATTTATTCATACTGTTACAAGTGACAGATTATAAATAGGCATATATTATAATAATTAATAATTTGCTTTTAATTTTAATTCCGTTACAATATATATATACTACTGCGATAGACAGCTTGAAAAGTTTAACAGGTAGAAAAAAAATTAAAATAAAATAAATGTATTCAGAAAATCAATTCATTTTTGTGTAAGTCAATTATCAATAATTCTTAAAATCTCACAAATCTTATTATTTTTTGTTCTTAGTAAAATATATTAATATTTTATTTTAAATATTTTTTTTATTATTTGAATTTATTTGTTAATATTTTACATAACTTGTCTGTTTGTTTTTTTTTTAAAAATCTCGTGTGTGCATGAATAATTTCAAATATAAACCATTACACATATCTAAATTTAGGTAATGTCACTATTAATAAAAATTATTTTAAAACAAGCCATAAAACATGTTTTGTTTTTTTTAATAATTGGCGTTATAACTCAGTAAAAATTATCAATTTATTCATTTGTAAATAACAAATGAATTCATATTTTATTTACTTCAAGATTGTAAAATAAATTAATTTTATATTTTTAATAACCAAGAATTTAATATTTTATTATTATTAAATAAGTTATTCATATTTTAAAAATAAAATTTAATCACAGACTATTAATGACAAAGTTAAAAACAGAATTTGAGGAAGAAAGCTTCTGTATATAAGAGGTTGCTTAAAAATAATAATTTTAAGTTAGTGAAAGACACATTGTACAGGCTTAAACCTGCATTTATATATGTAATATGTGCGGGATTCGAACTCAGACTTTCACAAGACCCACTACTCTCAGTGCCATCTCATATTGCTGACCCACGTGAACACACACATGTTGAAAAGATAAATAATCACCAATATACGTATTTCATGCTAAACCAGCAATCATCAGTTGGTCTAGATTACTATCCTCACACATATATACAATCAGTGCTCAGCTTTATATTAAGATAGCCAATCTTCATACTTTAATGGACAGGCTTCAAACTATTCCAACTCATAACTCTTCAGCCTTCCATTTCATTGAAAATCTGATAATGGAACGTTCAAAGTCCTTGTTAGTTCCAAGGTTGTCATCCTACCCATGTTGACATTAGTCATTCTGACCCCTCATGTACAGGAGAGTAATCCATTTATATTTACATATGTGAGGGATGGGCAGACCTTTTACACACTATTTATATAAATTAATACATTGTACAGGCTTAAACCTGCATTTATATATGTAATATATGCAGGATTCGAACTCAGACTTTCACACGACCCACTACTCTTAGTGCCATCTTATATTGCCGACCTATAAGATAGATCATTAAATAAAATTTTCCTTAACAATCATTGTTTCAAACCTTTGAGACTTTTCTGAAGTATCTGTCTCACAAATGTTGTTCTTTGAAATGTTATTGCAATGTAAAGAAAAAGAAATTTTCCACATGGTACAGATCAAACCCAAATGCTCAAGATCTGTCAAACATTTGACATTTGAAAGAAGTCTTAAAAATATACTTTTTAAAATTATTGAAAAAGCTGATTTAAAATAATTACTGAACAAAACAATGAATCTAATATGATAGGAAAAAATATATTCTAAATAAATATATTTATTAAAATATAAGAAATTCAAAACAATATAACAATTTAATGCCTATTTCAGTTCAGAACCTGAGACAGCTACCTCACTGCCTCAACTATGGGATAACTTTGTAAGAACTTATCACACATTCAAATATAAGGAATTTCATTGTCAATACTTAAGCGTGAACCTCTTCTAAAATATCACATGATCACTATAGACACCAAAAATAAAACAAACAAAAAAAAAAGTCTACCTTTATTTTGGACCTTATTTTATTTGAATTATTTCAAAAGAAAACAAAGATAATTGTTAAATAAATAAAAATTCAAAAAAGATGTTTCATTTTTGCTTTTATAATTGTTATCGTAATTATAATTTTTATTTCTGTTTAGAATTCACTGTTATATAAACATGCAGCAATTTTCATAATTAATGTTAAAATGAGGTTTTATATTTTAAATGTTCACAGTTTGCTTATTCTCCTCAATTTTTTTTTTTTGTTCAGACAACTCGCTTAAAGTTATTGTGAATATTTATTTAGAGTAAATATATGCTTTTTCCGATTATTATAAGAGTATTAATAAAATAAATATATACTTATATCGATATGGCTTATACTTAGAATTTTAAAGAAATTATCGTATCCTTTATATAAAACAAAGTTTATAAGTTACTGAATAGATTTTGACTGGTGCTGTAGGTGGACTGTTTTATTTGCTTCACCCTATAAAATAACTGAAACGTAGGCTTATTATATATCTGTGTCTATGAGCATTCCATCATCAGATTTTCAATTGGATGGACGGTTGAAGAGTTGGAGTGTGGAGTAGATTAAAGCCTGTCCATTAAAGTATGAGGATTGTCTATCTTAATATATATATATGAGCACTTATAGCATATATGTGTAGAGATGGTAATCTGGACCAACTGATGATTGCTGGTTTAGCATGAAATACATATATTGGTGATTATTTATCTTTTCGACATATATGTGTTCAGGTGTATCGGTGTTATGAGATAGAGTGGAGAGTGGTGGGTTATGTGAAAGTCTTTGCTTTACCCTATAAAAATAAGTGCTTATGATAAACATAAATAAAGTACTGATATCTGCAAGTGCCAGTATTAAAAAGGGTATCATAAAAATATAAAATATAAGTGTTTTTTTTTTAATGTGTCAAAGTGTTGGCTGGGAAGCAAACCCCGGGACAACTGCCTGTAAGGCAGTTGTGCTAACCACTCAGTCACTAATGCTTTCTGTAGAAAATGGGCATTCTTTGAAATAAACATAATACTGTTGCTACAGAAATTCCTGTGGGTGAGACATTATAAAACATAATGATAATACTAGTAGTTATTTAATGCAAGATTCTCATGAATTTTTTTTCTTATACTGGTGCTTTTAGATATGTTTTTCTCAAAAACCATTAATATGTATTATATTAGAACATAATAATATCATTAGTTATAATTCCTTTCTTCTATCCACGTCAAGGCATCAGTGTTGGCCAAATATATGGCTGTGATCATCAATTCCTTATTACAAACATTGTCATAAACAATTTATGAAAAATATAAATCTCCACAAATAACAAATTTGAGATATATGTATGGCTATAAAAAGAATATTAATAATATATTTCTTTTATATTTATCTCATTAATATCTAATTGTATATTATTTTATTACTTTTATTTTTTTCAAGTAAATAGCAATCAAGATAATTTTATTTAGTAAAGTAAAAATATCATTTGTTAAAGAGTAGAAGTATGATGTATGTTTAATTATATGAATTATTTGTGTGACAAAATACATTTTTGTTTTATTATTTTTTTACTTATTATTATTAGTATTATAATTTTTATGATTTTTTTTCATTTTAAATAAAAGTTGTATTTTTTAAATTTATTTCTAGTAATTTATTATTTTGTCACAAACTCTAATACGCAATTGAATCAGTTTTATGAATTATATGTATGTAAAAGGAAAATAGAATGTGTATTTTATAATTAATTTATCAATTATGCTTGTATTCACTGAGATATTTAAATTACCCCAGTTATATTCATGGATATTATTAGTGCTTATAAGCATTTTACATATTAAGTATTGTATGTGTCATCTACTCTAATATTCTACTTTAATGAAGATGAGTATTTAAGCATATGTAAATAATCATCACTTTAGTTTCAAAACAATTTTATTAATGAATTACATTATATATGATGTATTGGTATTTAGGTACATATTGTTTTTAATGTCAATAGTTATGAGTGGTGAATCTTTTGGTAATGAGGTTTATAAATCAATTTGATCTGTAACTTGTTATGTTTTGGATGGTTTCGGTGTTTGGAATAATTGGAATAATTTTCAGGTTTCGTCATATAGAAATCTTGATGAGAGTATTAAAGTCTTTATTTCTAATTTTGTTGATGAGGTTGATAAATGTGAGGTCCAGATTAGGAGGTGGAGAGGTGAAAACTGTCTTGCATCGAACACTCCAGATGGTGTAAGTCAAAAAAATAGATAGTCTAATAATTGGGAAGTGTCTACTCTGGATGGAGTCTTTTATTGAGAGTATTTTATAATAGTCAATCTTTGAATTGTGAAAAATGAGCATCCTGATGTTTGTAAGACCGGTACATAATTTTATAATGTGGTCAAAGGTTTCTTCTTGTGTTTTACAGATTGGACATATAGGATCCACTTTGTTTAGAAATCTTTTGTAATGTAAAAAATAGTTGGTATGCATTTAATTGTACATAAATTCAGAAAATAATGAATTTAAAGATATATTATATCATATTCATTCTGATATGGAGTCACTAGCCAATTCTATAATTTATTCACTGCTTATTTTATTACAAATATAAAGAATAAAAAGCAGCCATTGTTCCATATCCACAATTCTGACTATATATCTTTATATCTAGTTATATAGTTGGATCAATCAATTTTCATAGATTACTGCATTTATTTATTTACCCATACCATATTTCTACTCTTTTCTTTTCATTAATATATTATAATGGTTACATATGATATCTATAGACATATCAGATGATCACCATTTCTTAATCTATAGACGTAAACAAACATCAATAAGTATCTTTAAAAAAAGAAGCTAAATATAAATAAATATAATAATATAGTATCAAAATAATATCAGTAGCTAATAATCATCAATAGTCATCTTTTGTGGCTATATTTCAAAGAGATATACTTAATATAGGGTATATGAGCACAGACTTTCACACCACCCACCTCTCTCCACTCTATCTAATAACACTGATACACCTAAACACATATATGCTGAAAAGATAAATAATCACCAATATATGTATTTCATGCTAAACCAGCAATCATCAGTTGGTCCAGACTATCATCTTTACACACATATATAGTATAAGTGCTCAGATATATATTAAGATAGACTATCCTCATAGTTTAATGGACAGGCTTCAATCCACTCCTCACTCCAACTCTTCAACCGTCCATCCAATTGAAAATCTGATGATGGAATGCTCAAAGGCTACCCTGAGGCTGAGATTATTGTCACACCCATGTTGACCTAAGGTCAATCTGAACCCCACATGTACAGGACATAATTCATTTAATACATATGCAAGGATGGGCAGACATCTCTATAATGTAATAACTGAAACACAGGCTTGTTATATACCTGTGGCTATATATATATATATATATATATATATATATATATATATATATATATATATATATATATATATATATATGTAATATAGGGTATATGAGCACAGACTTTCACACCACCCACCTCTCTCCACTCTATCTAATAACACTGATACACCTAAACACATATATGCTGAAAATTATAAATAATCACCAATATATGTATTTCATGCTAAACCAGCAATCATCAGTTGGTCCAGACTATCATCTTTACACACATATATAGTATAAGTGCTCAGATATATATTAAGATAGACTATCCTCATAGTTTAATGGACAGGCTTTAATCCACTCCTCACTCCAACTCTTCAACCATCCATCCAATTAAAAATCTGATGATGGAATGCTCAAAGGCCACCCTGAAGCTGAGATTATTGTCACACCCATGTTGACCTAAGGGCAATCTGAACTCCACATGTACAGGACATAATCCATTTAATACATATGCAAGGATGGGCAGACATCTCTATAATGTAATAACTGAAACACAGGCTTGTTATATACCTGTGGCTATATATATATATATATATATGTGTGTGTGTGTTTAGGTGTATCAGTGTTATTAGATAGAGTGGAGAGAGGTGGGTGGAGTGAAAGTCTGTGCTCATATGCCCTATATTATATATATATATATATATATATATATATATATATATATATATGAAAGTCTGTGCTCATATACCCTATATTACATATATATAGCCACAGGTATATAACAAGCCTGTGTTTCAGTTAAAGAGATATACTGTAAAATCTTAGAATAATAATCAAGCCAATGCTAACCATGAAGCATATTATTATAAAATAGTGACTAATAGTTCTTTCTACAAGCATTGATCTAAGTGCTAAATAAAATTAACTATAACTTAGCATATAAGAAAAAGTGCTAGGATCATTATATCAATGCTGGCCATAATCAATGCTCAAGGGTATCTGCTACTATACTATACTGGCTGTCAATAAAATAGAAATCAATATCAGGAAACATATAATAAACTTAAAGATATTCTTTTATACTTTAATACTATCTAAATAATTCTAAAGAAAATTATACAAATATCTATACAAATGCCTCAAATTCCATTATATCTAACCTATCTTTTGACTAGCAATTACCTCCTTGAACATGTGTGATCAAGACTAAAGATATACAATACTTAATCTAATATTTAAATAACTTAACTGTAACAATTTAAATAATGATTAATAAGTTTATTAATTAATTAATAGTAACAAACAATAATAAAAACTTTAAATTAAAAATCTGGCAAATATTATACAGATTATTGTTTCTGAAACTGATTTACATAAACATAGTATTTTCCTGAAAGTTTGTGATAGTAGTATTTTAGATGTGAGAATATCTCAGTTGGTTAAAGCATTGCCTTCAAATTCAATATTCACGAATCTAAAGGTCAAAGTTCAACTCCTATGCCAGCTTGTCACTGGTCAGGCTAGCATTACCTAAGGAAGAAATGGAGAATAATACTTGTTAAAACATTTATGATCTACTAGCCTGCATAATCTACTAACATATGTTGCCTACTAACTTGTGTCTTATTATTAACAGTTGTTTGCATTTGAAAAGTTTAAATGAAGTTTAAATTTTTTTAGAACTTCAATATATAATAGTAGTTGATGGAAATAGACCAATATATTATTACATGATTTACATATAGATTTTAAATATTTCCAAAATAATAATTTTAAAATAGAATGATCATGTTTAAATTGTGAATTACAGATATATAAAAATAATAAGTGGTTTTAAATAAATGTGTGCATATGTGCAAATTATTTCAGTTATTAATTATTATCTATTTTAAATTTTATTAACAAAAAATATACTTGTATACACACCTTTATCCTGCTTAGTGAGATCAATTGATTCCCCAAAACTCATCATTAAGCAAGAATATCATATGCAGAATAAGCATTTATAATGGTTGTCTATGGGTAAAAATTGGCTGGCTACTCCAGCTAAAAAATTATACTATAAGTTGGGAATATTATGTTTAAAAAAATAACTTATCATCAAGAATATATAAAAATTTAAAAATTTTTAATGTACATTACATGCTTGCATAAACTCTGTTGTGTATATTATGCAGATATTCATCTAAAATATGTATTTATGTATGTATGATAATGCAGCTTAAATCTATGTAAAAGAAACAAAAATAGTTTAAAGTTGTTACTTTCTATGATCCATTCACCAATCATCGTTATCCAGTTTGATTCCAAGCTCAAAAAATTTCATGATTTTTTTTTGTGGTCATATTAGCTGCTAAAATGACTTTAAACAGAATTTTTATAAAAGGTTTAATATCACTAGAAAAAATGTGTATTTCCACCGTCCAAAAAGTACAACAAAATAGACCAATAAAGTGAAACTAGCATCTAACAACTTTTTTGTATTCTGTACAACTGATTTTCATTATGCTCAAATAAAATCCACTGAAGTTTCATTTTTTGAAAATTTGTACTACAATATTAATTTAAAAAAATTTTTAATAACAAATCAGTTGATTGACCATAAATACTTGTTATTTATCATTAATGTAACAAGAGCCAAATAAATATGATACATTATAAAAAAATTATTCGCAATCAACTTTAAAAAAAAAAATTTCAGCGAATTGAAAAATGGGGGAAAAAATCTAATGCATTCTGACTTTGCATATTGTAACCAATAATTAAGGCTTTTATTAAAATGTGTACTGTGCTGATCCAAATAAACAAATATGATAACTGTATGATGATTTTTGGGCATGACATGTCAATATTTTATCAAATGCAGTAGCATGTTTTTGCAACAACTTAGCAATTTATCGAGTAGTGCAATACATTTTGATGGCAGAGTTATGGGCTACTTGAGTAAAAATTAAAGGCAACAACTTAGCAATTTATTGAGTAGTGCAATACATTTTGATGGCAGAGTTATGGGCTACTTGAGTAAAAATTAAAGGCATTAATCTTATTCGCTTTATATGTATTGCATTTTCATCATATACAGTTTATTATTAATTGCATAAAATCATCCACACACACCCCAAATGCAATTCAAATACGCTGGATAGCAGTTTTGATTTAATTGAAATTAGTATCTGTAAAGTTTTAATCCAAAATTGATTGTCTGAAATTTTAGCTAACATTTATATTTTATACAATCTAAAATTTGATATTGGCAATACATAGAACCAAAAATTAATTTTAATTTTTTTGGCGAATGAAATTTATATTACGTACTGCTTTTTTTTTTACACACATGTCATAATGTTTCTATTGCTTTGGATATCTGAAAAGAATTACGAAATGATAAATCAAGGAAGCAAAGTAAGTGTTATTTTTAATTTACATTTAGTAATTTTTGTTATTACTTGTGTAAATCTGAAATTGTTTTATCTTCTTTACCCCCCACCTCCCTTTTTAGTGAAAATATTTTAGATTAGCGATGGTAGCAGCTCGATTTGACAGAAAAATTTTAATTCAAAATTAATTGACTGAATATTTTAGCTAAGATATGTACTATATATTTTTAATTTTATGCTGAATGAATTTGCTATTTTTATACTACTGTACTGATTTACATTCATGTACTGACTGAATGAACATTTTTATTTTTTTGTGTCTGGATATGTTATTAATGAAGTACTAATTGTCTTATAAAAACACTGGATGAAAATTAAATAAAATATTGTACATTCATTAATCATATTTTAAGCTTATAATCAAAATATCGAATGCAATTACTATAACGTTGTCTTTTATGAATAAAATATGTGCCATACAATTTCAGAATGAAATTTGCTTTTGGATGAGATGGCTTTAATAACTATTCTATGACGTTACCAATGTTACAAAATGGCCACCAAAATTGTTTTTGCGCTCATTATAGTGAATGATCAACTGTAAATCAAAATAATGGGTACAAATTGATGTAAATCGCTATTGTGAATCCTCGCACAAAAACCATGCGCTAAATGGGGTAAAGATATATATGCACATATTGTGCATGTCATAATATAAAAATATTTCAATAATTAATATTAATTTGCTTTCAAAATATATAAACTACATTATTCTCCCTTACATAATTAATATATGCCCATAAATGCGTATATTGATCTATAATAATCGTTTCACTTATTAATGTTAAATCTTTTTTTTGCCTTTAAAAACATATAGATTATGATTAAATAATTTATATTTTTTCTTTAGTATTTATATTAATTCTTTGATACTTTTAATTTTTTTTATAACTTCTCTTGTCATTTCAACTGTTATATATCATCATTAATTCTTTTTTCTATTGTTTTACAGAATTCAGATATTCCACTCTACTAAATAAGTAATTTTAAAATAATATTTTAATATCATTGCTTTATCTCAGGTGAAAACTAACTACTGAGTAATAAGTTGGTTATTTATTATTCATATTATCTATAAAGCCGTTTTTAATTAAATATCTTTTTATTGATTTCTTTTCAATTTGAACTATCTTAATATTTTAAGCAATTTACAAATTACAGTTAAATTCATTTCTATATATTGAAAGTTAGGACAATAAATTGCTGATTATATTCTTTTAATTATTTTTATTTTTCTAGTTTGTGCTAACAACTCTCTTATCTATCATTTAATATTGATAAATTCTAGTGTTGAATCTATTAAATATAATACAATTTTTGAATATATATTTGCTATTAGTCAAAATATAATTCAAGTGAGCATTTCTATGTTTATTTGATTTTTGAAAGGAATAGAGCAAGGTGTAAAATGAAAATTCTAATGTACATTTTTTTTCTCACATTTTACAAATGAAGCAGTCAGTCTCTTGTGCATATTTCCATATCCAAATTTAACAACACTGTGATCTTTCATTCATTTTCACATTCTCATGACAGTTTGAAATGGGTCTGATCAAAATCATTGTTTACATATAAATATCAATGTCATATATTTCTTTATCTCAATAAGAAATTGCACATCATAATTCTGAATTATTTGCATTTGAAATCTTTTATTATATTGAATAACTAATCTTGCCATTCTGCTAGATATAATATCAAATCCTATGATGTAACTTTTTTTAATTTTTAATGAAATACTATTGCACTTGCTTGTGAAATTTGTATCTTTATTGTAAAGCACATGTCCACTTTTTTAAAATATGTTTTCTCTTAACTTTCTAGTCTGGAAGTGTGTTCTTTGTTGTTGGACAGTTTTTTTTCCTTTAAAAATAATCTACCATGGAATAGACAATATGATGGCTTAAGTTTCTAATTTAAATGACTTCTTGGCCTTTAGTGAACAATCAGTATTGACTTTAAACTCTCAAGGATAACGAAGACTATATAAAAATGAAAAAGTGCATTTATAAATAGACACTGGTTTATATTCTACACTAAAAATAGACACCTATGAAAAACAGTGTTTTGTTTAAGCTCACTGAGGCATGTTAATGAACAGACTATCTGTTTAATTACTATGTGAGAAATTATGTGATTGTAATAAATTCATCAACAAGAAAGAACATATTGAATAGATGATAAAAAATTGTCCTGCCCAGTTTTTTAATGACTGAATTGAGAAATTAAATTATTCTTTTTAGTTAAAACCAAACAGATGCTAAAAATATTTTTGATCTCTACAATAAAAAAGTTAAATTTTACAAGATCCTATTTGTTGAGACATAGTTATTATCTAATGCAGAAGTATCAATTTTTCCCTTTGAAAATTCAATGTAGTATGATATTTATGCTTCATTTGGAAATGTAAATATTAATTATCACACTTATGGCACTGTTTTTACCAACTATTCTTCTACCATCTGATAAGAAATTTAATAATATGACATCCCAGATAAATAAACAATCTTGTAAATCTATTAATGACTTTCTTCATCTTGTAAATAATTTCTCCACCATATGATATAATATTTTATGGAAATAAATCATTTTAAAGTTTTTATTTGTTTATTTAATTACATAATTTTGTATTAAAGAAAAAGAGAATGAATGTAACAGAAATATAAAAAAAAAAATTGTCATTTTTATTGCATTGGCAATTTGTATTGCTGTTGAAGATGTAACATGAATAGAAGAGTTCAGTTTAGACAAAGAATTTTCCCAATGAGTTTTGTCACTGTAGAGTCCCAAAGCAAACCTAGAAACAGTTACTGGCCATACAGTCTTATTATTATTGATTTAATTCATTCCAATATCAGCCTTTCAAGCTAATTGAGCATGCGCCTTTTGAGAGTGTTAAATAAATGAACACTCTCCTCTTCAATCCAAGATATAGCACTTATGCAGGAATAAAAAGAATCTTGGATTGAAGAGGAGAGTATTTATTTATTTAACACTCTCAGAAAGTGCATGCTCAATTAGCTTGAAAGGCTGATATTGGAATGAAATATAATTGCAAGCATGGCGCTAGATAAAATATTTGCTTATTATTGATTTAAATAAGCCACAAAGCATAATTGATGTACCTAGTAATTAATTTATTTAAATAAATTTTATTTTACAAAGTTATTTATGTATGTAGGAGTTGTTTGTTAAAATATAATTGCTGTGAATTAGTATCAATGCACATAAAATAATTTGACACAGTTTGTCAGCCTGAGATGGAATGCACAAACCAAAATCTAATTAGCATAAACCCAGACATATAAAAAAATCAAGAAAGGTTGCGTATCTCAAGTGATGATAAATGAATATGATGTGAATAGTCCTTGAGAATAACCATATATAGGAAAAGAATTGAGAAGCTATTTTTAATAAATAATACCACTGACAATGAAGTCAAAGTAGCCATATCACTATATTATACTGGTCAAAAGGTGGTTGAATTAGTGAACTGACTTTGTAACTCTTAAAAACCAAAAAAACTTTCATATATTATACTAACAGAAAATCTGAACAATTATTTTAATCCTTAACCATAAAAACAAAGCATGTGCCTCATCTCCATTTACAGAACAGATGGCTAGTTTATGATGAGAGACTGAAAGATTATGACCAATCTCTAAAGAAGCTTATGAAAAATTGTCTCTATGGGGATTCCCCAGAAGAATTATTATTAGAACAGTTGTTATTGGTAAATGTATGATAATTGTCTGAGACAACAAGTTGTTAGCCATGAATAGATAGATTAATGTATGAAATGGCAATAAAAATGAGAGTAGCTTATGAACTAGAAAAAATAACAAACTTGGAAATTTCAACATGCTAGTATGTTGGAGATTAATAAGATTGTAATAAATAAAATGGAGAATACCAACAAAATTATTTGCTTTAATTGTGAAAAACCAAGCCATATAGTTAAAGAATGTAAGTGGAAAACAAAGAATTATAGAAGTTGTAGAGAGAAAAGATACCTACAAAAATATGCAGAGAATATTAAATACAAGCTGGTAATCGGACCATGATGAAGACAAATCAGCTTAACAACTTAAAACAGTCAAAATTAAGAACATAGTGAAAATCATGCTACCTATCACAATTTTCAACGAATGAATAGATATGGAAATTGATAGTGATACTGATGTCATTATTCTTAGCTTTAGATACTGGGAAAACCCAAAACTGTGATAAAACTCCAAGTTTGAGTAAGATCACTTTAAAAATAAAAGATGCAAGTGGTAATTTGATTAAAATTATAGGAAGCACCAAATTTCCAATATAAATTTAAAATAAAGTAAAATGTTTACATATCTATATGGAAAAGACAGCATAAACCCTACAATTGGATGATATTGGTTTGACCACTTGGGAATCAAAACCTGTATGGTAAAGAAAATTACAGTGGAAGAGGAAAAAAATTTCTAAATCTGTTTCAAGCTGATTGTATTGAATGGTGAAATAATCCCATGCATATGTAAATCATAAAAAGTTCTTTTTACTCAACCTATAAAAGTAGAAAATGAGTTAATAAAGCTAATTAGAGAGAATGTGCTTACTTTAGATGGACAAATTTTATTGTAGTTGTGATAAAACCTGAAGAACAAGTACATATTTATGGCAACTAACACTGCACAGTAAATAAAAATTTGCTAAAAAAAGTCAATATCCAGTTGCAAATGTTCGTGAAATATTGGCAAAAATAAAGTAAGCTGATTATTATGAAAAGATTAACTTGTAATATGCTTACCATCAGATACCCATGTTACAGAGAACTGCTAAGATTCTTACACTAACCATGGACAAAAGATTATTCACTTGCAACAGATTGCTTTGCAGACACACAATAGCCCCAGATATAATTCGAGCAAAGATGGACACACTCTTTCAACAGACAGACAGAATTATTTTCTATTTGATATTTTGAGTGTTGCAAATTCTGAAGAGGATCTACATAAAAAGTTATTACAAGTCTCTAGAAGTTTGAAAGTATTCTTGCAAGTAGTAATCCAAACAAAGGTATATGGATAGCAAAAGAGTTGAAGTTTTTAGGACACATAATTATGAACTTGGTAAGAAACCTAATCTGGAAAAAATTAAAACTGCAGAATACTATGATAACAAAAATCTTCAAAGAGTTACAAGCATTTCTTGGCCTTGTAAATGTTTTTGAGACTTTTTAAAAGGGAAAGACACATGTTCTTGTATAATTTGTTAAAGAAAGGCCAGAAATGAATTTAAGAAGCAAAGAATGAAAATGCATTTAAGCAAATAAAAATGGTGTTATTGGAAAATTTACTAGTTCATTATGACAATAATATGGTCATAATTCTAACTTATGATGAATCAGAATACGAAGTAGAAGTAGTTTTAAATCATGTAATATCCCATGGAGAAAGGACTAATTTATGTCTCACTGGCATTGTCCAGTGTTGAAAAAAATATAGCCAATTAGGTAAAGAAGCATTGATTATGGTTTTCACTATAAAACATTCCATCAGCATTTGTATGGTCGATCTTTAAAAATTAATGACAAATCACAAGTCAATACTGGGAATTTTTGTAAAAACGGCTCCTGATTATCTTACTCCCAGAATGCAATATTTGGTAAACCTTCTTGCAGGATTTATTCTGAATTGGAATATCAGAAAGATAGCATTATACAGCACATAGATGCTCTCTCATGGATACCAAATAAAAATGATCTCTAAAAACAGATGTAGAATTAAATTACATAGACAAAATAAATTTGAAAATAATAAATAGCCAAGCAATTGCTGAATAGACGATGAACAATCAAGACTTCCAACAGCTTATGAATTGGATAATGAAAAATTGGCCAAACCATCAATAAGAAAATCTGCATAAATCCTTCTTGTTACAGAAAGAGACACTCAATTTGCAAAGGCTGTGTTGTTAAAGAAGATAAAGTTTTTATACCTATTGCAGGCTGTGAAATAATAGTAAAACTATTACATTGAAATCATCCAGATATAATTTTAGAAAAAGGGTGGTTGCAAAGATATGTATAATGCCAGATATAATTAAACAAGTTGAAGAATACATTAAAAAATGTGATTCATGCTGAACAATACTCCCAAGTACACATGAGCAATTTATTACATAGCCAAATATTACTAGACTATGAATCAGAGTATATATTGATCACACAGGACTGTTTATAAGTCATTTGTTTCTGATATATGTGGAAAACAAACTCTAGGTGGGTGTGAAGTACAAAATTGTAAACAATATGAATTTTTGAGGAAATTAAAGGGTTAGAAATATTTGTGTATCACAGTTATCCAGACATTATAATGGCAAATAATGATACAGGATTTGTGTCTTCCATATTAGAAGAGTTTCTAAAAGAGTGCAGGATAATTCATATTTTAACATCTCCATATCACTCAGAGTCAAATGGAATAGCAGAGAAGGTCATGCAGCAATTAAAATTGGCTCCATGAAAATTGAGTAACTTAAAAGAGATAATAAATAAAATAACATTTTCCTAGCATTGTATACTATCTTCAATAACTGAAAAATCTCCAGCTGAATTAATGTTTGGCCAAAATAAAAAAATAAACTAGCTGCGCTAATGCCAGAGAAACAAGATAGCACAATGAAAGTAAATACTTTAAAATAGGTAAAAGATGAAGGACCAAATTCAGGAAATTTTACCATCCATTTCTCCTTCCCAATTCATTTGTAAAGGGTCCTCAGCCATTGATGTGGTGGATCAGGGCAGAGTGTTGGTGAACTACATCAGATTCCACAAAAAATCACAACCCATCATGGTCCAGCTAGACATAACCATCACCTTTGACTTTGTCCAGATGGACAAATTGCTGGACTTTTTGTCTGAGTACAAAGTTCAAAACTTTATCCTTCAGATCCTTAGCAACCTGATGAAGAACCAAGAGATCTTTGTCACATTAAATTGGAAGATTGTCTCCTGAATTCCTACCCACCATCTCTATTTCCCAAGGCTTCCCCCTTATATAATTCCCCTCTTGGTGGAAATTGAAAAGCATCTGCTAGGCATGTTTGTCCCCACACTATATAAAGAACTTAAAGTGCTTTCATTTATGGATTATATATTAGTCATCCTTCCCTCCTCAAGACACCTGAACCAGTTGCATCGAATCTTGGATAAATACTCTGCTGCCTATGGCTTGAAAGTCAACACACAACAGTCAGTGGTCTGGAAACTCATCTCTTGGCAAAAGATTCCCTCCATTTTCACTGCAGAGCCCCAGAAGTTTCTGGGATTTTCCATCACCAAATCCCTATCAAACATGACCACACAAATACAAAATGACATCATTGCCTCCACAGACAAAATAGCCAAATCACTCTCCAAGGTCTCCCTCTCTCTACAGGAAAGGTGGACCTCCTAAACATGAAAATCTTATCCAACTATTCATTAAAAAATAAACAATACCTTCATCAAAAAAATAAATTCATTATGCTCTTGACTATTCTGGGGTGCAGGAGTAGTTGCCGTTAACCTAGCAAGAATGCAATGGCCCCATAATCATGGTGGCCTCTCCCTACACTCCATACATGCCCTACTCCTTCAAAGAGTGTTTAACTTAGTTCATTTTATGATCACCACCTTTGGCTATGAAGTGGAGATAGGGGAGGTTTCTACTATGGATCATCCACCACTGCAAAAAAGTGATTGGTTAAATATCCTCACTGCTGACATAATTAAACACATTACATTAAACAAAGTGGCTTTTATAATAAACTCAAACTGTGGCAGGTATACCAACTGCTTAATCCTGACATCACATGGTCTCACAGTTTTCTTAAAACTGACTAATAAGAAACTAATCACCAAATTTAAATTTTGGATGATGGGGCCAAAATTCTTGGATTTTGCCATCAAGCTATGAATCTCAAATGTGGATGAAACATTTAAATCAATCTTGTCCTGGACTACTCAAATTAAGAGAGATGATTAATGTGCATGCTATGATCAACTATGACTTAATTACATCAGTCATGAAATGCATGGCCATAAGAACATTTGGCCTGATAAGTTTATCTCTCTTTGTCATCCATACAATATGGGTCATCTGTTGTAGAATTGTCTTCTTTTCTGGAGAACCAAAAACCGATTCAAGGTTCATTTCTCAAGGTTAAAAAACAGGATGAGTGCTACACAACCAAAAGAATACTGGAGGAGAGTTGGTTCCGCTTTAAATTCCAGCATATGGATGTGTAATCCCTGGAGAGTTTTAGCCCTTCTCAGAACCAATAGAATCTACTCCCAACTTTTCTCCTTTTCTTTCATTCACACTGTATGCACCACTTAACCTTACCTCCAGCCATACACTGGCCCATGTCCCAAAATCACACCATCCTTGAAATTAAACTTTAAGAAACCAAGATTTATCCTGATTCTCCACACATCACACCAACCTCAACAACTATCCCAGTGAACTGTCTTTGGAATAATAACCAAAGAGGTACTACTTTGAACTCTTCTATAGTCCAGGGAGAGCAATCCCATGAACATTCACTTGACTCATCCCATTCCTCTTAAACATTTTACCCTCTGCTCTGACATCTATATGTCTGTTTGCTATTTTATTATACCATTATTGTCATTGTTTAATTTAGAGAAATCAATCCAAATACTTCATTATAATTCAACCCTATGTACATCTTGAGTTTTAAATAAAGTGTACTTTAGAAACAATCCGTTCTATCATCTGATAAGAAATTTTATAATATAGCATTCCAGATAAACTGTTAATGACTTTCTCATCTTGTAAATAATTTCTCCAGTACCTCTTCCAAATCCAAGAATATCATATCCAAGCCATGGAGCAAATATACTGCTAACAATAAAAAGGAATAGCTTAATGGAGTCCTCAACAAATTTTTGTTATCAAAGAATAAGATAAAATTACCTGATGACAAAAATTATTTGAGATCTTGCAAAACAATTTGGGTGAATAATTATGAAACAGAAAAAGAAGAAATATCTTAGGACCTCTATAAGGCTTTGAATTAATGAATGCAATTCTTTTGCAACCATCATCTTTAGACAGTGTCAACTGATCTCAAAGGATAAGAGAACCAAATATGTAGCAGAAATATATTCACACGCATGTAACTAACTATGTTTTTGTTTAAGAAGTATGAAAAAATAATTTTTTGTATGATGTAATATAAAAATTGCATCTAAAATATAAATTACTAAATTTAAAAACCATTACTTGTTTTGATAGGATTTCTATTATGAACTTTTCATTTGTGGGTGTTGTTTTAAAACATCTCTCCCCACTCTCTTAAAAAAAGAAAGGTAACTACTGAGGTAATTTGCAGTCAATAACAAATATTCTGCAACTAAAGTAAATGAAGAGACAATTAAAAACAGTTAAAGGTTAAACTATTACTGCTGTTAAAGAATTGGGAACAAAATTATCATTAATAATTTCTATTTTAGATACTAAGTATACATATAAATTGTAACCACAGAAGTGTTTTTTCAAAAATATACAAAATGTGTTCCTGTGCAAAGATCCAATAATAGTGTTTGTTTGTTTTGTTTTTTAAAAAATTGTCCTAATATATATATATATTTCCATAGAATTCAATATTTTTAAGATCATTTAAATTTAATAAAACGTGAAATTGAAAAAAATAATCAAAAATTTATATTCAGATACTTGAAATATTGTTTCTAGAGATTTACATAATGTTATTTTTTGGAGATCACTTCAACAGTTTTTTAAAAAATAAAATGTGGAATGTCTACGATTTAGAACAATTTTATAAAATATTGATTGAATAAAGCAAGTTAAATATTTAATGTCTATAATTATTACTTTCCTAAGCACAAAAAAAGATATAAGAATTTAGCTTTTTATTTTTTTAAAGGTTAATAATTTTATATAATGATCAAAAAAGGAGTTTAACTTAAATAAAATTTCTAACGACGCCCTCCTCCCCGATTAGCAAATGTTAAGATTAAAGATATCTTTTGTGCTTGAGTATTAATAATGTTGCTCATTAACTTCCCATGCTCATCATGATCTAAGGTTTAAGTCAAAATAATACTTGGAAATTTTTTATGTAGCAAAAATTTTATGCAACCTTAGCTATATTATGACAAGTATGTTAATTATGCAGTTACCACTCAATAAGAGGATATTTACATATTATTAGATGATAAATGATAATGGAGAAATACAAAGATCTCATTTTTTGATAGTTCAATCATTGTGAATAATGTTTCTATTACTATTCAGAGAAACCATGGAAAGATCCTTGCCTTATATTGTCTCTTTAAGCCTATTTTACCTTTACATTTACATAATCAATTTAAATGAAATGCCATTAAATTTTGATGTTTTGTTAGACAGAAAAATTCCTAAACATATAATATGCATGTGCAGTAAATATTCCACTGAAGCAGTACTATGACTAGATGATAACATTTAATTACTCATCAAGGGATGTTTGTCCCTGGTTTTCTCCTTCCCTTAACACAATTTACTTCATCATGGTGAACTAGATCTAGCCAATAAATAAATAATTTAATTTTATAATATTTGTCTGAAGATTCATAATGACAGCATTTTACATGTGATTGGACAATTTTCATCATATACTAAAACTTAAATTTAAAAAAAAAAAGTTTTACTTATACTTTTCCGAACAGATTTAATTACTAGTAATAACGTATAGATTAATATAGGATACAATACTTTGAGAGATATTTTTCTCTTCTCTTCTTCAAGTGTTTTTCACCTGATCACTAACTGTGTAATAGAGGTATTAAACTGGAAATTTTTTAGACTCATGAATAGTGAATTTAGAATGATACTTTAATCAACTAGACTGTTATACTAAAACAAATATCTTATGAGAGTTGTCTTAATTTTTTTTTTATTTTAAAGCAAAATAAAAAAATAATTTCTAAATATTCTGAATTATTATATTGGGTTGAACTTATGAGATTATTTGCTATAGCCATGTGAGAAGCTTCTACTTAATATTTTTATTTTTTAATTTGTCCATTATTATTTTGTGGATTAAAATGGGAAGCTAAAGGAGTGAACGTAAATGGAGATTATTTAAGTCATTTAGATTTTGCAGATGATGTAGTTGTTTTTGCAAATAATGCTTTGGAGCTACAGGAAATATTGCAGGAGTTATCAGATGAAAGTAGGAAAGTAGGACTAAAGATAAATGTTAAAAAGACTAAAATAATGTTTAGTAGATTTTCTCAAAATATGAAAATAAAGATTGATTACAATGAGTTAGAAGAAGTTAACAGTTACAAATACCTTGGTCAGATAATTAATACAGATGGAAATATAATGGATGAAATTAATCATAGAATTAAACTTGGTTGGAGTGCTTTTGGTAGAAATAACTTGATACTAAAAGGAAATATGCCTATGTGTTTGAAAAGGAAGGTTTTTAATAAATGTGTTTTGCCAGTTTTTACTTATGGATCTGAGACTTGGACACTTAATAAAAGGGAAAAAAAGAGACTTCAGACCACTCAAAGAAGTATGGAGAGATGCATGTTGGGAGTAACAAGAAGGGATCGAAAACGCAATGTATGGGTAAGAGAACAAACAGGTGTTACTAACCTCATTGAAAAAATTAAAAGACTGAAGTGGAGTTGGGCTGGACATATTGTTAGAAGAGATGATAACAGATGGACAATTGAAATTTTAAACTGAATTCCAAGAGATTGTAAAAGACCCAGAAAGAGACCACATGTGAGATGGATGGATGAAATAAGAAAGTGTGCAGAGGTGATGTGGAGAAGAGAAGCTAAAGATAGGGAAAGATGGATTGAACTTGGAGAGACCTTCATCCTGAAGTGGATTGATAATGGTTGATGATGATAATGATGAATGCATTTATGTCCTAGTCTTTTCTTCTGTCTAAAAAATGATGTAAAGATGAAGGTCTTATTCTTAAATATTAACTGACATAAAACTGGATTACAAGTGATGACTCTGTTTTCTACGTGCTTTAATTTTGACTAATAAAATAGTGCCTTTAAACTGCTGCAAATGATAGCATATAAAAATATATGCTGAGTAATGCCCAACCTCAATATACTAGCTTCTCCATTCTATTGGAATATCTCAAAGATGTTAGGCAATTCAAATATACATTAATCATAAGTTGCAAAACAACAATAGCTTTAGAAGTTTTCAATTTTTTTATATAAAAAAATTGTCTTTGTATTCATAGATTTCACTAATACAGAAATGATGCAGAATTTCACCATTAGAGTGCTTTTAACAATGATTTTACGATGGTGTTCGGATTTAAAAACATAGACCAAGTTTACAACCTAAATAATGCCAAGTACCCCCTGCTCTTCCTACAAATTGACAAAAAAATAAATTTTGCATAGTATTAATATAAACAAAATTTATTTTTTCATCGGATTATTTCTCCAGACTTTTAGACTACTATTTCATTTAAGGATTTACTTGAACTGCATAACATTTAATGACTAGTGGAAATTGAATATCCATGGTGAAAAGTAAAATTATTGTTTTGTGCAATGGAAATTTTGCTTTAATGTTTTATTCTACTGCAGATCACACTCATTCATCATCACTCTTTATCAAAATCCATATTAAATTATATGCCTTAAGCTATAGAGATTCTATCCTGTTTTAATAAGGGAAGAATACTATAAAGATTATTAATGTAACCTACTTTTTTAAACCCAGCATATGATTATAACAATGACTAAAAAATAAAAATAGTAATGATTATTAGTATGTATGCACAACATTTTAGTATCTTCCTTGATGTTATCATCATATCTTCAACACTTGGAATATAGGTAATGAATTTATCCTGACGAACCTAATCTCATGTGATAGCTGATGGTATCATAATTTTCTCTGAAGCAGGATATCTATCTCAGGTCAATTATTGTATTAAAAAATTATATTTTTTTCTGAACAAATGATCTTACGTGAATACTTTAATGGAGAATTCAAACATTTTAGCATTTATATTGGTTGGATTAGCTAACAATTTGCTGCAAGCTAAATCTCATTTTTATCTAATCAGCACCAGCTGATTAAAGTCATGGTGATGTTTCTGTCATTGGTGCAATTTTATTAATTTTGTCTCATTTTTTTTTTATTTAAAAGTAATTAAATGGTTTTATTTAACTTAATATTTCTGTTTATTCAGGGCAAATCTTGTAACTTATTTTTCTACTTAACATATTTTCTTCAAATTTTGTAATACACATTTGTTTTTAATAATAATGTAATATTTCAGAATGGCCATATTTCAAATCACATTTAAATTGATTTGGGAAGTTTTCAACCATGCAAATTAAATAGTGCAATATGTTTTAAGGAGACACTTGAATATGGACACTTACAGTTAATTAAAATGGAAAGCAAAAAGAAAATAAAGGATAAAATATTAATCTATAATTAGACTACAAATGGTATTTCATACCACCATAAATTTTCAAATCACTTAATTTTATATTTTTAAGTTGAACAGGTGTCCATCTCACTAACTTACTAAATAATGAAATAAATTTGATTACTCTGGCTTGCACTGAGTGGCAATACTGTATGGAGAGTTTTGCCTGTTTTAATAACTTACTAAATATGTTTGTATTTTTCAAAAAATTAAATTAGTTTGAATTTAGTTCATATAGCATAAATCTTATTTCCCTTTTTCAGATTTAGCATATCTCATACTGCTTGTAATCTAAACAGGTGTAAATTTTCTTCCATCTTTTGCAAATGGATCACTGTTTTTGTTTACTTTTTAAGACAAATAGTATAAAACTTATCATAAACAATAGCAACAATAATGAAAAGAAAATTTATCTCATTATAATAATTGAATATAAAAAAACAATCATCAAAATCCAGTTAAGCAAAAGTTATTTTATTTATTAGTTTTTGTGATTTTATGGGTATATATTTTTTAAAAAATTATAACCATTTTAATATATATTATAAATGATGCATATAATAAAACAATTTAAAATAATATTGATATAAAATAAATATTTTTTAGAAGTAGAATGAGATACTTTCTGTAGTATTTACATAATAAAACCATGTTGAAGCCATTGTGGATTCATTTCCTTTTGTATTGTTTGCCTTAAGCTTGCTTTTTTTAAACTACTGCTTTAATAAAAACAAAAATTTTGTATCATACTTGCAAACACTTTCACTTAATTTAAGAAAGAAATTTTAGGGATGTTTCTGTTAATTAAAATAAAAAGAAAAAGAAAGGAAGAAATAAACATAATTTATCTTGGGATTGTTTATATAAAACTTGCTTTCTTGAAGAATTACCATAACTTGTTTAGAATCCACTTTTTTCCATTTGAAAGATCCTAATAACAATTTTGATTATATTTGCTCTTTTCATATTGAATCATAATTCTAGCTATTCATAAAAATTATTGAACAAAATATTTTTTATTTGAATTCTATTTTTAAAATGAAAACAGTTTGAATGAAAATATATTTTAAATTTCAAAATCAAAATTATTATTATTAAAAATTCACAAAAAATTTCTTCAACACTATTTATGAAAGTAATAATTAACAGCATTTTAAATTCTAAACGCTCAGTAAATAAAGAGTTAAGTTTTATTCGAGTGGTGTGTGTGTGAATTTCTTTGCATTTTATGTCAAACAAAATTTCTGTACAAAAACATTGAAAAAAAAAAAGAACTTTATCAGCTAATGGTAAAATTAATTTTGAAAAAAGAAAGGAAGTGAAACAGTTGAATAAAATTTACCAACTTCACAATAGCATTTAACTAAATTTGATTTATAAAAATGTGGAGTTTTGGAATAAATTTGTATTACTAAAAAGAATAATGTTTTCCTTATTTTCTCTGTTTTCCTTTTTCTATTTTCAATTATACTTAATCATCATCTATTCTCTTTCCTGTGTTTTTAAAAAAAACAAGCATCAATAATGGTTGTAAGGAGGAAGTTTAAATAAGCTGCTTATTGATTAACATCTTATAGAGTTGGAGGAAAGCAATTATCTTTGATAAGCTATAAAAGGCTGTCACATTAAATTTAGGTAGGAATACATTTTGGCAGAGGACATTTAGAAAGCAAAATATATTCATGTTGGCAGAGGATGAGAACTAGCAGATTTTATTATTGTGAAGACCATGACTATGCATGTATGTATATGCACACTAAAAATTACAATAATATAAAGAGTAAGTTATTATTCATGTACATGATGACTTCATACATATATAAGTTAAATTTTATAATAATGGTTTGCTAGAGAAGCTCTTGTGATCCCTGGCCACTTAGTATTCCATTGAGAAAGAAATTATGCCATCCAACATGTATATAAAACATAAATGGCCTAGCATGAAAACGAGAGCTTAATTCTTCCATCCCAGATCTATCACATATAAATGCATACACATGCCTTACACAAGTGAGAAGAAAAGGTGATCTAATGAAGCCTAATAATAACAAGCCAAACTATGAGATATTCAAAGATCGGTCATGTGAAAAATACTATGAGCCATTTTTATAGCTTGCAAAAACCATAACAAAGAACCACATGAATACAATTGTTTAGTTACTATCCTGTCAGAAATTTTCAAAGGAGTAATCAATGGATGAAAAAATCATTTAGAACTCCCTTGATAAATGGAAAATTAAAAAAAAATTCATAGTCAGATTATCAAAGTGTCAATTTTTATATAACTTTTTTTATTGGCAAAAGACAAACAAGATTAAAAGAAAGAATAATTATTTATCTTATCATTGCATTATAGAAATATTTATAAATATATACTTTTTCTCTTTTCAGTTATTAATCATTAACCTATATCAATTTTGCTTTATATTAACCTACCTACTCTAAATATTATATATATATTCTAACCTAATAAAAGAGCGAATGACTTCTATTAAAATAAATGAGAGAATTCAATAAAGAGAATTCGGAAAGCCTAATTCTATTAAAGAGATTCGGACGCTTCCGTCTAGGACGGGTTTTTAAACCCTATATTTTTAACTAATATACCTCGACGTTAGGTTATAATAATTCAGCTACAGCGATATGCAGTTCAGACAGAGATAGAATTAAAAAAAAATTATCATTAATAAAATAAATTTAAAAAGAAAATTTAGAATAATTAACATTCTTTCTCTATCCAAAAACACCTTCTCTGAGCTGTAAGTACTTGCACTGTTCGACAATGATGATGATGATTTCATGTTATTGTTAATATTACTGACTAAAATAAAACATTCATTAATTTGCCAATATGCTCTCAATGTTTTATTATTATACAATTAAAAGTTTCAATCTCTTAAGCCATGCCACGCTTGTAATATTGATCATAATGAATCAATTCTTAATTTAAGAGCACTTATAATAATGACACTAATCTCAGGGTTCTCTGTTATTTTTAAAGAAAAATGCTCGGCAGTATTGTGTTGTCGCATATGACTGACATTCTGGTCGGCTATAGGAAACATTTACCTTATTTAAATTCCAGGTGTCTTCATCCACATATCAACTATTATAATATTTAACGAGATGATAACCATATTCAATAACAACGCATAATTTTGAATAATACAGCCATTTTATCCAGAATCTCAGTCGGAATGATGAAAAGACAAGGGTGCTTTTGTGTCCTTCCATCATCCATGACAACACAATAATTTAACTAAGATTTATTACTTAGACACTTCACTTAAATGTGTACGGAACAATGTGCAACCAAAACCTACTAGTTTGGGAATAAAGTGATTTTACACACACATAAAATAAAATGTCTTGGTCTGAAGTTTTCAATTCCATAAATAATTCTTATTAAATTAAAAATATACTGAAATATTCTGATCTGCTTACAATTGTCTATCTGGTGTATTGAATTTAAGATTTCATAAATGATTTTGGACTCAAGAAAGTATTGCAAGTATTATGCAAATACACTTTTATTTAGCACACAAGAAAAATGACTCAAAACAACTTGTAACAAGACTATAATTTATTATTAAATTTTAACAAGATTATAATTTATTATTACAGTTTAACAAAACTATCCTTTATGATTAACATAATAAACAAACATATACAATTTATTCGATCCCATATGGATAAAACAAAATATAACTAACATTAATTCGTCTATACTTTTAGACCTGGATTCGAACTACTTCTTCATCTTCTTTTTACATTTATGCAAATTGAATATAACAAAATAAATATTATTATCGATACATCAACTCATCCGTTTAGTGTATCTTATATGAACGGCTGCTTAACTTTATTAACTAACTATTTGTTTTAAAATAAAAATAATCTGATTCTAGGCAATGCGTACAAACGATTTTTATTATCATATCTTTAATTAAATGATAGTTTTTTTTTTTAGATAACTTATTATAATTTATGGGTTATTTATCAGAAGTTACACTTATTATTTTAATATTTACCTTAATAACAACTGAAGTTGTTATACACATTGTATTCCTCAGTATAAGTTATATTGTGAGTGCTACTTAATCATTAACCCGAATTAAACCTAGTATTTGAACCCTCCATTGGCAAATAAAAATTTCTAAATCACGCAATTTTAAACTTACTCTCTCCATTGACTTACGTGTGGATTACCAGCACTATTCCGCCGCACAATCCAGACATTGATCATATATACTAGCACGCTATTTTTACTAAATGGATCTTGAGGAATTAACCTCCAATATACCCGTTATCTTGCCATAACTTTCTAAACAAAACACAATATTCAACACCTTCCGTGGTGGAATTATCTCTATTTTCTCATGAGGAATATGGAATAACACTGAAGGTCTGTAGAATTAACTACTACATTAAAATAGTTTGGTGGGTCCTTGCCTCTTACTTGGGCATAATAGGAACACACACCAAATATAATCCTCTCCTGGGATTTTAACGAATGAAATACACTAAATACGATATAAATTACTGATCGTCCTAACTCTGAGAAGCGATCACTTGGGTTATAAACATACCCGAATACTAGATTTATCTATTCCCCTCATGGAAAATAAAGCTTTTGGGGAGATCAATTTCCATCCCACAAAATAAAGACATTACAGTTATTACTTATGCGAATCTTAAGCATATACCAATGCTATATCGGGGCAAGACAAGCAAATACACTAATTACACTAAATTTATGTTCCGGGGTATACTTAGATCAACGTCTGAAATCAATGGATAACACAGAATAAACCATAATAATTTTCACCTTTGCCAAAGAAACATTCAACAAGTAATTGGTAGTCTAGTATCTTGAACTAAATTAAGTGAATGCGTTAATAAAGAATAATTGGGAATAAGTTCCTCAATTAACATAGTATAAATTTGTTTCAAACTTTAAATAAGTAATATCCTGTATAGCACTTCTCTTTAATTACTTCTGATAATTTTAACTAGATATTTTACCTATTAAGTATCTAAATTTTTCTTCTTTTACGCATCTAACATATAAATTTATACCCATAATGCATATCATAAGTAAACACATTTTATAAAAAAAAAAAATTTTTTTTTCCATGTCAAATATAAATTTAACCTAGAATAATTACATGAAAACATACCTTTATGATTACAAGGTCATTTAAATATTACTTGATTATACAGCCTTTCACCTGTTGATATAAAAAAAAAAATACACATAATTTTACAAATTAGTAAAAAAAAAAAAAAAGATCATTACTTAACAAGTGCTTATTATCTCGCTAGAAAAATGTTTTTCCGTTGGGCAATTTATCTAGATGAAGAACTTGATCCATTCGTAGTTCACGAAGCAAATTTAAAATAAGAAACACATTTTATTATTTCATTTATATAAAAATTGCCTCCATTCTGGTGCAATTAATAAAGTAGGCAAAGAAAAAAAAACATAGCAGCGTTGGATATTAACTCTTCCTTGAATTAACTGATATAATTTTGGGATCCAAGAAAATAATACATATTTTAACATGACGAATATTTGACAATTGACGATCACATATACAATTCTTTTCTTTTTACTATTGGCGATACGTATCATTTTTAGCTAGCTGGCTTATGAATAAAATACTGCGCGAATTTTCCAAAATACTATTATTATAACGACTGCAGCTGACTTACGTGGATATAAAGTTTTAACGACTCCAGTTGATGTATAATATAACATATTATATTATAGTTATAATTAAGTCACTAATGTTTGTAGTTTTTATTCCTACTCTAGGAATTATAATTTTTCTTTAATAATGAATTCTCCGTAAAATGCACACATACAAATTTTCTGATATTTGCCTTGAGAAAATTTATATTTTCTTTTTAAAAAATATACAGGTGCATAAGTAAATATCCTTGATCATTAATATTATTTTTAGATAATTTTCAGTGAATAAAACATATTTTAACATGGGGAGCTTACATTATTTTTAAAGCAGACAATTTCTTTTAGAAAGAGCGCGAAATGTTTCTCGTTAACTTCCTTTGGCTTTTATAATATTTCTTTTAATTATAATTTTTCTTTTATACCATGAAAAGATTATTAAATAAGGTAAAGTTAACAAATAATTGTTTATTTCCTGGAAATTACTTATATTGCTTAATTTAAATATAATGACGCTTTCCGTGATTACTGTAGTTAATACGGTCATTTTGAACTTTAGCATACGATAGTATATTTTTGCGTATAAAAAGCTTTAAAATAGGTAGATGGCCACAGAAAACAGAATATCTTATCAAATAGGATTAGCAACGCATGATATTATTAAAAATTTACTGGACTTATATTTATTTCTGCAATTAAAAAATAATAAAAAATTTGTTACCGAATTTCAGTACTGCTTCCTCCTTGTAAAACTAAAGTCAGACTAAACTTTCTTCAAAATTTGGCGGTCTTCTTTTAGCGACCTCTTACAGAAAAATAATCATTTAATTATACATAAACAAAGGAAAGGAAAAAAAAACTTATTACAATTATATTTTTCCGTATAATTTAAATGGATTACCAAGTAAATTGACAAATAATGAAAAATAATAAGTATATTTAATTAACAATGCTTATTAGTGATGTATAATTCTATATACACTATTATCTAAATTAATTTAAAATTTACCAGAAGTTATTGTGCTTTATGACAAGATATTCATCTACTCTCCCTCTACCCATCCAAAATCAATTACTGTTTATAATATGTGCTTTTATACTATATTAAATTGCTCTTATTGTTAATATTTTAATTAAATTATTCATGCTCTTCTTCAAAATGATATTGGATTACTAAATTTATTAGTTATTTGCTTAAAACACGTTAAAGTGAGTAAATAGCATATTTTATTAATCACTTAATATTATTATTATTTTATCCTTTTATTTTCTAAAAAAGGATAGCATTGTTTTCCTGTGGAAACAATGCCAAATAAACCAAGTGTCAATAACACTAGGTTACAATATATATATATATATATATATATGTGTGTGTGTGTGTGTTGTGTGTGTTTGTTTTGGAATATATATATATATATTTTTGTGTGTGCATTATCTAATTTCTAATTGAGGAATTTGAATATTATGCATATTATCAAGTTAACTGAGTAATGGAACATTGCTAAAGAGATTAGTGAATCCCAAAGTTATGATTTACTGCTAATGTTCCTTCTACAAAAGGATATGAATTCAAACCTAGCTTGCTAGTGGTCCAATTCTGGGTCTTTAATAATATAATTAGCCAGAAGTAATAAATATTCTAGCTACCTTAGGTATCATAGATTATATTGGTATGATAAGCAGAAAATATTACTGTCATGAAATTAAAATTGTCAGTAATAGGCTTTGAACTGATAATGTCCCTCACTATGCTCATCATAGTTTATGATTGGGACAGCAAGTCATTATCTTAGTACCAGTTATATTTGTGCCTAAGGGTCATCTAGTCATAGTGTCCTAATAGAGGTCAAGTTACTATATATATATATGACTATAGATGGCGTTATACCAAAAACACTTTCAAGCATTTGTTTACATAAACGCCAGAGCGAGTATTTCACTATCTCTAACTTAATTTTCACCTTCATATCATGATTTCAAGCTATTTGCTATCATCAGTGAAGGACAGGATTAAGAAACTAGATCTAAAACACAAACTCTGAGCATTTAAGAAACAGTTTCTATTCAGCTTGCAAGCGTGAATCTTTTAGACACGTAATGTCTTCAAACTCAGCATCGCATGCCAGATAGCTACATGGGTCTGATATCAGTTCAGCATCACCACATAGTAGAAGTCTCTGCAATATATATCATTGCAAGAAAGACCTCAAAGGTACATTTATGAAAAACAAAAAACACAAGTTAAAAACTTGCATACGCTTGTATTTATGACTATAGATGGCGTTATACTAAAAACACCTTCAAGCGTTTGTTTACATAAACAATGATATATATTGCAGAGGCTTCTACTATGTGGTGATGCTGAACTGATATCAGACCCATGTAGCTATCTGGCCTGCGATGCTGAGTTTGAAGACATTACGTGTCTAAAAGATTCACGCTTGCAAGCTGAATATAAACTGTTTCTTAAACGCTCAGAGTTTGTGTTTTAGATCTAGTTTCTTAATCCTTTCCTTCACTGATGATAGCAAATAGCTTGAAATCATGATATGAAGGTGGAAATTAAGTTAGAGATAGTGAAATACTCGCTCTGATGTTTATGTAAACAAACACTTGAAGGTGTTTTTGGTATAATGCCATCTATAGTCATAAATACAAGCGTATGCAAGTTTTTAACTTGTGTTTTTTGTTTTTCATAAATGTACCTTTGAGGTCTTTCTTGCAATGATATATATTGCAGAGACTTCTACTATGTGGTGATGCTGAACTGATATCAGACCCATGTAGCTATCTGGCATGCGATGCTGAGTTTGAAGACATTACATGTCTAAAAGATTCACGCTTGCAAGCTGAATAGAAACTGTTTCTTAAACGCTCAGAGTTTGTGTTTTAGATCTAGTTTCTTAATGCTGTCCTTCACTGATGATAGCAAATATCTTGAAATCATGATATGAAGGTGGAAATTAAGTTAAAGATAGTGAAATACTCGCTCTGACGTTTATGTAAACAAACGCTTGAAGGTGTTTTTGGTATAACGCCATCTATAGTCATAAATACAAGCGTATGCAAGTTTTTAACTTGTGTTTTTTTTTTCATAAATGTACCTTTGAGGTCTTTCTTGCAATGATATATATTGCAGAGACTTCTACTATGTGGTGATACTGAACTGATATCAGACCCATGTAGCTATCTGGCATGCGATGCTGAGTTTGAAGACATTATGTGTTTAAAAGATTCACGCTTGCAAGCTGAATAGAAACTGTTTCTTAAACGCTCAGAGTTTGTGTTTTAGATTTTGTTTCTTAATCCTGTCCTTCACTGATGATAGCAAATAGCTTGAAATCATGATATGAAGGTGGAAATTAAGTTAGAGATAGTGAAATACTCGCTCTGACGTTTATGTAAACAAACGCTTGAAGGTGTTTTTGGTATAATGCCATCTATAGTCATAAATACAAGCGTATGCAAGTTTTTAACTTGTGTTTTTTTGTTTTTCATATATATATATGATGAATTCATAGTATTAATTAAAGGAGCTTCTATGTAATAAAAATATAATAGCTAAATAGCTGATATTATAGTACAATAACAACTACCTTCCTCAGAGCTTTTTTTTCAAATCATAAAAATGAGTGTGGTAAGATTTAAAATTATTTTTTTCCTTTGTTATTTTCTTTTCATTTTCAAATTCTATTGGTTGAGAAGTTTTAAAAAATATTCTCTAATAGCTTTTTCCAAATATTGTTAATTTTCTTTAATTCATCCTTTTCATTTATGCTCTTGGGCCTTTTAAAAATCTCTATAGTGTCCCTAAAACCTCTATAGCTTTCCTTAGCAATCTCTGGTCATATTGTTTAATTTTTTCCAGAATATGTGTTTTATTAAAATTGATGTAATGATTAGTTAATTTAATGTATGAATAATTGGCTGTTGAATTAGATTTTTCTCCAATGACCAAAATATGTTCTTCCTTTTTTAAGTTTATTCTATGATTGGTATGTCCAATGTATGAATGTAAAGAAACTCTATATGGAATTTCGTATACACCATGACACTCAAAAGGAATTTTATCTTTAGGGCATAGAAATACTTTATTAAGCTTTTTAAATGTATTATAAATTTTGTGGATATTATTTTTCTTTAAAACATTACTAATTTTATTAATTACTCTCTTTATATATGGCAGAAGTCTTTATTTTTGAAGTATCAAAATCTTTTTTTCTTATTATATAAATAAATTCCTATTAAGAATCCTGTGATAAAACAATTATGAAAAAGTATTTTTTAATAGCATAGATATCTTGATGAAAATGACTGTCATTTGAAAGTCTCTTAGTTATTTCTAACTATGTCTTTGCCACTGAAATTAATTGTGCTGTATGGTGATGAGAAGAAAAATGTAGATATCTACTAGTGTGTGCTTGCTCTCTACATGTACCATGGGATAAAGAAACATCCTTCTTTCTTTCAATTAAAACATCTAAGAATGGAAGTTGGTTATTTTCTACTTCCATAGTAAATATGAGTTATTGTAAAAAGAATTTTAAAAAATTAAAAATTCATCAAGAGCACATTTACCATGAGGCCAAATAACGAAGGTATCATCAACATACCTCAGCAATACAAATGGTTTTTTGACAGCTGATATCAAAATTTTATTTTTCCAAATTCTCCATAAGATTAAAAGCCAATATTGGATAACTTGGAAAAGAAAATTTTAATATCAGCAATTAAAAAACCATCTGTATGGCTGAGGTATGTTGATAATACCTTTGTTATTTGGCCTTTTGACAAGCATGCTCTTGATGAATTTTTAATTTTCTTAAATTCTTTTTACATCAACATCAAATTCACTATGGGAGTAGAAAATAATAATCAACTTCCATTATTAAATGTTTTAATTGAAAGAAAAAAGAATGGTTCTTAATCACATAGTATACATATAAAGCAAATATACACTGGGAGATATCTACATTTTTCTTTTTATCACCATCCAGCACAATTATTTTCAATGGCAAAGACATTGTTAGATAGAACTAAGAGACTTTCTGATGACAGCTATTTTCACCAAGATATCTATCCTGCTAAAAAATGCTTCTTCTTAATGGCTTTGATCACAGGATTATTAATAGGCTTTTTTTTTTATCAAAATAAAAAAGATTTTGATATTTCAAAAATTAAGACTATTCTTTCATATATAAAGAGAGTAACTGATTAAATTAATAATGTTTTAATTTAATTTAAATTTTATAATACATTTTAAAAAATTAATGAATTATTTTTATGCTCTAAAGATAAAAATTCCTTTGGAGTGTCATGGTGTATATGAATTTTCATGTGGAGTTTGTTTACATTCATACATTGCACAGAATAATTCTAGAAAAAACAAAAGACAGGAAGAACACATTTTAGCAGTTAGAGAAAAATATAATTCATCAGTCAGTTAATTATTCACACATTAATATAACTAACCATGATATTAATTTTAATAAAACAAATATTCTGGCAAAAAGTGAACAATATGACCAGAGACTGCTAAGGAAAGCTATAGAGATTTTAAAAAGCCTAAGAGCATAAATGACCAAGTATGAAATAAAGAAAAGAAACAATATATATTTAACATTAAAAGAAAAACAAATGAACATAAACAAAAGTTACATATAGAGGTTAAAATAAAGTCTAGAATGATTTAAATATTAATTAATTAAGCAATATATATCTTAAAATTTTAAATTAAACATTTATTACATTAAAATTTTAATTTTATATTATATTTTAATGACCATGCACATGAAATTCTAATTTAGTTTATATTTAAAGAATTAAAAAATAATAATAATTAAGAAACCATTTTTAAATTTATTTGATATATGTAAGTTAACTCTTCTATAGCTTTAATCTAAGGGTGCCCATACTTTTTGATCCCTGTACCCTTCTCCCCAATTCAGTATTCCATATTTGTTATAATAAAAAATAAACAGTTTGAATTTACCTTGCAGTATGTTATGTGCATGCATAGGAGGTGCAGATGCCATAGAGGTGAACTCAAGAGGGCACCAATCTGGCAACTTTGCTAGCCATTTTGAATCTTAACCATGCAGTTTGAGTTATTGAACCCTGCAGTAAGAAAAAAAGTCTATACAACCTCACTGTGCTGATGTCTAAAAAGAGACTGAAATGTTGCTGGTGTGGCTGACAGCTAGAACTATCATGAAATATCCCAAGAATGTCGATATGATTTTGGAAAATATTAATAGAATCTACTTATTTACCTGCTATTCACCACACCTCTTGAACAAGTTTTCAATATACCTTGGGAATATATGTACCCCAGGTTGGTAACCCTTATTCTAATCAGTTTCTTATAGAGTATAGTTTTTTAAATTTTTCTTCAATAATAATTCGACTTGTTATATCTTAATAATAATTAAAGATTATGTCAATAGTTAAAGATATTTGAACTGAGTTAAAATCTATATCTAAGCTAATATTAATATAACAATCTCTAGCCTAATAAACACTATTAATTACATTGATATAAAACGTGATGCATAAATAATTGCTTCCTAATGTCTTCATTCATTTGTTTGAATATAATATTGAGTATAGATTCCATTATTTTGCTAACAAGTTATATATTTTATCACATTTATACTAAGCATAAATTGAATTAAAAATTAAATAAGCATTAATTGTGAACTGTTAATTTATAAGCATTATAAAATCTTAATTCATAATAAGCATTATTTTTAATTATAATAATTGAAAATAATTATAAATCTAAGAACATATTTACTATAGAAAGATATCACAATAATAGTTTTTAGAACTGATTTTGAATGTTTTGAGTTTTTCTTATTAATTTAATTTTTTTTTTTCATATTTCATAGCATCAGCTGGGAGGTGAACCCACAACCATCTGAAACCAACTACTTGCTTGCAAGGCTGCTGCGGTGACCTCTTGGCTAAATTTTTTTAATCAATATGTAATCAATAAAACAAACAAATCGAAAGTTTTATTGCTCCAGAATTTATAATAAATTCGAGTGCCAGGATTTGCCTCTCTACCAGTGCCCCAAACCACACATAACAATATTCAATAAATTTGTTAAAAAGAAAAGTCATACAAATGCAATTAAAATAATTATTTGCATTTTTAAATATGTATGAATAATCTTGCATATTTTTTGTATACTAATAAAGAAATATGTCGTATTCATTCTATTATCATCACCCTTATCCAAAATTAAAAGACCAAAAATAAATTCTTTCACATTTTCACATGAAATGATAGCTATAGCATTAGATATATACATATATTGACAAACAGCATCTGGTTGTATTTTAAACTACAATGAAAAAACAACATTCTTCTATTACATTTCAACTTTTAAAATGCAATACCATTTGAAAAAAATGTTTATTTATGATAATAAAAGTTGATCAAAAGAACTGCAATCTTTTAAAGTTGAGATGCACGTACAGGTAATTAAGTTGTGATGTTATATATATATATATGAAAAACAAAAAACACAAGTTAAAAACTTGCATACGCTTGTATTTATGACTATAGATGGTGTTATACCAAAAACACCTTCAAGCGTTTGTTTACATAAACGTCAGAGCGAGTATTTCACTATCTCTAACTTAATTTCCACCTTCATATCATGATTTCAAGCTATTTTCTATCGTCAGTGAAGGACAGGATTAAGAAACTAGATCTAAAACACAAACTCTGAGCATTTAAGAAACAGTTTCTATTCAGCTTGCAAGCGTGAATCTTTTAGACACGTAATGTCTTCAAACTCAGCATCGCATGCCAGATAGCTACTTGGGTCTGATATTAGTTCAGCATCACCACATAGTAGAAGTCTCTGCAATATATATCAATGCAAGAAAGACCTCAAAGGTACATTTATGAAAAACAAAAAACACAAGTTAAAAACTTGCATACGCTTGTATTTATGACTATAGATGGCGTTATACATTTATGTAAACAAACGCTTGAAAGTGTTTTTGGTATGACGCCATCTATAGTCATAAATACAAGCGTATGCAAGTTTTTAACTTGTGTTTTTTGTTTTTCATAAATGTACCTTTGAGGTCTTTCTTGCAATGATATATATTGCAGAGACTTTACTATGTGGTGATGCTGAACTGATATCAGACCCATGTAGCTATCTGGCATGCGATGCTGAGTTTGAAGACATTACATGTCAAAAAGATTCACGCTTGCAAGCTGAATAGAAACTGTTTCTTAAACGCTCAGAGTTTGTGTTTTAGATCTAGTTTCTTAATCCCGTCCTTCACTGACGATAGCAAATAGCTTGAAATCATGATATGAAGGTGGAAATTAAGTTAGAGATAGTGAAATCCTCGCTCTGGTGTTTATGTAAACAAATGCTTGAAGGTGTTTTTGGTATAACGCCATCTATAGTCATAAATACAAGCATATGCAAGTTTTTAACTTGTGTTTTTTGTTTTTCATAAATGTACCTTTGAGGTCTTTCTTGCAATGATATATATTGCAGAGACTTTTACTATGTGGTGATGCTGAACTGATATCAGACCCATGTAGATATCTGGCATGAGATGCTGAGTTTGAAGACATTACGTGTCTAAAAGATTCACGCTTGCAAGCTGAATAGAAACTGTTTCTTAAACTCTCAGAGTTTGTGTTTTAGATCTAGTTTCTTAATCCTGTCCTTCACTGACGATAGCAAATAGCTTGAAATCATGATATGAAGGTGGAAATTAAGTTAGAGATAGTGAAATACTCGCTCTGACGTTTATGTAAACAAACGCTTGAAGGTGTTTTTGGTATAACGCCATCTATAGTCATATATATGTATATATATACACATTATGTTAAGGCCAAAAATTATTGCATCTACATTTCTATTAATTGCATAAAAACTATTTTTAAAAAAGCTTTTATAGTCTACATCAAATATATATATATATATATGACAATTTTTAAGATTTAGAATTTTTTTAAAAAATATTATTATATGGTATTAATGTTAAAAGTTTACAATAGTGCATAATAAAAAGATGTATAATTAATTACATGAATAGAAAAAATCTTTAACTTGAAAAAATTTTAATTTTTATGTTGATGGAATTTTTTCTTTTTTATACAAATATTATTTAAATTTTTTTTTAATAGTTTTAAAAAATAAAGTAAAAAAAAAAACTTATTAGTTTCCATATTGACAATTCAATATACATACACATATATATATATAAAGAGAACCATTACATTTCACACTCAAAATATTACAAGCGCATCAGAAAGGGAGAGGTGAAGTCCAGGTAGTTGATAAATTCTCAAAAATCTCAGAGTTTTTTTACTTATCAACTATCTGGACTAAGAGTAAAATAAATCCAAAATAGATTAATCAAATGCGGATAATGAAAATCTGCTAAAGATTGTTTGAATAGAAGTTTTTAAACTAGACTATATTCTGTTTTTGAAATAACAATTGAATGCAGTGATAAGGAGATATGGGTTACCAATTACCCTTAGATCATTTAAAATGACAGTAAAAATTACTATGTATTGGATCGGTATAATTAATATGCAATCTGGACCAATAATTGATTTTCTCTGTTTTAGGCATGATTTGTACTGCCAAACATTGTAAGTCATTATCTACTTTTAATTTTTAATAAGAAAGATCATCTAGGATCTAAAATAAAAAAAATTAAAAAATTCTTTTAAAAACCTTTTTTTATTTTGGTTTTTGCTTTCAATTGTATTTTTTGTTTTTTTTTTAATAAAAAAAAATTACAAAAAAATTCATTATTTTTTTAAATTTTGATTACTAGTGGCAGTGAAAAAAAAATTTTTATTGTATATTATTTTATATTGTCACCTTCATCAGTTTCCTGCAACCAATTGCTATCTAACTACACCTATTTTTGTGTCACTCTTCTTTGATTGTTCTAATTTGATTATGTATGCAAGTAATCCAATACTATGTATATTTTAAAAAAACATTAGTCAATAAATTCTTGAATACATATAAAAATTGATTGCATACTTGTAATCATTATTAACATGATACAACTAAATCAAATGGAATATTTTGAGTTTGATGAAGTTTAACATTTGCCTCTGTCATTTTAACAGACTCTTTTTTCTATTGATACATACAGCTTTCTTTATTTTTCATTCTTCATCTCTCCATTTTACATTATTGCATCAATACTATTAAAATCAAAAACAATTCATTTTTATGCCTTACTTATATTATATAATAAATATTGCTCTTTAAAACATTTTTAAAATGCAGACTATGATTTATCAATATACAAAACACTACAAAACTTTACAAATCGCATCACTAATGTTATTAATCAATTGATTTAAAGTGGTGGAACATTAAATACTATATTAAAATACTTTTCACATATAGCTTTATATTATTTCAATTATGAAAACTAATTGGAATAGAAATTTATTTCATAAAGTTTATTATGACCAAATTAAAAAATTTTAATAATTTTTCTAATAAAACCAATTTTTGTTCTATATTTAGAAATCCTTTATATATTTATAAATATTCTTATTTATACCTCATGTACATTGGCACTGTATTTTTTATTAAAATATAGGAAACATTTTAAAGCAAGAAATTTATGACTTAGAGGTTTTTGCAACTAATGCCACATTGAATATAAATTATTAACATACGTAGATTTTGTTGATGTGGATACAGATATATTGGTGATTTCTTATTAATCTATGCCCAAATTAAGATGGTATTGGCTCCTAGATTGAATCTAAGTTTATGAGAACATTGGAAACCAGAATGTATGAAAACTATTCAAATATCTATTTTTCCATGTTAGCAATTTTATTATGTTAATAATATTTGATTGACCTACAATGGCTATTACGAGTCTGCAATACCACTTAAATGCTTTAATTTCAAATATTTTTTTAATTAAACAGGTGTTAATCTCAGTCTCTTGCTAAATATTTCTTTATTTTAAACAAAATCAAAATAATCTGAATTTAGCTCACATAGTGGAAATACTGCTTGTGGTAATTTTTTTTATCCTGTGTAAATTATCACTATTTTTTCTATTACTAATGCCTGTAATAAAAAAAATCAAATGGTATTTATTATAAAAAGAGATCACTGTTTTGCAAAAAAAAAAAAAAAGTAAGCAATCCACTCATTGCAATTGATAGTAGTATAAATAAAAGTAATTTTATTTCTTTTTTATTTACATTAATGGTTATTTCATTTGTTAAAAATAGATCATTGTTTTACTAAAACAAATAAGCACCCATCTCGGTTTTTAGTGATAGAAATAAAAGCAGTTTTACTTTACTTTTATTTACATCAAGGTGTTTTTGAACTTGGAACCATAAAAACAATACCTTTCTTAAGAGTGGTGTGAGATAATGATTGTAATTGGAATGTCAAAAAAACTACATTGTAGTCATTGTGGCTTATGTTGGTGATAGTGAGTGTTATTTAATGCTTATTAATAATATATATAAAAAAACTCTAGACAGCAACCTAATATGTATTAAAGCAATGACTGGTTTTTAAAATTCATAGATGAAACATGATTGGTTAAAAAACAGATTGAAAATGGTAAATATCAATATTATATTTAAACTAAATAATTGGTTAATAGTTATAATACTATAAATATCTAGATTACAATGCACCAATTTAGTTATAATGGAAATTCAGCAGTAAATAACACATCTTTCCAACAGAATGTTATCATTATGCATTTTAATGTTATATAAACCTCATTAAAGTTTATAATGTAGTTCTAAAAATTGAAATGCTAAAATAAATTATATAAATAAATTAAATAAAAATAATAGAGTACTATCAGTGATGATCAAGTACTATAGCTTAGTAGTAGAACTCATCACCAAGTTCTATTTTTTCAAGATCGCTGTTTTTTAAAACCTATTATAATTTACACAAATTATCATTTTCTATGTAAACAAAAAAATTGTCAGTTTTCCCACATTTTATACATATTCTAAAACATTTTCCTTTTAGTTTTACGTGATACATTATTTCACTTTAAGTATCTAATTTATTTCCAGTTAATTCTTTTGCACAGATTCTTTCAATGAAGTTTATATAATAGCATTACTAAAATTAATGGGTTTTTTATTTTTGTCTATATTAGATTTATTGGATTAGTCAAGAATACTGATTATCAGTTTTATGGATTTAATAAATTGCAAAAATATATGTCTTATTGAACAATATTTTAGGCAGAGAACTCTGTATGTTTATACATAATAAAGTTTGATATGATTAGACAAGACATTCTTAAATGTTTTACTATAAAGTAATAAGTTACCCTGAGTTTCTTCATGAAGTCAGTGAAAAAAGACTTTAATCACCAGATTACTTAATTGCTAGTTAGTAAGGATTTTATAATTTTCTTAAATGTTTTAACTTTTTAGCTGAATACAGAATATTAATTTTCTAAAAATAGTTAGATAGATAAATAGAAAACCATGAATCATTTTGCTAAAAAAAAAAAAGTCTTAAAATTATTAGATGCCTGAAAAAAAATTCATGTTTCATTCAAATTCTAAATTGGATTAATCATCATATCAATACTGTCAAACCTTTTTTGACTGATGAATCAAAATTGAATTTGAAATACAAGTCAAGTATTTAATTTGAGTAATTAACTAAAATAATAAAATGCTTACAATGTTTATTTAATTTAAATTATAAATCTATATCATAAAAACAAAATTAAACCTTGATAATTAGGAAAAAAGTAATGTAATCATAAGAACAAAAATATTTCATTTAACCTAGAAATTTGTTCTTGCTTATTTGATAATTTTTGTATCTGATATTCATAATTAGTAAACTTTAATTTTATATCTTCAATAATCATTTATAGTAGAGCCACAATATTCATTACATTTTATTCTAATTCCCTCCCTAAGTCGACTACATATCACATATACTACCCTACATTTTGTTGATAAGCTTTGATTCCAGTAGAGTACATACTGTTTTACTTAATTACAAGTTTGCAGGTCTTTTCACTTACACATATATAATGCAGATTTTTTTGTGAGTATGGTATGTGTATATAAATTAAGATTGTAGTTCAAAGAAAATTTTAAAAAATTAATATAGTTATTAATAATGAACTAACTAAACACATATACACATGTATATATACTATGTGTGCTCATTCATTTTTACACAAAAATAAAATAAAAACTAATTGGACTATATCTTTATTTTTTTTTAAAAATAAATAAATAAAATGAACGAAGAAGTGTTAAACTATTATCACAATTAAACATGCTCTGAGTAATATTTTATTTTATGAATACTGGAACTTTCTTCCCCACACACTATAACAATCTTGTTATCAAAAAATTACAACTTTTATAGTTGTTTTGATGTTTTTAGGCCCATATTGCTTTCAGAATTTATATAGTTACTTTTTCTTCCTATATTCCATTTTAAATTCTCAGTTAAACTCTTCAAACTTTAATTTTCTTGATGCAATTTTTTTCTGCCACTTATAAATGTTAATTTTCATTTTATAACAAAATATTTTTTTATGAATTTTCTTAAATTTTATAAAACTTTTTAGCTTTATACTTAGAAAACATTTCATTACCCAAAATATTGTACTATATTAAAATTCAAAAAGAATAAAAAAAAGTGAATAATAAAATATCCTTTCATGTAATCTGAATAAATGATAAATGTGAGTGCTTCAAGACAGAAAAGTGACTATTATTATGTAGCAACATTTATTAAATTTATTAAATTTAAAATTCCTATTTGTTTTTCTTTATATTTTTTGTTTTTATATATATATATATTGGGTAATGTATCATTGAAATTGCATATATTGGTAATCGGTTTTGTTTTGTTTTTTGCAAATTTACTGATGAAAATAACTTCTCACAGGCATATATTAATCCAAACAATGTCAAAAAAATATTGTCAAAAATTCATTTGCTAGCTTTTCATTGTGTTCCCAAGCTTTTTCATTTTTAATTCTTTCTTCTACAGTCATTATCAGTAATACTTTTTTCTTTCAATTTTGTATTTAATTTTCCAATTTATTTCTTACTGTACAAACTTTTTGATAACTATATTAATTTCATTTCTAGACAATCAATATTCAACCAATTAAATAATTTCAATTCCAAATTTTAAAATAAATTTTTGTTGAAATTTATTGAATCTTTCTAAAAAAAAGCTTTCTTTATTATTCTATAATTGATAAATACTATATTGTATTTTCATTGGAATCAATACTATATGTGAAATTCACTGAAATATGATAATGCTTCTACAAATATAGAACATATTTTATTTTTTTATTCAAATCACTAAATAAATATGTCATTTTATCAGGAATGATTTTATATTTTTATACGTTGTTAATACTATTTGGCCAGTATTTAAATTCCTCATTTAAATCATTAAAATGTTGAGTAATAATCGTATTAAAACTTTAAGTAATTTAACCCTTGAACATTTGACAATTTATACAAAAAAAAAGAGTTTTATTTCTCACCGCAATTAAGTCCTCTTGTAGTACAATAAAATCTCTGAATACTGGAAGTTAATTTTTAACTAATTATTGGGAAAATGTGAACTGATTAAGAATTAATACCACTTAGCACAACTAATATCATGTCTGAAATGATTTTTTTTGGGGGGGAGGTTGCATATAAATCTGTACTCTAGACCCCCCCACCACCACCACCACCAAAAAAACCCAAATAAGTGTCATAAAATTTAAATCTTAAATTAATTCAGAAGTATCCAAAACTAAATATTCATTCTTGAATTAAATTTTGACATTTTACAACAACAACTTTTTTTTTAAATCTTCATACTAAAAAAACTATATTCCATAATAATTTATTTTAAAAGTTCTTTTTTAATAAAAAGTAATTTTATATCACACACTATGATAATAGCAAACAATGGTCTTATTTGACAAAAAAATGATTTAAAAGCACTTGTTTGCATATATATTTTTACTTTTTTTTTTTAATATATCCATATTTTTTCTAGTAGAAATTCATTAAAGTATTTCTAAAAGATAGAAATGTCAATTGTTTATCTTTATATCTCTGCATTAATATGTATTTATATTTCACTAATCAACAATCAAATTATTCTGTGTTATCTACAGAAGTAATAGAATGGCAGATTTTTAAAATTTAAGATCTATGAATTGCAATTCAACTCTGCTACTACTCTGTTACTTCTGATATTTGAACTTTATGCGAACTGCCAAGCAATAAACCATTAGATTAGATTTTTTAATAATCTTATATATATATATATATCATCTTATTATTACTATTTGTGGGATATTCCGTGTAGTGAAAAAGCTAAATGCTGACGTTTCAGTACAATATCAAGTACCTTCCTCAGAGCGTCCTCTTTCTCAAATCATTTGATTTGAGAAGTGAAAAAGCTAAATGCTCAAATCATAAGAAATGATTTGAGAAAGAGGACGCTCTGAGGAAGGTACTTGATATTGTACTGAAACGTCAGCATTTAGCTTTTTCACTACACGGAATATCCCACAAATATTAATAATAATATGACATCTTTTATCCGTGAAAACATTAGAATTGATATATATATATATATATATATGCTATTCAAAATAGAATCTACTTTTATTGTACTTTTATTTGGTAATTTTATAGACCATTTAGCTTTTTCTGCCAAAGAAAAATTCATAAAATACAGTTTTTCTTTTTCTGCAAATTCCATAGTGCTATATCTGTTCTTATTTCTGAAACTGTAAGCAAATTTATCCACAACACTTTCATCTTTCATGCATCTGATTCTAATCTTAAAATTTCAATTTACAGTTTTAAAATAATTGTTTAGTTTAATTAAAAGCATTCTTTTTATCTTTATATAAAGTATTTATTACTACATGAGAAAAGAGACCTTGTTAAGCCATAAACCTGCATTATCTTTATTTGGAATCTTTCATTAAGTTAATGACCTAATCTTGCCACTTAGTTAAATACATCATCAATCTCACCCATATTATTATTCTATTTTTAATTTATAATGAAACATGTTTCACATTAAGTTTATAATATTTTCCCCCATATAACAAGGTTTATTTATCAAACCAATTGCCTCATCATTTTTTATTTTTTCAAAGTCCAATAAAATATTATTTGATATTAAATAACTTTTTTGCAGTTTCTGGTTCCTTTCTTCTTTTGAAATTTTACAGTTGAAGGTATCTAAATAAAAGATTATCATTAAATAGCAGTATGCATCTTTAGTCAGGAGGTTTTTAACATTCCTGTCTTGGGTCAACAACCAAAACTTTGGCCTCCAGAAAATGAGAATGCTGATTTATTATTAACTGATATGATTGATTATATAAAAGAAGTCATTATTGACATGCATACAATCCATTCTTCCTTCCTTCAAGCAAACCTGAGTATCAGACAAATGAGAAAAAAGATAATGCCGTTTTATTGGTTTTGCAGAGATAAAAGCTATAATATAAATAGCATTAAACTGTTGCACATGCGCTTTGGATTTTAACTATAAAATGAATGAATACTAACACTTCAATCACATGATAAAGTCTTTGGAAAAGATAGAATGGCCTTTAATGCTGTTTATATTATAGTTTATAAAAAAAAAAACATCGCGCTGTATAAAATAATTGACTTAGAGATAAAAGCTAATAAATTTATCAAGCTGTCTTAAGTGAGTTTCATCCATATTTGTTTACTTTATATATAAGTTCATAGTAATAGTAGATGCAATAATAAATATGCATGGAGTATACATTATAAATTTATAATATATAATAATGAAAAGCTATTAAAGAAGCTAAACTTTGAAAGAAAAACATTAATTTAAAAAGTATTAAAAATAATAACTTGTAAAATTGTCGTTTGAAAACAATATAAATATTTTTATAAAAGTTTTTTTTAATACTTGATCAGAACTTATTTTAATTCAAGTTTTGCTGAGTTATTATAGGATAAATTCTTTAAATCAATGAATCCATATCTGAGTACAAAGCATATATAATTTTCAAAAAAAAAAAATAGTTAATAATTTTATGAATGCAGAAGTTTTTAAATCCCCTGCTAGAAAGATTGAAATTAACTTTGTTATAAATATTATGCTCTTAAATCAAACATCTGAAATTCTTTTTGAACTATTGATAATATAAGATTATAAAAATCCCAATATTTTTATACAAACTTATGGGGGGGGGGGGATCAGTTAAAAAGATTATTTTTTACTATAATTCTTTGCTATTAAACAGTATCGGATTTTGTTATCTGTTACAATTATTATTATTATTGTTATCAAATAACACTTTCCTTTCTGTTATCATTGCATTTTATTCAATATTAAGCAACTATCTATATTTTACATCTTTTTTTTTTCAATGTTTAACTTTTATTAAATAATATTAGTATTTTGATTGTTTAACAAACTTCTTCAAAGATCTTCTTCTGATTTCCTATTCTTTAACATTTTTTTTTTCTTTTTGTTAAAAAATGTGGAGAAAAAAACCAAAATGTTTGAAGAAGACTGGTAAGCAATCTAACACTGACATTATTTAATAAAATTTAAACATTGTAAAAATTAAGCATAAAAAATGAAAGTTTTCTTAATACTATTAATAATAAATTTATACAATAAATATATTGGATTGTTATTATTATTTGTGTGATAAATAAATTGAATTATTATCATCATCATCATCATTATCACCATTGCTGTTGTTGTTATAACCAAAAAATTAAATTCGAAAAAAATAGTAAAATGGAAACAGGTTTAAAAAAAAGAGTAAAAATAATGATAACGGTTTTATTACAGTCACATATAAATTAAAAAGTTGTAAATGGAATTCAAGCTAATTATGCAATTTTAATATAAAAATATATAAAATATTTTTTCTCACTCAATTTGATATACCAATGAGTGAATAATTAATCATACAACAGATCAATATTAAAAACCACCATTAAATGTTTAAAATTATTTAATTATCCACCAAAGTTCATTTATATTATACAACTTTTATAAGACATGTTATTACTACAGAAAGAAAATGTGAGCTATTTGTATAAAAACTGGTTTTAAACAAGGATAAGCATTTGCTTCAATTTTGTTGATCATGTGATGTTTAGTGGTTTGTGAAATCCATATTTGGAATTGTTTGTAGACAACTTATGAAACAGGGATCAAGATAACATACATGCTTGGTGGTAGAATTTTTAATTTGAAATAACTAAAAATGAAAATAAGAACTTCATCTTCTTAGATTGTGATTTCATAATATACTGATGATTGTTTTATTTATGCCAATTCAAAAGTTGATCTAAAAAATGTACTTAATATTTTGAATGTAAAATGTATAGACTTTGGTTTAATAACAAGTGTTTAAAAAACTCAAGTCTTTTATCAAATAATAATGAAAGAAAAATCCTCAGCAACTTTCGTGTTAAAGATAGTTATTAAGTTGAGAATATAAGGCAATGTAAATCTTGGTAGTTTTATAAGTAGAAAGATGAACTTAAGATATTGAAGTGTAACAGAGTTTTTAAAAATATAAAAGAGTATTCATTATAGAAAAATAAGTACTGTAATTAAATTGGATGTATAAAAAGCCATTGTTTTATTTAATTTATAGTATAATACAGATGTTGGGGATGACTTTTTGGTGAAAGTGTACCTGAGGGCGAATATGTTTTTTTCAGAGCTTCAAACCAGAAACCAGAGAAATAAAATTATTTTTGCCAGAATGAAGACCAGAATGCAAAAAAATAATGTTTCAAAATTCAGTTTTTTTAGAATATACTTACAAATTGGTGTATTTTTTTATAAGAGCTTTTTAGGTATTCACAAATATTGGTGTCACTTTTAGAAGATATTTGTGAACTAATGAATTTTTTTCTATCAAAGACATCTTACTATGACTACTAATAAATTATATCAGCTCCCTCTAGTATTACAATTTGTCCATGTTGCTTTATAAAATATTTATTCAATTACAATTATTAAATTACCTATAAATAATTATTTTCTAGAGCTGGTCCTAAATTTTAAAAAAAAATTCAAGAAAATATGAAGAACAAAAAATAACATGAAAGGCTAAAACCTTTGACTGATGCACCTTAAAAATGCTTATGTGACAGCCAATAAGATGTAATAATGACTGCACATGGAACTCTCAATTCAAAAACACAAGCCAGAAATATGAGAAAAAGATGAAACTACCATTTTCTCTACTTAAATTTATATGTAAATAAGCCAGACTCAAGCATTCTGAACTAAGAATGTGAAGCTTAAAACACCTTCATATTTGATTCACTAAATATTATATATAAATAAACAATGTGAAATCTTTTAATTTACTACAAAGTAATTTTCAAATCTAATGAAATGATAGTAACAAATGTAAATATATTAAATTTATTAAGCACAAGCAGATGATATAATAATAACATGAAAGGCTAAAACCTTTGACTGATGCACCTTAAAAATGCTTATGTGATAGCCAAGAAAAAAAAAGAAAAAAGAAAATTATTGTTTTAGAATTGTATTTAATTCTTTTCAGCTTCATCCAACCTGGGTTTATTTTTGAGATCAACAATTACAACCAGTATTATTTTAAATTTAACTATTTTAAAATTGAGAATAATTTTGAATTTTTCCTTTTTTTATTTTTTATTATTTTTATATTCAAATCAGTTCTGAATTTATCACTATAATTTATCAATGTTCATGTCAGCTTTGCAGTCAACTTCCAGGGACTTTGTGGTCGATGTCTTAGCCACCCCTGTTATAACATAAAAGCCTTACAAAGTTTCATTTACAGATCGATGTTTTATAAAATTTTAAAAATACAATGGTAAGATCATAAGACCAATCAATATGTTTTTTAATTTTTTGACTTTTATAGTATTGCAAAATCATGCCTTTATTGGATTGGACATGTGAAAGAAATGAACCCTACAAAACTTTACAAAAGCTGTTTTATGGTGCTCATGGGCATACTTTTTCATGGGAGAGATAGACCTGTTTATCTTATAAGGATTATTTAATAACTTTTTAAGAAATGCAGTTTTATTGTTTTCACTGGGCAGATAGTGGCACAAAATAGAATAGATTGCAGAGCTACAATTTATATAATGTTGAAATATTTTAGAAAGTTTTCTGCAGAAAATGTTAAAAGACAGCATAATAAAATATCTAATAAACAGAAAAACGGCCCAATATATTTTGTATATGAATTTATTTGTGGCTTACAGATTGATTTGTATAATCATTACAAAACTCATCTCTAGTATAAAGATATTTATTTATATAGCACTATGTTAATAAATTGTAATTGTAAATTAGCGATCAGGCTAATGCACATGCACTTTAAAGATTTTAAACTATAAATAAATGAATACTCTCTTTCTCTAGTATATTATTATTATTTTTTATTTCTCTTTTATTTTTGGAGGTAGAATGACCATATTTATTTGAATGTTTTGATTATAATAATGATAATGGGAAAAGTAATTAAAGTGGCTCCCATACTACATACAACTATACAATAAATTTATCAGTTTTATTGAAGAAACATAAGTTGGCACAATTATAAATAAAAATATCATTTCATCTATACATATAATTTCAAATACAGATGAAATATTCTTGGAATAAATGGCTTAATAACTAATCATACATATTCTCATAATAAATAAATTGAATTAAAAAGGGTCAAGAACTTATATACAAATATTAGAAACTTTCACACAAAGATATTTACTATAGAGAATAATTTTTTAACTTAAATTTATGGTATTATTTGTTCTCAGAAACACAACTACAAGTAAGCATTAGCAAGAACAATTACTTGATCACTAATATAATATGATTATATATGTTAGCCCAGTATTTTCTAAGATGTAGATATTTCAATATACAAACTAGGACATTTAGGGATATGCACAAAAAATTGAATAATAATAAAAAAGACACATGTACAGAGTATATGTCAAATAATATAATGTAATATTTTGTAGCCTTTCATGTATTTGCTTGAATTCATTATATCTTTTGAGTTTTGAAATGCACTGACTGTTTGCCTTATTATTTCATTGCTTTTTAATAGTATTATTGTGCCATTAATAATAATAATTGCATGGTTTACTGCTCAGTAATTCTAAAATGTTTGAGTACCCAAAGAGACAGAGCAGGGATATATTCAAAATTCTTGAGCTCTTGATTACCATTTCATCAAACAATACAAAGCATTCATGCCATTTATTTACAGTTACAACATAGGAATTTAAAATATCAGCAAAAATATTAAGCACAAACAATTTGCTAATATACGGGAAACAATTTGTAAAAATAGAAGCCAAAAAATATGCAAATTAAAAAAATTTATCAGGACTGTGCTTAGATCTATAAGCATTGCATTAAAAGAAGGTGATGCAATAAAAGTTTTTAAAAATAATTAAGAATATATAACTTTAATCAATGTGATTTAAAGGGAACAGAAAAATTCAAACTATTAATTGTAAATTGATGCATACTATCTGCAGTGCAATGAATGAATTTCTAGAAAACAGGAAAATGATGAAATATGTATCATACAGTGCAAAAATAAAATTATCCTTCTAAGATATTTTAACATTGCATATCATGAAGAAACTATGATGACAATGATACATCAAAATAAATTGGTTTAAATTTATCTGCTACATTTTTAAACCTAATAATTTTAATATTATGTTTAACAAGCAACATTATATTTTACATTTAATATTTATAATAAAAAATATAAATACTCTTTTGTAATAGAGAAGGTATATTATTAAGCACTAGAATTAGAACTCTCTTAATTTGGAAATAATGAACTATATATGCAGAAGTTACTGAAATTTATATCAAACTATTGAAGACACAGAATGAGATAAAATGTGTAGGGATAAAGATTTATTCATGGCTATTTATATTTTCCATAAAACATCTGAAATTGTTAATAAATTTACAGCAATCAAACAAAGAAGAAATCTTAAATGTCTCTAAATGCTTTTTTTTAAAAAGTTGATTCGATGTGAAAAATGAAAAAGGTTAGTTGATAATCCATAAAAGCAATATGTTTGCATTTTATGTTTAACTAATTATAAAAGTTATAGATAAAACACACCCATAAATGTACTTCAAATAAAACTTCGAACGATTTTATATCCTACTTTTCAACTTAGTGTCAACCAAAAAAAAAAACAATTTAGAGTTTGGCCGCTCTTTACTGTAACTCTTACATTAAATAATAAATTAATAATATATTAAAACTTGACTTGGATGGTGTTAACCATTACACAATAATAATAAAAAATAGAAAAGTTTTATTCATGATAACATATTTATTTTTATTTATAAGGAAAGCATCATAATTTTGGCTACAATACTACTATACATTTTTAACTAAACTCTAAAAATTTAATTTTTTTTCCGAAGTAATTTCATTATACAAATCAGAAAGAAAATTAAATATCTTTAATTATAAAGTGATTTTTTTACAAATAGGAGTTTTTGAAAAATTAATTTATAGTAGATTTACACATTTCTTTCATAATTTGAAGGAAAGCTGCTTAATAACAAATAAGATTCACACGTATTCTGACATATACATAGTGATGTTGGAATTTGATGCAGCAATAAAAAAGATGTCTCTGAAACTGATTCTTTGAGCTTTATACTATCATAGTTCATAATTCATAATTTGCATATTGTATAATAAATCAGATCTTTGTTAAATAATAAAATAATAGAGAGATCATAAAAGATTTTATTTATATTATTCAAAAGTATTCCTTCCTTCTAGCACACTAGTTTTTACCAGGAAGATTAATTGAAACAAATATTGTTTACATAACTAATGTGATTCACAACAATATTAAAATAGATAATCAATTGGATATAGTTTATTTTGATATGATCATAGAAAACTTTTTTATGGAAATAGAGAAAGAAAGATTTTCAACTCATCTGACAACTTTATTGTATCATTTTTTGTCTGAAAGAGATAATTAACTTAATCACAAAAATAAAAAAATCAATGCTATCTTTAGTTGTAAATAAGAATGTTTGCAAGAAAGTATATAAAGTTCAATTCCATAATGCAGCTTATCTTTTCTGCAATTTTTAAGCAATTTTATTTTCATGTTGTCTCTGAGCTGTTTCAATTGATATATATAAATTTTTTAAAAAAATATATAAATAAATATATAAATAAGCATTTGTTTTATATAGCGTATGTTTACAATTGTATACATTCAAATATCAGCCTTTTAAGCTAATTGTGCATATGCTTTGCGAGTGTTAATGCACAATTAGCTTAAAAGGCAGATATTTGAATGTATAAATAAATATAATAAAATAGATAAATAAATTGATAAATTTATAAAATACTTAAATAGAATAAATAAATATTTAAAAACCAGGCGCTTTTCACAAACCTGGTAGCCTAATTGTAAGTATAGGGGATTTGAACTCAGACTTTCAAGCACCCTTCAACTCTCCACACTATCTCATACAACGGAAAGTCTGAGTTCTAATCCCCTATACATAGAATAAATAAATAAAATTCACTATAAAAAAGGAAGAAGACAAAAAATATATGTAGACATATTAATATTTTTAAAAATTATTAAAAACAATGCAATAACAAAAACAATAGTATAGGAAACAAACAATATATATATATAATACATATTTTGCGGGTTCATCTGTGTTAAAAACTTTTAATATTAATATACTGAAATTTCGACTTGGTCACACAAGCCATCCACAGAGTTATAAAAGGTAGAAAGACGCTTGTAGAGGCGCTACAATCACTGATTTGAATAAAATGTTAAAATTCCACCAATAGCAAAAAATGTTAAATTTAGGAATGTTTTTTAAAAAAATCTTTCCAAATAGGAGGAAGTTTGCATGTATCATCTCGCTTATTGATACAATCTGGCCTTTTAAGTATCTCAATGGCTTCTCTAATTTTGCATTGGTAGAGATTATCACATCTGGATATGATCCTGGTACTAGAAAAATCAATTTTATGACCTGAATCTATAGTATGGAGTGAGAGTGCTGATGATGATGAGTGTTGTTTAACTGCATTAGCATGCTCATCTCTCCTAACACTGATGTGACGATTACTCATACCTATGTAAGAAGCTTTACAATTTTTACATGAGATTTGATAGACACCATGAGATTCAAGAGGGATTGAATTCTTAGGCTTGGTTATTATATTGCTGATCAGCAATATATATATATATATATATATATATATATATATATATATATATATATGAATATAATTTTATATATAATGAACTAATTTTCTATCATAGATAAAATACAAAAATAAAGTGGTTAAAAACAAAAATAAATAGAATTATAATATTATTTAGGGTGGTAACTATATAAATAAGAAATTTAAAAAATTATAAAGAAGTTAGCTATAAATGAAATTCTAATTAGTATATTAAAAAACAATATTAACCAAATGCATAAAGTCATCAAGTTAAAAATAATAATAAAAAAATAAACACTGTGGAATAAAATTAGATAATACAAATATTTTTAAAAAATTAATAACATTATTTAAAAGACACAAGAATAATTAATAAAAAATATAAAAAACATCAATAATATAATTAAAGAGATATGTAATGTAACATGTGAAAAATGTAAATTACAAAATATTAAATATATATTGGAGACACTAATAATTCAATATGAATAAGACAAAAACAACACAGTTATGATTAAAAAATATTTTGATATACTGATATAAAATATACTGGACATATCTTTGAACGTAAAATCTTTTACTGATAAACAAAATTGAAAATTAAAACAAAAAAATTAAAAATTAATCTTAAATTAAATAAGAATAAAAGGTAAAATTTTATAATAAGTAATTCATTCATTATTAAACAAATAATACTAATTAAATATAATTTAAAAGTAAAACTATGATTAAATAATTTTTATAAAATATAATTATTTAATAAATAAAATATTACATAACTATCAGATGACTTTAGCTTATCCATTGCTGTTTTAGCAGCATACATTTTTCTTTCATCATCTTTACGCTACTTACTGTATAAGGCTTAATAAATCCCTATTCTGTTTTAGCCAATATCCCCAGACTAATTTCAAGCTTATAGCTTTCATCAATGAGGAGTTTTGTATTTTGGATTAATAATATAATGCAATCTTCATCTCTCTCTGATACATTTAAGCTATCTGATCAAACTGAACAATATATAATGTTTTCAATCTTAGTCAATTTGCTTATATACTGATATAGAAAAAAAATAGTTCAGTTTCTATATATTAAGTCCTTAATATTTTAATAAATATAGATATTTCTATCCTGTGGTCAAAATTTGGCATAAATGAATAAAATATCACATGATCTATCATGTGATGGTAGCTTATGTATTGCTATTTTAACAGCATACATTTTTTACTATCTCTACGCTATCAACTTTAAACTTTAATAAGTAATAGATTTCTAAATAATACTACTTAATAAATCTGTACTGCGCTATCCAGTATCTTGTTTTACTGCATCTTGTCATAAAAGATCTTAGACTATTTTACATCAACCAATTCCCACTCTGAATTTAAGCTTGTTGAACTGCTTTTACAAATAGCAGAAAACTTGCTCTTCCTCTCAAATGGATCTCAGCTTTATAGTTCACTTATTATTATGAACAATTAGATTTATTAATCCAATTATATAATTGATCTATTAATGCCACTGGATTTTGTTTTTGTTTTCTATTGTTTCATTGGCCAGATGTGTAATATTCTGAATTTAGTCTAAAAGAACTCAATAGTTTAAACAAGTTCATTATTAAGGGAAAGATTAAGATAAATCTACAAAAAATTGGAATCATTGTTAGTGCTAAAAAGATTTTATTCAAGGAATCTTGCATTTAGTTATATATATATATATATATATAAAAACTAATTGTTGGAATAATATATATATATATATATATATATATATATATTATTCCAACAATTAGTTTTTGCTCTTATACTTACTATTATAAGAATCACCATATAGTCACCTGTTCATGAAAGGATCTATTTTGTGAAAAAAAATACTGCTGGATGACTTTTCTAAGAACATCTTGTTTTAATTAAAATAGATGTTGCTTATTGCTAATATATATTTTATAGAATCCTTAATATTTCAAGATGTGTTCACAATTGATCATAATTAGACTATTTATATTTTATAACTATTTAAGAATTCACACTACACAATTTTTTTATGTAAATTATAAACTAATACTTGATTTGTTAAATGTAATATAATTAAATCTCTACAAATCTATTGTTTTTTCTTTTAATATATTGGACTGAGTTATTGTTGTTCTTATTGCTGTTATTTTTCTTTTTTTTTTATTTTTATCACTATCCTTATTATTGTTACTGTTACTTCTATTTGTATATTCAAATTGATGTTAATCCCTGATGGTTTTAATAATGGCATTTTTTTGCAATTGTCTATCATTTGTCTGCTTTTTAAAGTTTGTTGAGGATACATTTCCTAATGTGATATGTCTTATAGTTTGTTATACTCTTTTACCATCATTTCTCTTTTTGAGATTTGCATTTTTATAATTAATTAAAACACCTTATGAAGAAAGATAATATATTAGCACATATAAAAAATTAGAAAAATTAAAATATAATGAAAATATGGAGGAAGGGGGGCAGAGAAGGATGTGGGAGCAAGTATTTTCACAATTTTAAGTAGGCATTTGTATATTAAATAAAGTAAAATGTTTGTTATGTAATAAATATTATAATAAAAATAATAATGAAATAATGGTAATAATATATTGTAACGATATATAAATATGTCGTTAAACAAAATATAAAAAAAAATTTAATTTTTTTTTTTTTGGACTTACGTATCTGCCTACTTTATAAATTTTTCTAGGTTCAAATGCCTAGATGGCGCCCTGTAGTGCAGTTTATGTTAAGTCGCATTCTCCGGATCATTACAACTGGCGAACCAACTCGGGCCGATCTTTAATAAACCACAAATACCCTGAGCAAATTTTGTCAAAATGAAATATTTGTATTTGTTTACATATAGTCATATACTTCAAATCTTATAAAAGCTCTGCCAGGAAAAGAATTTGCGCATATATATTAAACACAAGAAAGTGAAAAAAATTTTAAAAACTAATTTTTGTTAAAAAAAAAAAAAAAGTCAAAAGGTTGCAATAAATGTTTTTTTTTTTTGTTGATATATATTATGCTTTAACGTGTATAGGCGCACACAGCCACGTAAGTTTATGATCTAACTGTGGTACCTTACGATGAGTACCGTTGGGAATTTACTTCAGTGTAATCCTATTTAAGCATTTTAATCAGTCATAAATAAGTTGGTGGTATGTATAATTGTGCTGCAAATATACACGTATAAATCCATTATCTTTCAAAACGTATTTAGTTCAATGCAACCTTCTTAAATAAATAATTTAAATAACTTGCTTGTCATGCCGTATGGAAAAATAAAATGTATAAGAAAAAATAATAGAACTCTTGTGGGGAGGAGGCGATAGTCAACATTTTTTTTTTTTGTATATAGTCTTTTTGTAAAATTATTAACCGGATGTTTTGTAAATGTCTTCGTCAATCGTGTACCGTAATTACTAACCCTAAGTAAATTTTTTTTTTTTTGATCATTTTTTTTTAAGCAACTTTACTGATATGTAACGAGCACAGATGTTTGTTACATTGTTTTTTTTTTATTTATTAAACATGAAAGTAAATTAAAAAGTTCGCATTTAAAAATTTTCTTTAAGAATTAAAAATTGAAATTAAATATCATCTTAAACTCGTATATGTTAAATCGCACAGATAATGAAAAATTATTAAAATAAAACTTTATTAAAGAAAAAGTATTTTAAAACTAAATTTTAAAAAGATTTGGAGATAAAATTATATCTTTAAATTTATCTTTAAATATATTTTTGATTTGGAAAACAGGTTAATTAATCAGAAATGGAAATGATTGTTAATTAGTTAAATGTAAACCAGCCTTGGGCATTTAAAATGTAAAAACATCGGTCAGATAGGAAAACAATAGAAACAAATAGCCAATGAAAGAAATCCATCGGGAAATCGGACCTCAGCGAAAGGATCATCGCATCGATGACATAATGCCAAGTCAATCCTTCGAATACGTATAAAAGGAAAATTTGGAAGTGATAGTTATTGATTATTTACGATGTGACAGATATGTGTTAGTGTGGAAGTGAAGGAGAAGAGATTGAAAAAGACTCACGTTCAATCCCTTCAGTTGTTATAAAATGGAAAAATGAAACATCGCTTTTCTTATATTCAGAGGACCACAGGATCATCGGGAAATTTAACGCTGGATTTCAAACGGCAAGCAACTGTTAAAGATGAACATTTCTAAAACCGTAAGAACTTTATAAAATATAACGAACAATATTAATTTGAAAACACTAAGAACTTTAAATTTTAAACTTTCCTAGTAATTTAATTGTTACAAATAGAATCCTATCTGACCAAACTAAATTCTTTATTAATAGTGTTATTTGATGTATTTTTTTTCTTATTTATGTAAAATCATTTCCATTTATTTATTTTTTGTTCTTTAAGTTTTTATCATGATTTTTTTTTTGTTTTTCGTTAAATTAATTATATAAATGTTAAACTTAAGTCGGGCGTGAATGGCTGTATAGATTTGTAAAGTTATATTAGGGGAGGGTAATCTTAGGTTATTTGTGTCGTTGTTAAATTGGGTCAATGGATTGGATATATTGATGTAGTTAGTAGATGTAGTCAGAGATTCGCTACTGGCAGAATCGCTGCATACGCCGCACTCTCCCGTTTTGCCTATGGAAGGAATTATAAGACACAGAGCGCAGTTCCTTTCTATGGAGTTTTTTTTTTATTGCTCTTCTTGTCTGATAGATGTCATATTCCTATCTGATGAGGGTCAATGCCTTCTCTTAATCTTTTTGGTGCTGTCGTATTCCGTATTACATTGAATACATCGATATATCAGATGAATTGATGCCAGTTTGACTGCGAATTTTAGCCTAAGGTTAAATAGGGATAGAATATTTTATTTTCAAATGCAAATCTATGTAGTCTATTCATACTTGACCCTAAATAAAAATGCATTAAATTTAAGTTGTTTATAGACGCTTGCATGGATTGGTTATCGGTTAAGTATGTTTTGGGTTTTCATATTTGATCAAAATATATAGACATTCGATAAATAATGATACCTTACGGTGAGTATCTAAAATGTATTTATTCGGATGTCTTTTAAGTTATTGGTGACAATGCAAGTATCTTATGGTGAATACTATTGGGTTACGTATAAATTTCCCTCCGCAATTGTCAGTAATCAATAATTTTGTATTTTGATCGTTTATGTTTATTTTGAAATGTTTTTGACCGTGAAATCTATGTAACCGATCTGTATTCAACATTATAAACAAGCTTTCATAAATTTATATGTGCGAACTTAATTAAAATGTAAAATTATAATATAATAGTAATTAAATGTAAATTAAAGTAAAGTTAAAAATAATGTTAAATGTTAAAATGTAAAACTAATACTAAAATAATTTTAAATCTTATATATATGTGCATAAATAAATGTTTGTATGTTAATTACTGGCAGTGGCTTATTTTATTCCTCTTATATATATATTCTTATATTATTTTTTAAATCTCTGCTATTCCACTGAGCTAGTGACATGGGCTAACGACCGGATGCAAAAAAAAAAAAAATTTTTTTTTTTTTACTTACGTATCTGCCTACTCTATAAATTTTTCTAGGTTCAAATGCCTAGATGGCGCCCTGTAGTGCAGTTTACGTGAAGTCGCATTCTCCGGATTGTTACAATATAAAATATTATAAGCCACAGAAGTATTTTCTTCAACTATCATTTCAAATCAAATATACTATAATAAAGAAAAATTAAGGAAGCAATTTTCATAAATACAAATATAATGCCTATAATTAATTGACAATCTGCTAATGTTAAAATTCAGAAATCATGGGATATGATTTGATGATATTTATTTCCACTATATTTGAATTGAAATGATAGTTGAGGAAGGTTACATGATTAATTGAAAGTACTTCTGTGAAGTGTAATATTTTTGTAATATATTATTATTATTATTATTATTATTATTATTATTATTATTATTATTATTATTATTATTATATTCATCATTATATATGTATATATGGTAAAGATATATTGAAGAAATGTGATTTATTACTATTCCTTCCAATATTTTGTTGACATTAAATGAAAGTAGACTTAACTGGAAATTTATTGAGCAAAAAGTATAAAATTTTGAAAGCAATATCATTCATAATTTATTTTATATATTATTCAATTTATTGTTTTTTATATTTATTGGTGCATATTTTGTTTATTTGTTTGTTCAATAAACTATTATACTAGTTTATTTATATCTCTTCTAATAGCCGATTTTAATCTTAATGTTGTATATAAAAGTTTATGATGATTTTTTTTAAAAAGATGCAAGAGTAAATTATAGTACAAATATTGATAAGCAGATAACTTCGTTCAAATTGTTTTATTTTAATTAAGAAAATTTAATTTATTGAAAAAATATATAATGCAGGAGAAAGTTGAGGGTAAAAGAAAAGTGTTCAGTAATGAGATAGACGAACTCCATCGTCGCAATAATGTATGGATAAATGAGAAGCCTGAAAACTAAACAGATGATTGGTCATTCTAAAGACTTGTCATTTATGAAATCATTAGAAATGACATCAACTTGTCACCACATAATGAGAATAATAATAATAATAATAATGAACAATATTAGTTCTATAATAATAATAATAATAATAATAATAATAATAATAATAATAATAATAATAATAATAATAATAATAATAATAATAATAATAATAATAATAATAATAATAATAATAATAATAATAATAATAATAATAATGAACAATATTAGTTCTATAACAAACAATAAAAAAATTAAAAACAATCAATTTATTCCACAAGAAAAATTTTATATAGTAATAAAAAAGAACTGAATATATATTAGTCAAAATAAGAGTCATAGATCACATCACCATATTCTCTTAAACTTGTAAGTTATAAACAATGAGGATTTCCAATTTCTCAACAAGCTTTGTGATAAATGCTTAGCCAAAGTCAGCATTTAAAATATCTCTGTCAGGAACCCCCCCCCAACCCCTGGCCATAACTTACAAGCTTAAGAGAGTAGGGTCATGTGATCTATGACTCTTATTTTGACTATTTATAGTCTCTACCTTAAGTCTTATGCGATGTTATATTGCTAAGACTACTAATATATGGTATGGCTGAAGATCTATCAGCACCATATAGCTATTTGAGTTGGATAGCTGGGTTTGAAGACATGTAGATGTCTGAAAATTTCAGATTTTCCACTTAATAGATAACTTTTAGATAAGTGCTTGGCTTTGGGTTGAATATATATTAGATTAAAAAACTAGATTACTTGTTTATTCCAAAAAAAGTCTGATAAACCAATAAAAATTATTTCGTTTTAGTATTTAATGAAGAAACTCATTTAGGATATGAAATGTGTGCTGCGATTATAAACTTTTCCCTCATGTATCATCATATATAAAGAATATGAAACACTGAATTTAGTGATATCTTATGGCTATTGTATATATTAATATCAAGTATAAATAAATTGGGTTGCCTCTCAACAATGTCTTCTTAAAATCACTGAGATCAAGTTTTTTTTTAAAAAAATACTTAACCCTCATCAGTGAAATATTTACACTTGATAATTCATTATAAAAGTGATGTGATATCAAATTACAAAACCTGAGATTTGAAACGATTTTTCACTCTTTTTTTTGGCGTTTATATTCTCTATATAGAAGTAACATATTTATTCTTTACAGTCTGTCAAAAATTAGTAAGTCTAACAATTCAATGACACCTGATGCCAGTATAATCAATTATATCAGACTCTTACGCCCTTTTGAAGAGTTATTTGACTTTTTTTTGTTTTTATCGTATTATTGAATGAATTGCTGTCTGCTGTTTTTGATATTATTGTCTAACATAGAAACTTAAGTACTGCGAGCCAAATATGTGTTTAAAAATAGATTTTTTTTTCTTTTCTATCAAAAAATAACATGATTTTCAATCAATTTTTAATTTCCAAAAATCATTAACAATATTCTATAATTATACATTTTTAAATTAAGCTGACAATTATCAATAAAGTTTCATTTTTAATGATTAAAATTATCTTGCAATCCGTAAATTATTTTTTTTATAATAAAATTGATTATCTATCCAGTCACCCATTTATGTAAACAATATCACCTACAATTCTTGTTGATCATCTACTTGTCAGTTGCCTTCGCATTAATCCTCTTACTAGCATATGTTTGTATGATATCTATCTATCTATCTATCTATCTATCTATCTATCTATCTATCTATCTATCCATCCATCCATCTATCTATCTATCTATTTAAACAATCATCTAATCTTTGAATGAAAATAAAAATATTAAAAAAAGTTTATTAATAATTCTAGTGAAGGATGAAATGCATTGTGGATTTATTACATTCTAACAGCCTTCTTTTCATTGTTTTTGGTTTTATGGTCAACTAGTGTGTACAGGTTCAGCAAATCAAAGATATATTAATTAATTATTTTTCTTATACTGAAAATCTTCATTTTAATTCTTTAATAATCTTTAAAGAAGAATCCATATTTTTTGCCTATGCTATATTGTATTCTTCTTCTTTTGTTTATTTAATATTTTATTACTAATATTTATATTTGGTGGCAGCAATATTAGACTGATATTATGTCAGCTGATCAAAGGCTACATTATCCCAAACTGCGCTGAAATGACTACTTGGAGATAAAAACTACAGCTAAAACAAGATATTGTAAAACAAATTAGTTAGGCAGGATTGCATATTGTCAATCTACTTATTTAACTTATACGTATACATAATGGGAAGCGTCAAATTAGTAGATTTAGGATTGATGGAAAAAACATCAGCAAGTAATTATACTGATGGCATTATACATTGCAAGGTAACACAGAAAAGAATCACAATAAAAACTTTAGAAAAGGTTTTCAAATACAGGCTTATGTTTTTATAAATAAAGATCTTTTTTCTCTCTATAGATATAAAACTTGAATCTATAAATGGATAGGAAAAATAGTAATATTTTTTAACTGAAAAAAAGATTTAATTCATTGACAGAAAAACAAATGAACAAGCGGATATTTAATCTTATTAACTCACAATCTCATCTGAAGACAAATAATGTAGTTGAAATTATCATATTTTGTTAATATCATGAAACAACCTAATTCATATAGTAATGAGAAAAAGTTAATGATGAAAAATGAAGAGAATGACAAACAATCAGGTGGATATCACAATAGTATAAATAAATAAATAATGAATAGTTTATTGTTCCTGATAAGAAGTTTGAGCACTGAAAGTGATAGATCTGGAATCAATGATCCATCAGGTTTGAGTTCCATAATGTGCACCAACTCATGCAGGACCAATGAATGGATCTTTCAGTAGCCTGAGGTAATTTTGGAAGAATATTTTTTATATGTTAAAATTAGTTACTGATTTGACTGCATCGAAGAATAATAATATGTGCATATTTTAAGAAAATATTAATTACTAGATAAAATATTCATCCTTTTCCTATTATTTTTATACTTGATAAAACATTATACTACTTTTTTGTAATTTTTTTCGTTTATACAATGTCTTTTATTTTTATTATATGAATATAAATGTCTGTGAAGTACATATGCATAAAGTGTGTTAATGCATATATGTGTCTATATAAACAAATACATTTATGGACAAAAAAAATAAAGTATTTTTTTTATGTACAGCATAATAAAGATATGTGTGTATGTGTGTGTGTATGTATGTGACATCTATTTAACTCAATTATACAACTGAATCATAGGCTTTATTATATACCTGTGTCTACATATGGTATATAAATCAATTATGTATATTTTCTTTTATTTTGATACAATTCAACAATGTCTCATTAATAATAATTGAAAGGTTTTATTCCTCGGGCGTTCATAAGAACAACTGTGTCAAAATTTTGTCGTGATCCATCCTCCAGCTACCAGTGCATCAAAGCAGGACAATGTCTTATTTAATATTCATTTGTTCTTCTTACAGTTTGTGCAATCATCTTTCACTTGAAAGTGATCTGCAATTCTAGTTGGATAAATCAAAAGTCATCAGTAAAGTGTAGTTAGCGATAAAGAAATTCAGTCACTAACTGCTTTGGCTGATGATTTATGATATACTAATGTAAATTATAATTAATTTATCGATTACGATTCTGAATAAAACAGACCGATTGATAAAATCGTAAAGAACAACAACCATAAACTTCAATTTATAGAGATATGAATAAAAAAAGTTCGAAAGAGCATTATGTTGTTTAATTTAATTATTTGATATCTCTGAATCGAGATTGCTGTCACTTCCGGTACGTAAACATCATATGATTTCCTGATTGAGGAACTATTTATATTGCATTAGCTCCTACATTTTAAATTTCAGATGAATTGAATAATTTTAGTTTCAAACATATAAATATTTAAAATTTGTTTTCAGGACTTAATTATGATGTAATTAAACTTATTTCCTTATTATATCCATCATAACCTGGGATTTGAATCTGAGTGATATTTGTAATTGTTTTTTAATAGGGGGAAAGTTCAAAATATTTTTATTTTGTATATCCAGTCAATAGCCAATTCAGATTTTCATTCAATGATTGGTTTGTAAAGGAATATTATTTTTAATCTAAAGAATAAAATGATCATAGTAAAAAATATAAAACCTTTACCAATGTCAATTGATTTGCCTTGAAAATAATATCCTCTTCACTGTCAACGAATGTTGAATAGGAGTCGTTAACGTATATACAGCTATTTAAAATTAGAAAACAAATAATTACCCCCCCACACACACACACATACTCACACATATATATGAGTGTATTTTACAAAAAGATTTACAATCAGTATATATATATGCAATTCTATTTTTAGGATCTTCAATTCAAGAATTATTTTTTAATCTTGAAGTTTTCATTTGGAATATCAGGTAAAATGTTTTCTTTATATAAAATAGAATTTTATAAGTTTCATATATGTCTAGACGTATCAAAAAACTAAACTTATTTTTTTTATGCGATGTCTTGTTTCTTTTTCGTTAATCTATTTTTGCCCATATATATGTGCTTGTATATACTTATAATTTATCAGCTTTTTTAAAAAATCAAAATAGTATGCAAGATACCAGTTTTATTCACTCTGATTAAGAGCCAATTAATTTAATTCTTTATTATTAACTATTAAACAGAAAGTCGTAAAAGATAATAATAGATCTTATTTTTATGTTTAACCCAAAACACTATAAATCTTTATTTGTACTTAAATAATCATTTTTATTTGCATCTATAGATGTCTGATGTCTATATAATGACACATTTTTATTTAAATATAATTTGGGAAGATTATTTAAAATATCATTATCTTCATAATGGTGTATTGTGAATGAAGATCAGCAGCTAATTTTTTTTACTCCACTTGGAAATAAAAAAAATCTGAGTTTGAATTCATATTTACTAGCACTCTGGCACTTCAATCTCATTAAATTCTTTGCATCACCATTGCCAAAGCCTATATGAGAACATCACCAATGAAGTCATAATACACATTAATGTCTTTAATATTATTTTCTTGAAAAATGATTGCTTATCAGATTCAATTCTCTATTAAACTACAGCATGGAACTGCTGTCCATTCAGTTTGAAGCAACCTATAAGTTTAACTATTAATGAAATGTATAGATAAAATTATAAATGCTATCCCAAATGAGAAGTTGTCTGCTAGTTTCTTAAATCAGTTTTATTTAAATATATTCATTTTAAACAATTTGCTGGCATGCTTTATGTGTGAATAGTTTTATTTAAACCAACATTATGTCTTTAATAGTGAAGATAAGCATTTGTTTATTGAATCATGTGGATGTGTCAATATTGCTGTCAGATGCTATTAATTTTTGAAGTTTTTAGTACACTATCTTGTATTCTGCTATTGTTTGAAATGATAACTAGTAAAATTAGAAGAAAAAAAAAAAAGGGGGGGGGATGATTTAATTCATTGATTTATTTCAGAAGACTACATAAGCAGTATAAATATGTACACTGAACAAGACATTTTTCAGATCAACTGTAACAATAAATAATATAAAAATATTTAAAACCCCAAGATCATTTGGTATTTTCCTGAAGATTTGTGATGGTGGTATTTTAGTTGTATTTATATATTGGAATATTTCCATGGTCTAATATTAAATATTGAATATCTTTAAAAAAATTTAACTTTATTTAGATTTTCCAATTACATTCAACTGTTAGTAATTGACACAGTTTAGTATATGCCCAACGTCTTGAGTGGTATTATTCTCCATTCTTGTGATGACAAGACCAGTGACAGTACTAATAACATTTGAAGAAGTGAGGAGAATTATATTTCTGGAAACATTGTTCATATATTAATCTGTACACTATTACTAATGGTTGAATATAATTGGAAATTTTAAATAAAATTACATTTTTTTAAAGACATTCAATACTGAATGTTAGATGATGGAAATACTCTGTATATAAATACAAGTGAAGATTATTTATCTTTTGAAAGCTATATTGAAAAGTGCCTTTTTAATAATATGAATAAAGTCTTTAGCCTCCATATTGTCAACTTTAACTCTAGAATTAAACAAATTATTATTGATTACACCAGTATGCATAGATAAAGCAAATATCCAATTTACTTCTCCACTAGAAATTTTCAACTTTTGGATATATTTTTTCACGTTTTAAGAGATTGAACTATCAAATTTTAGCTTCAATTTTTATTTGTAGCATAAAATTAGAAATTTCTTTATTAGGTTTTAAAACGAGATTATAAAATTATTAACTGGGTTTACATTAAGATTGACAATGTAAGTAAAACGTTAACTTTATCATTATTGTATTCCGGACTGTGTTAATAACAGAACTGTTACTTGTGTAACATAATATAAAACTTTGAATTTACGGAAACTGTATTTTTTCTTCTGGTAAGTCTGTTGCAAAAAAATATATTAAAATATTATGAATTATTTCATACAAAAGAAATAACTTTCACTGCAGTTTGTGCAATTACAAAACTGATGCAAAAGCTAATTTAAATATTTAAATATATATACATTAATTCATATTGGGGATAATAACCTTTTCAGTTAAGTTTAGCAACATCTCATGCAGCGCAAGCAAAACTTCCATGGCAACTTGTGCACTTATATAATTACTGTAAAATATTATTTAAAATAATATTAAATAATTATACAATAGTAAAGCCGCACCAGTGTAGATTGTTGCTTCTAGAGCTATCAGTTTGTCCTTTTTATTAATAAAAACGATTTGTTTAGAAATAATTTGATTGAAACAAGTTTGTTTACTGCTATTTTGCATAAACTCTAAAAGGAATATATATAAATTAATATTAATTCAAATTGGCATCATAAAACTTCCAAACTCCCAAGTTTATAAGGCTAGTGAGACAAGATAATTATATTAACTGTAAACTTGAAATAGATAATTATAAATAATTTATCTAATTTAATGGTTATTTTATTTTCAAGTTTTAATTATTGTAATTAATGGGGGGGGGGTTTGTTAAAAAAAAGGCAAATTATAAATGACTAATTTTTTTATTTTTTTTGTTACATGTAACGATTATAATTATTTATGATGTTTTTAGAAATTTTACTCGGAATTTATTAACTGTTGAGAATGTTTTAAAAGCTTGTCAGTTGATCGGAACATCTGAATATTAATAATTCAGTGATAAATAAATAATGCTAAAAGAAAAATTGGAATTACATGGATTATATATATATGAATACATTTAGTACTTTTCTACTTTCTTTTGTTTCCATTCTTTAAAATGGTTGGGAATTTTTTATAAATAGGATTTAAAATCGTCGTACTTTCTTTCACTATGTAAAACATAAGACAGCAGAATTGATCATAGACCATAATTATAGAAAGTATGCACCCACACATAACCTTTTTATAAATAATATTGTCTACACTTGTTTTTCTACTGAAAATCACGTTAATAAATAAAAATTTAAAAGTTTTTATCCCTTTGTATTATGTATACCTGATAATATTTTTATTTGATTAAAACAGAAATAAAGCATAAATAAAAACTTCTGTTCAACATACATAATTACATAAGATATAATTCTATTTATTTTAACTGAAATTATAATTGGTCGATAAATAATAATAAAATGTTTATTTTTCTCTGGATGTCATGTGATGTATAAACAATAACGGTGATATTTTAAATTTTGATTTAAAATCCGTAGCTCTCAAAGCTCATTACTCTATAACAATATTAAACTGCATAAAGCAATATTAAATAACAATTAGTATTTTTAATCTTTTTATTTATAGCTACAATAACGTTGTAATGCAAGAGAAAATCAATAAATGAATTACATATAAAAGTAGAAGTGATTTATTAACTGATATTACTATTCATTTTGACCATCTTCTAGGAAACAGATGCAATTTGCATATTTAATCGTTAGTTTCAATAATTAGAAGACAGCATCCCTACTCAGAAAATGTATTATCTAATATCAGATCAGTGGTTAGCACACTGTTTTATACTTTTGTAAAAGCTTTTTTAAAAAAAAAAATATTCATAAACCCCATTTTTTCACATCATATTAAGTTATTAATAACTGGATGTGACGATAAAGAAGTTGAAAAGACATGCACCAACACAATAAGCAAGATTTAAATGCTATAGATTGTTGGGGTACGGGCATCAATGTCAAAAAAAAATTACCCCATTTTTTATTTTATTTCGTATTTTATTTGTCTTATTTTTTTAAGATGATTACTAACCTGTTTGCTGGCTTTACCTCAATAAATGATTCAAGCTTAGAAAATTATAAGTTGAATAACCTGGCAACTTCAGTTTTGCTTTATAAATATTTCTGCCACTTTATTAAATTGTGATTTAAAATATTAAAATAGAAATGAACATGTTATAGATTTGAATCAATACACTGCAGATATTTCACTTTAATAAGGAACATAAATATATTTATTGTATATATAATAAACAAACGTATACATATGTGTTAAACAGAGAACCAATCTTAAAATAAATAAATATTAATAGTCATACACTTTGGATACTGTATACCAGAATCATGTCTAACAAACTAACTAAGCTTAGTGAACTTATATTAATAATCTTTATTAGTTATTTATTAAATCAGACATTATCTACTTAATATGCAATATTTCAGTAGCATCATTTTTACTATATCATTTTCATGCTAGGTAGGGACTGGTTTCTATTTGCTTTTAACTTTTCATGAAGGGGTGTAATCATAAACATATAACCAAAGACGTGAAAAAATATATATGATTCCCAAGATGTACATTTCATGCTGAATCAACACTCATCAGTTAGCCCAGATCACAAATTCTTACATATATCATTATAATTATTCAGTACATTGTCTATTTATCTATCTATATATATATGAAAAACAAAAAACAAGTTAATCACGTAACCTGCTATCACTTGTTATTTATGTCCAAAAGATGGCGCTATACCAAAACCGCCGAACAAGTGTAAGATTTGTTTTACATAAACGAAAAAAGAGTCAGAAATTAACTACCTCTTTCATTTGCTCACCCCCAGATCAGCTGATTTCAAGATGGTTTGCTATCCTCAGTGGGGGATAGAGTAAGCTGGTTTGCTATCCTCAGTCTATCCCCCACTGAGGATAGCAAACCAGCTTGAAATCAGTTGATCTGGGGATGAGCAAATGAAAGAGGTAGTTAATTTCTGACTCTTTTTTCGTTTATGTAAAACAAATCTTACACTTGTTCGGCAGTTTTGGTATAGCGCCATCTTTTGGACATATATATATATACTGAACAATGATAACAATATGTGTAACATATGATGATCTGGGCCAACTTATAAGTGCTTGTTCAGCAATTGGCTATCTATATATACTGAACAAAGATAACAATTTGTGTAAGATATTGTAATCTAGGCCAACTCATGCATGCTGATTCAGCACAAATGGTGTATCTTGGGGATTATATATCTTTTTCACATATCTTTTGTCATATGCTTATGATTTACAGCCATTCATAAGAAGTTAAAAGTGGATAAAAATTAGGACCTACCTTGCATGGGAGTGATGTAGTGAAAATTACACTATAGAAATATTCATTAACTAAACTAAATGATTGAAATTCTAGAGCATGCTAAGTGGAATGCTAGTACATCTCTGATTAATAATATTTTAACACTTAGAAATAAACCTCACCTCCTTCACCTTTCTCTTTCTATCAATTGCCTTACTATATACCCCATAACCTGTCTGAGGATAAAACCCATTATTAAAGAAAACCAATTTAATTTAGAATCACATTTAGACTTTTTATACTGACATACATGCTGGATCCAATCTCATTGACAAACTAGTCTTCATATCTCATAGTACATCACACCACAACTTTGTCCCTGGCACTCCACAAAGTAAACAACTTGATTTCTTTCATATGGAGAAGTACTAGTGATGCAGTTGGCATTGAATGCTGTTATTTGTAGTTTATTTGTATCTAATTTGTTTGTATTGGAGATTGAGGAGTATGTTATAAAGCCAATGTTGGAAGCCTATGATGGTATTATATATAGAAGATATGTGGATGGTGTGTTTGTATATGACCCAAGAAAGGTAATTGAGCATATGTTTACAGGTTTGAATGTGAGTTTAGGTTTGATATGAATGATTGAGTTTGAAAAAAATAAACACTTAAAGTATTTGGATGTGTGTGTAAACAGGTATTCCAATGAGTTCAATAATAAAATGATTATTAAGCCAGTAAAGGTGAGAGGTTATGTCCATCTTTCATCGTGTATTCTTCTAAGGTATAAATTGTCAAGTTTTAAATATTATTTGTATCATATTTTTTATTTATATAAATTTGATTGAGGTAGAAAGTGGAATATTGACAGTTATATTAAATATTTAGTGAAGGTGGGGTATAATGAGAGTTTGTTATATAGAGAATTAAGATTATTTTATATGAATCTTAAAGCCTGGTGTAGTTAAAAGTAATAAATAATGGATTTCTTTGGCTTATGTTTTGAATATATATGTGAAATTTAAAAAAATGGTGTGTAAAGATTTTACTATTGGTTTTAGGTCTCCTTTGTGTTTGAATAGATGATTAATCATTCTAAGGATAGAGTGGATCAGGCTAATAAAAATTAAAGATTTATTTTGTGGTGTGTCAAGAATATGTTTGTGGGGTGGTGTATTAGAGGAAGGTAAAGGCTAGTTTATCAATGTGGTTGAAGCAGTATATATGTTAGTACAATAAATGTGATTCTAAATTAAATTTTGTTTTCTTTAATCACACAAAAAAATGCTAGACATGAGCTTTATCCACAAATAGTTATGTAGTAGTATTCAGTGAAGCAAATGATAGAGAAAAGAAGATGAAAGAGGTGTGATTTATTTCTAAGGATAAAAACATTATTAATCAGAGATGTACTAGTATTCTACTGAACATATTATGGAATTCAATCATTTAATTTGGTTACTTTGGTAACCATGATTCTAGTATACAGTCCAAAAGTAGATAATATATTCTATTACATTTTTATTATGTTTAAGGCAAGTGTATCTTTTCATATGTAATTAAGGCATACTATTACATCAATTTCCTCTCTTCATACATAGATTATATATTTTTATTACATTTGCCACCCAACGATTGAGATGATTTCATCTTTCTTCATTTAGATACTACATTTCTATTATAATATATACATGTAATCTTGTAATTAAATATTAATAAATACAGTAAAATAAATATAAATTAAGTACAACTTTAAAACTTTTTATATCCACCTAGGAGCACTTCTGACTAGCTTCATAGACTTTGTTAGCTAACACTAATTCTTTTTTAAGATATCTTCATACACACTTTCAAAGTCTAACCTTCCCAAAATTCATTGATTTTTACATTTGCTGCTTGACTATTTATTAAGTCATACATATATAGTAATTGGATAAAGAGGAAGTGTTGAAATGTTTTTCAACAATGATTAAGATCTGCAATTACAGATAACAGATAAAGTAATATAATTTATTATATTACAAATATTTGACTTAAAAATTTTTCATTTGCATGAACTTTAAAATGAGTAAATAATGGATTTTCTCATAAAAATTTGAAATAGAACACATATGAATGAGACTGCCCTTTCATCTGGATTGTAATATTTTCATCCTTATTTAAAATAGTTACTGGCAATGTTTGATAACCCTTATATATATATATATATATATATATATATATATATATATATATATATATATATATATATATATATATATATATATATATATATATATATATAGGTGTCTAATACAAATAGATATTTTGTGTTGGTTGAATAATCATTTGCAGTGGTCAAATTGAAATGTTTTTTTGGCAATGTTTGATTTTATTAGCCAAGAACTGGAGATTATAAATCATAATTAATATGTTATGCTTGCTACATATACATAGCACATGGTTAAAAACAAAAGTCATTCCGAATTATAATATGTATTGTAACTGTCAGAATTGTGCAACCCATATGAAATTTATGTGAGGGAAATCCACATGTGCATTCCACATTCTGACATCACAGACTAATATTTTTTTTCTTTTACAGACCGCTAAGATCAGAGAGAAACAAAAGACTCTTAACTATTTTACTTAAGTTATTGATTGCAAATAATGATGAAAAACTGCTAAAAATAATGAGACAAACACAATTTATTTATATACTTAAAAAATAACACACATTGGTAGTACTTTAATTAATTGCTTTTATAAATTAATTAAAGGTAATTCACTCTTTCTAAATCCTATTACTATTATTTTAATTTATATACAGATATGGTATATGGTAGCTTAAATGTTTTTAAACAATTGAGATTTAATAATTTCTAATTTAGGATATTATTATCATTAGATGTTTTTAAAAGAATCTTATTCTACTGCATAGACATCTAAGCACTTATAGTTCTCATTATCACTGTTCTAAGACTAAACAACTCTGCCAAATAAAGATAATACAATATTATCAATACAGAATAATTTAACTAATAGACTGTGTTCTCATTTTTATGGTATGATATTAGCAAGAAAATTAAAATACCCAAATAATTGTATAATACAGGAAATAATGTCTGCAATATAATTCTTGATAAGAGCAAATACATGTGAAATTATATGCATAAGTTAGGAATTAAACTTCTACCATAAACTACATTTTAGAATATTTGGTACTTTGAATGAGTAACCAGCAGTCACAAATGTATCACTACATGATATGTATGAAAAAAATAGATAATATACAGTAGAAATTATTCATCTACTGCACATTATTGTTTAAACAAATAATGAAAGTAGGTGACCAGCAGTTGCAAATGGTTTTATAATCATTTCACTAATCCATTACATAAAAATAAGTTCCAGATGTAACTAGCACAACCTGAATTCACAGATTGACAGCCATCTATTTGTATCACTAATATTACCTCAAAACAAAAGTGCAGCTCACTCAATCTGAAACCTACTATCTTGTCTATGCCGCATGAAAGAACTTCATTCAGAATTTATAAATGTACTGCTTTAATATATTATTTATATTTTAAATAAAGTGGAAATAACTGATTTAATTAACATACAATTTTTAATGGCATTACCAGAGATCATGAAAATATGCTTTAACTGTGTTCGAATAATATTATTTTAAAATTATCACCACTTAAATTATGGCTTGCTAAAAAAAACAACACAATAATCTCTCGCCATACATTGCTCATAAACAGATTTAAACTAATAATTATTCATCAACATATTTTTACTAGATCAAGATAAATACTAATTAAATAGAAATTCATCTACAGTACATACCTCTTTTTATAGTATCAAAGTTTGCATTCTACCCTTTAAGTATTGGTTTAGTTTTGCAGCATTTTCTATTAAACTATAGCTATGGTGATAGTAGGTTTAAATCATAATTTCAAATGCATTTTTAGAATGCTTAAGGCTCAATTTAATCTTGGGGAGGCTGGGTTCTCCTGTAGTGTTGGACATCAGATTTATTCATATATGTTAATGTATAGTCAACACACATTCAGGTGGATTCTTCACATGTAGACAGCTTCTTTTCTGGAACTCAGTGATGGGTTTTTTCACTTGCACTCTGTCAGCTTGACAGAGTGAAGCAGAAAATTGATTCTCTACTCTTACATTGTAAATCTAGTAAAACAACAGAATAATAATAATCCTCTTAGTAACAGCAGACAATGAATAATGAAAAACAGCATTATTTATATCATTTGGATCTATCTTATTTGTAAAATTTAGATCCATCACTTGTCTTTTGGATCTTTTGATCTATTGGCTACAGATAACTCAAGAGAATCTGCTGTGGTCTGCTGCTTATTTGTCCAATATTATATTTGCAAGTTCTTATCTTTGAGCTAGAATAACATTCTTTTTAATTAAATCATGTCAATTATTTATTTCCTTAATTTAATCTATTGATCTGTTTATGAGCATTTTAATTATCTTTTCCTAGATGTCATTTCCACTTTTAATTATTATTTAAAAAAAGCACTTTTGCTTTTAACTTATTTTTAAAATAAATTTAAAATTAAATAGCTTTTACAACTTTTTATTAAATATTTTATTTAACTTGATTTAACAAAATAACTTTATAATTACTATACCTATACATTTATCTGTGCATATAAAATATCTATATAACTTTTATTTATTAAAATTATTTAAAAATGTTTAAATTTAAAATTTCTTCATGATTTTAAATTTATAGACATGAAATATATATATGAAAGCATATAATAATAATAATAATAATAATAATAATAATAATAATAATAATAATAATAATAATAATAATAATAATAATAATAATAATAATAATAATAATAATAATAATAATAATAATAATAATAATAATAATAATAATAATAATAATAATAATAATAATAATAATAATAATAATAATAATAATAATAATAATAATAATAATAATAATAATAATAATAATAATAATAATAATAATAATAATAATAATAATAATAATAATAATAATAATAATAATAATAATAATAATAATAATAATAATAATAATAATAATAATAATAATAATAATAATAATAATATCCTTAAAGGCTTTTGCAATGTTATATTGCTTTAGCTATTAATATATGGTGAAACTGAACTGATTTAGACCCATATAGCTATCTGGTCTGTAAGGCTGGATTTGAAGATATTTACATGTCTGAAAAATTCAGATTTTCAAATTGATAGTAACATATTAAATAAGTGCTGACGGCTGAGTTGGAGTTTTAGATCTAGTGTCTGAAATCCTAGCTCCTCACTGAGGTGAGCCATAAGCTCAAAGCCAATTGGTCTGGAGATGAGGATTTTCTGATAGAGATTTTGAATTCTTTCTCTTTCAGCACTTATAATTAAAGCTTGTTAGGTGCTAATGCTTGTAAACTCCATCTAGTGAACATGAAAGCATATATATACTTCAATATATTCCAGCTTTTAAGGAAATTAAAATCAATTATTTATTTATACAAAAAGTTGTTTTTTTTTTACTTTAAACTGAAAATCTTTGATAATTATGATTTTAAATATTTTGAAAGATTTACTTTAGAAAGAAGCCTATTTGGGGGGAATCTGATTATATCTATTGCAATGCTCTCAATAAAAACAATACCTAAATAACATATTTTAGAAGCATTATTATTGTTGTCATTGTTGTTGTTGCTATTGTTGTTATTGTTGTTGCTGTTATTATTATGTAAATAAGTCAATTATTTTATATAGTGCGATGTTTTCTATAAACTATAATATTTAAACAGCATTAAACTGTTGCACATGTGCTTTGGATTTTAAATATAGATGGCCATTCTATCTTTTCCAAAGACTTTATCATGTGGTTGAAGTGATTGCATTCATTCATTTTATATTTAAAATCCAAAGGGCATGTGCAACAGTTTAATGCTGTTTAAATATTATTATTATTATTATGATAATGGTGATGATGATGTTTCAAAGATAAACTTTATTAATGACTGAAAAAGGGTTACATGAATTACATAAAAAAAAAAGATCTTAGGTACAAGTTAATATGTGATATTACATATGCAATAAGGTTTTATAATCTTTCATGTGATAGAGAAAAAAATATGACTTACAGTAATTGAAAGAAAAATGATCATTACAGAACAAGATACATGTGTCAAATTGGTTTACATAGATTTTTTAAATGGGATCTTGAGAAACATATATGGAAGCACATGACAGTATGAGAAAAACATATATGGGTGTGTGGTTGGAGTTGCTGTTAGATTAATATATGATTGTATACAAATTGGGCCTATTTGGTGGGAAGGATTACAGTTTTCATGGGTGTCTTATTGTTCTTCTGTTACATACGTTGCATGTGAAAAACATGAGTTTTTAGATACAATTTGATACACAAGATTACATATGCAATGAGGTTTTACAATTTTGCTTATGATAAAAAAAGGTGATTTACAGTAGTTGGAAGAATAATAATTGTTGCATATCAAGATACATATGTCAAATTAGGTTTACATAAATTTAATAAAAGCATTAGGAAGGGTGAGTGGAGTTCATGTTCTTTTGGTATATGGCTGTACATAAATTGTGCTTATTATTTGGTGAGCACGATATAGGTGTCAAAGCTAAATCTTATTGTTTATGTACTGGCATTTACATTTCATTTGATATAGATTGGAAAGGGATATTGTAAAATTCTTTGAATCAGTGGGTGATGAGGTGGGTGCACTGGATTGCTATCAAATGGTGGAGTAATTATTCCAGAGTTTACTCTGGTGTGATATTGGAGTATGAGTTCATGTGTGATAGGCACATGAGCTGATTGAGATTTCAGAGAGGCAGGTAGAAGTAATATAGGTAGCAGTTTAAATCTGTGGCTGATATAATGATGGACTTGAAGAGGAAATGTCTTAAATGATGCCAAATATCCCCTGTGTCATATTAATAATAAATTTTGACAAATTGTTGTCAGTATCTCATATTCACATCAAATTGTTATTTTTATTATTATTTAGAAATCTTTAGTTCTCAAGTCCATTAGGCAATATTAAGGAATAATTAATAGTTTCTATCTTGCAAATAGCATTTATTGTTAACTATTATTTATGTAATACAATAACTGTATAACTTTTTTTATCACTTTTGCCTATTTTGAAATGTCACAGACATTTGAAAGAGTACTTCATAATAGGTTCATTTATAAACTTAAAATGCTGAGATTTAATCCTTATTTAGTTGAATGATTTGAAAATGAACAAAACTAAGTTTACTTTTTTTCCAAAACTATGATAGAGGTACAATTAGGAAAAGTAACTCTATTATTCTAATGATTTTATATGTGATATTGCTAAGAATATTATAAAAAGTAAAATACTTAATTATGCTTGTGATTGTAAATTATTTAAAAGAATTGATATTTATGAAAGATAATTTGAACATTTCAATGATTAGTTTAAATTAAATAATGTGAAAATAAATGTAAGCAAAATAAATAGTATTTCTTATACTAATAAAGTGAACAGATCTTTATATCATTATAAGATTGATAAAAATTCTATTATACATAATATTTTGTAAACAATTTACTTTTAATGCACATATAAAGTATATTATAAATAAAGCATATAAATAAATGGAATTTATCTTGAGATATGAAGTAGATCATTCCCCTGGTATTAAATACATGTTAAACTGTTCTCTTATTGTTTCCATTGTTAGAATATGGTTCTATTATATGGAATCAAGATTTACTTTAAATCTAGAGTTTATAATGTAGAGAAAAAGATTTATTACATTAATAAAGAAAAAAAATTTAAATGTTGGAATAATATTAACTGACAGAAGAATATTTAAAGACATGATAATGTTAAAAAAAAGTACTTGATGGAATGTTTAATATATGATGCATATCTAAGATAGAATTAAAACAGTCTACTCATTTGTTAAGAGAAATGCATACATTTAATATATAAAAAAGTAATAATTCACTTCTAAACAAATTTTCCATTAATCGATTGCAAAAATTTATTAATATATATATTGTAATTTTTTTTATTACTAATATTAAAATCTAATTAAACTGTAATTAAAAATATTTTTCTATGATATGTACATAATGTATATAATGTTTATTCTTATATTAATGTTGTAATTATTAATATTGTATTAATACCTACTTGTGAATTTCTGTTAAATCGGAAGTATTGGAATACACATAATAAATATTGAATTTAATTTTTATTACTATTATCATCATCATCATCATCATCATCATCATCATCATCATCATTATTATTATTATTATTATTATTATTATTATATTAAGATAAAATATTTGTTTATGCATTTTTCTGAAGATTTGTGACGATAGTTTATTAAGTGTGGTAATATATATATATATTATGTTGGACTATTTTTATCATTTATTATTAAATGTTGAATGTCTAGAAAATTTTGAACTTTATTTAAACTTTTCAAATACAAACAACTTCTTTGTTAGGGTATTATTACTAATAAGTTATTTGTATTTGACAAGTTTAAATGAAATTTAAAATTTTCTAATATTTAACATTTAATAATAGATGGTGAAATAGTCAATATACTATTACATGTTTATTTATGCCTATGTATAAATTTATTTATAGTAAGTTTATAATTATTTTACTGATATCAGTAATCTATACTTCTGATTATATCAATAAAAAAAATTCAGTTCATAAATTAATTAACTTAAGTTTTTCTTAATCATAATTTATAACAGTAGTTGACAAATCACAGATCATATATTATATTATAAAGACTGTGGTTTATTTTTGGCAAAGCAATCTATATCATGAAACCTTTATCCACCATTTTTAAGAGATTTAAAAAATAATCGATGGATATTAAAAAAATTTATAGAACCAGAAGTCATTAAAAATTAAATATAATAACAATTTCATGATTATTCATTGAAATGTACATAAAGTTAAACTCAGATTTCATATTCAAACATTCCACACATGTTATTTGCAAAACATATGTACATATAAATATAATTTTAATGTTACAATATAAACATATTTTTTAAAATGTGCAGGCAATATTAATTATAAGAACTGGATACAGTATAATATTTTTATGATAATGTTATTTATTAAAAAAGTAAACAATCCTGTTTATTTTTTATTTAACCAATAAAATATATATATTTAATATTTGTTTTAATTCAAGGTATGGAGTTTTGTATATTTCTAGCCAATCCAAAACTTTATAATAATGTTAACACATTTTTCCTCAATATTTTTATTTAGTTCTCGTATTGGTTCAAATGATAATACATGATTTAATCAGAAAGTAGTTGGTGTTTTTTAGATAGTTTGTATCTTAATTCTAAAAAATAATGAGATGGTTTATTACATAAACATATAGTAAAATCAAAAATGTTTTTGAAAAATTATAAATTATTTTATATTTTCCTTTGTTATTTATAATTAGATATTTATAAAAATGTAATTACTGAAATGTTAATTCAACAGTTAGAAACTATTAAAATATGTGTCTTTATAGTAATAGTTTTTTTGTCATTTCACATTAATAAAAACTATCTATGTCAACAAAGATTACAGAACAAAAACATTACTTCTATAGGCTGATTCCAGGACCAAAAGAATCTTGGAAAATGATAAAAAGAATAAACAATTCAATGAAATTTAGATAGATGGATAGATAGATAGATAGATAGATAGATAGATAGATAGATAGATAGATAGATAGATAGATAGATAGATAGATAGATAGATAGATAGATAGATAGATAGATAGATAGATAGATAGATAGATAGATAGATAGATAGATAGATAGATAGATAGATAGATAGATAGATAGATAGATGGATGGATGGATGGATGGATGGATGGATGGATGGATGGATGGATGGATGGATGGATGGATGGATGGATGGATAGATAGATAGATAGATAGATAGATAGATAGATAGACAGATAGATAGATAGATAGACAGACAGATAGACAGATAGATAGACAGACAGATAGACAGACAGACAGACAGATAGATAGACAGACAGATAGACAGACAGACAGACAGACAGACAGATAGATAGATAGATAGATAGATAGATAGATAGATAGACAGATAGATAGATAGACAGATAGATAGATAGATAGATAGATAGATAGATAGATAGATAGATAGATAGATAGATAGATAGATAGATAGATAGATAGATAGATACATAGATAGATAGATATAATTATTAAAATCCAGTCAACATTTAGAAAATCCCAACATCAATAACATTCAACAATTTCAAACTGTTGTCAAGGCAAGTTTTTTTAACAATAAAGGTGAAATCCCACCTTTATTAATGGTCTAATATATTTATATAGACACTAAAGATTGCAACTGGGCCACAGAGATTAAAATTCTTGATACAAAGAAGTTTAAATATACCTCTTTAAACAGGTAAATACAACCTATTCTGAATGCAGACTAATAAATAATCATTTATAACATTACCCACTGCAATTATAATTCTCAAATTGCACCCAAAGTATTACTTAAATGAGTTAAATGGGTTTGTAAGATTGCAACTTGAACATGGGGATTGAAATTATTGATACAAAGAGGTTTATTTAAGCTTTTTTGTATCAATAATTTTAATCTCTGTGGTCCAATTGCAAACTTTAGTGTCTATATAAATATATTACACCATTAATAAAGGTGGGATTCCACCTTTATTGTTAAAAAAGAGGTTGCCTTGACAAAAGTTTAAAATTGTTGATTATTATTGATATTGAGATTGACTAAGTGTTTGATAGGCTTTTAATAATTGCTTACAAACTCATTTAGCTTTTAGCATTATTACACTAATTATTTAAGTAATAATTTGGGTGCAATTTAAGAATTATAATTAAAGTTTGTAATGTTATAATTGACTATTTATTAATCTGGATTCAGAATAGGTTGTATTTACTTACTTAAAGAGATTTATTAAACTTCTTTGTATCAATAATTTCAATTTCTGTGATCAAGTTGCAATGTTGAGTCTATATAGTTTAAAGATTTGCAATCTTACTATAAACTGAGCACTGACTGTATATATGTGTGGAAGATGGTGATCTGGACCAACAGATGATTGCTGCTTCAGCATGAAATACATATACTGCATATCATTTATCTTTCTTATATGTGTGTGGTTATCTGTATCAGTTGTATAAAATAGATTGAATAGATATAGGAAGCTTGAAAGTTCGAGATCAAGTCATTTATAATTATATTAACTTTAGTATAGACAATATACATCTATTTAAATATTACATGTTCACCTTGTATTCTGCCCATCTCTCTTCTGTATAATTAAATGGATATGTTAAGGACTTATGTGTGAGGAGTCAGACTGACTTAAGGTCAACATAAGTATAACAATAATATTGGCATCAACAAGGGATTTGAGCATTCCATCCTCAGATTTTCAATGAAATAGATGACTGAAGAGTTGGAAACTGGAGAAGATTAAACTTTTCCATTGAAGTTTAAATATTTGCTATCTTAATATAAACTGAGCTTTGATTGTATATATGTGTTGGAGATGGTGATCTGGGCCAACTGATAAGTGCTGGTTCAGCACAAAATACTTATATTGGAGATCATTTATCTTTTTCATATGTATGTGGTCATGTGTATCAGTTGTATAGATATAGAGTGGATAGATATAGCAAGCTTGAAAGTTCAAGTTCTTTATATATATATATATATATATATATATATATATATATATATATATATATATATATAGATATATATATATATATATATATATATATATATATATTGTAGAACATTGATTTCTTTTACCATCTCTCCATAGTAGTGATTAGCAACAAAAAAGATATTTTTGCCAAGCTTGTAAGCTTACATATAGTGAAATTTATATTGATCAACCTTGAAGATAAGAGCATAAATAGAAACTCCTGGTTTAAAGAATAGATAAAAAATTGTTTATGAACTATCTTCAATGTTTTTTTTTCTGTAATTTCAGATTTGTTTTCAAGCATTACTAGCAGCTGAAAACTTTAACATAGTTTGCCAAATTTCTCTTTACTCACATCTAAAAAATTTCCCCAAATGTTATATCCAAAATCAGAACACAAGTGGATTCCATTAATTTATTTTAAGCAGACTCAACATAGAAATTTCTGTTCTTTGGGTTCCTAAGTCAAACTGTAAACACATTATTTTTGACCTATAGATTATGTTTTTATGTAGTTGTTATATAATTTACTTTCATTTCACACTCCTGATTTTTTACAATGAATCCAAATCTCTTGTAATGTTTATTTTTATAATTTTTTTTTTTTTATTTTCTTATGCTAATGTTTTTACACTAATGTCAACAGCACTTATATAAATGTCTTAAGATATCAGAGTGATAGATAAAACTTGTTTTCCATTTTAAAAGGTAAAAAGCTTAATGTTTAAGTTGATAGTAATAACTATTGATTAGATAAATGTACAAATTATTTGAAACTTTTAATAAATATTAAATTTTAAGCAAACAAAATAAAACTGAACAAAAAAGGGATACACTTTTGATCTACAATATATATATATATATTTCATATGTCAAAGCATTGGCAGGGGAAGCGAAACTATGACAACTGTCTACAAGCAACTGCTTGCTTGCAAGGAGGCTATGCTGACCTCTCAGCTACCAACGCTTGACTGAGCAATTGTTTGCTTGCAAGGCGGCTGTGCTGACCTCTCAGCTACCAACACTTGACTAATCTACAGTATATTTGTTATTAATTTCAACAAAATATCGCATGACTATCACGTGATTTCAGCCTACTCATTTCTGTTTCAGCATCATACTTACTATTACTAATATCCACCCACCCCCACATCTTCTCCCTTTTTTAAGGTTATATTTTTACACTTTCTAATGCTTTGAGTTAAACAGTAATTTATTTTAATCAAATCAAATGCTTTTTTGTAGAATATTTAAACTTTTATTACTGAACTGCAATTTTAATATAAAATCATGGCAGATAATTTTCTATATAATGATTGCCAGAAAACAAAATACAGAATCTATATTCTTCAAATATTTTATGCTAAATATTAACAGAAACCTAATAAATATCAAGAATTAATTCTGGGCTTATTTAAAAATAAAAAGATGGAATGGAGATGCTCACAGTTTAAAAAAAAAAAATTGTTAGATATAAGAAAATATTCCAAAAACACATTGCTGAACCTTTACTAATGTACATTTATACATTAAACAATACTTTTATATGTGAGTTATAGAGTAGAAGATTGTGCAAGTACTCCAAAATCAAACAACCTTTCTATTTTTTGTAAAATTCTTGTTAAATTTTTAAATAATAATCTTAACTAAAATATGTCTTACTATAAAATACTGAGTATTATTCATTTTTTAAATAAGCCCCTTTTTTATTGTTCCAATTTCTTTATTGTTTCACTTTGTTCCAATCATTATCAATAATTAGTACATAAATATTTTTAGTTGGGGGACAAAGTAAAAACAAACTTTGATAGTTAATAATTAATTAATAATGTCTATTATAATCTTCAAGATTTAGAAAAACCTTACAATGACTATTTAAGATTATCTATGGATTTCCATGAATTGAAAACCAAAACTGTTTATATTTGTAAAGTTAGAAAAAATATATAGAGAAACCGATATGAAAAGTGGATATGTATTATAAATATTGGAAGCCCAAAGAAAGTGGTATTTTTTATAAATAAAATATAAAAGTATAACATGTAACAGGCAGAGATGCAAGATTAGTTATTCTACTTAATAAAAAGATATCAAATACAGATAATTTAGCTTAGGGACCCAACAACTTCTAATTCTAATAATAATTAAAAAAACAGACATTTATTGATATATATTATTAAAGGGAGGTTGTCTTGGCAACAGTTTGAGATTGCTGATTGTTATTGATATTGGGGTTCTCTAAGTGTTGACTAGTTTTAATGATTGTATATGTATATATAGAGAGAGAGATAAATGGTTTTGATAAAGATAAAGAACATTTTTAATTTGACAGAGGAGATTTCACTATTAAAATTAGAAATTTATAGAACGATGAAATAAATTTGATTATGGGTTTAAATATGAAAGAAGTCAAAAGGGTTCATAAATTTTCTGCATGGTGAATGGACTGGAATCAACTAAATGAAGACACAGAAAAATTGGATTGTATTTTGACTTGCAGAAAATTTACAATTCAAGACTGTACATGCTTAATAGACACCGTACAATAATAATCAGCAATTAATTAAATGCAAAATAGATAGTAAATCTAGAGAGACAAAGCTATTAAAAAAGACAAAATTAACAGTTGCTACTTCCTAATCTTCATAAATACTACAATAAGTTTAAACAAAAATTTGAAAATTATTTTAAAAATATTAAAACTTTAAAAAAGCAGCAATTCATCAATAAAATTTTAACTCGGACAGCAATGTAAAAAGAAGAAACATGAAAATATTAAAAATAAACCATTTAGGATCATTAAGTATTTGGAACTCTGTTGTGTCTATTCATGCTTTTACTAGAATGAGCACTAAAAAGAAACTACTAATAATTTATTAAAATAAATGCAACAAGATCAGGTGTATGAATAAATATTTAATTTATAAAGAAAATATTTAATTATAATTGTACATTTAATGAAATATTATAAACCAAAATTATATATATATATATATATATATATATATATAATACAATATATATATATATATATATATATATATATATATATATATATTGTAGCAGTATAAAACTGGGGATGGGGTGATAGAAGATTTATTATGCCCTATGAATTGAGGTGTCAAATTGTAACAATATGAAAGGACCATAATGGGTGAGAGGGTGGTCTTTCTTACTTAATATTCTTATGAATTTTCAGTATGTCAAATCATAACTGACAGGATGCTTAGATATATTCTCTTATTCAAATGCACCACATCGAAATTGTAACAGTATAATTAGGCAATAAACAAATAAAAAAACAGAAACTTCATTATTTATGTCAAGTTCTACTGATAATTCATATGAGGAATAATATAGCTCATACAATAATATCTCACAACTAAATAAGTCACACTTCTAATAATAATAAAAAACAATATGTCCAAGTTTATTATTTCTGTACACTGTAAATCTCTAATTTCAGTGTTTTACATTAAAACACACCAATGAGACTTCAGACCACCTGTTGAATATGGTATAAAAACAAATGAAATATTTTATTGAATCTATATTATATTTGAAAATCAAATAGTTACAGAGAATTCATTTAACATCTTAATTCTTTAATATTCTGTAATAATAAATAAACATTAACGCTTGAATAGGTAATCAAATTAGCAATTCAATATTCTCAGGGTAAATAGTTAAATTAATTAAATCCAGCATTGTACTATGACCCACACATATAGACATGTGATGTAGTTTTAAATATAAAAATATTACATGAAGTTAAATTTTAAATAAAACAATTGATTTATCTTTTATTTGTATATATTTGAGAGTGGCACCAATAAAATAAAATAACAAAGCAAGAATATCCATTTCATCACATAGGTTTCTCGATTTATAGAGCTTATGTTGAGTAATATTTGTTATTGACATCTTTGTTTAAATTGCATTTATCTCGAAAATGAAAACTATCTATGTCAAAGGACTAAAAAAAACCTTAATAATAATTATAGCATAATAAAAAAAAAAAAAATAATAATAATAATAATAATAATAATAATAATAATAATAATAATAATAATAATAATAATAATAATAATAATAATAATAATAATAATAATAATAATAATAATAATAATAATAATAATAATAATAATAATAATAATAATAATAATAATAATAATAATAATAATAATAATAATAATAATAATAATAATAATAATAATAATAATAATAATAATAATAATAATACAATTTATTAACACTCAAGTAATTTGAGATCAGAGATTCATTCTTTGAGGAGAATTAAATTACCTCCTCAAATAAAATAAAATAAAGTTTTTTTTTTTTCAAAATTATACTATGTATCTATGTTTTATTGAACTACATTTCCTCTTTATGAGACACTTATAAAGACAAGTTGCACTTAGAATACTCCCTATTATTTAGCGATACACCTTTAAGTATGGCAAAAGCACTAATATATCTATCTATATGATGCTTAACTTTATAAAGACTAGTAGTGGCTCTAATAAATATGTTTTGTAACAAACACTTAAAATGACTATCTGGATCTCTAGGGCTATGCATATATATTTGTATATATATATAAAAATGAAATACTGTAATAGCAAATCCATCCTTCAAATGTACCTCATGATTAAGGGATGATCGCAAAATTATATGCGATTGAAAATATACACCTCCCTAGTAATAATAATAAAAACATTTAAAGCAGTCTTCATTTTGATACAAATGCCAATAAAGATTTCACCTAATGCTATATGATAAATATATGCCATATAGTAAGTATAATTGTATGTTTTATAAATCATCTAATATAGTTATAAAAAAAATCAATACCTGTTAATGTACTTCAGTCTTTTCATCAAGATACTAAAGAAATAAAAAAAATATAACACAAAATGGAAAATATGTATATACAGTACGTCAGTTTAAAACCTCAATTATAATCTATCGATGGACCTTCTCTTATAATTTTATTTTATTAATAAGATAGACAATTATTTTAAGAGTCTATGTTTCGTTCTTGATGCTTAAACTTTGTGCAAATGGCTGACAAAGTCTTTTATTGAAGAATGTATGAATTTAAAAGAATTCAGTTAATTTCAAAATATTATTTGGATGGACTCTTAAGATTAATTGAAGTGTTAGAAAATACTTCTTAAATCATAATGTTGGTTCCTTTCTCTAGGCGAAAATATCTAGTTGTTTAATATGATTTTCTTTGACATATGCATGCTTGCTAATGATCTTTCATTTGATGTGAATCATCAGATACAAACAAAGAGAGAGCAAAACCCAGGATTATCGGCTTACACATCTCACTATCCATGTCCAGTTTAAAGTTAAAAAAAATTCAGATGAATAAGGCAAAATTAATAAGAACAAAACTTTGCTGGCCTACACATATGCCAAAAAAGAATCAAAATGTTATCTTCATGATCCTCGCATGCCTTTCCCTTTTATTAAATAAACGATCTTCATGGCATTTTTAGATTTACAGCTTCTTGAGGAATATTCTGTTCAACTCTTATTGTTAATTATTAAATTAACACACTTATTGACAATAATTCTTTCAACTTTCTTTTCGAACATTTTAAAGGTGTATTGTTTTTAATTACATAATGAATAATGTATTGTTGACATTAATAAAATAATAATAATAATACAGATAATTTAAAAATACAAACAATTTAAAAATAAATAAATAAATAAAAATACATATATATATATATAAATCACAAATCCCTTTTTTTTATTTTGCAAATAAATAAATTTATACATATACTTTTAACTTATTCTGCTATTAACACTGTCTCTAATATAATTTTAATATAATTCATTTATCTACCCTTTATTCATCATTACCATTGCTTTCTCAATAATCCTAAATAAATATTAACCTTAGATGTGTCAAATAAAAAGACGAGTGGAAAATGAGAATTGAAACCTTTTATACGCATATATATTAAAAGATTGCAACATGCATCAAATGCATAACTATATAAATAAACATATGCTAATAGATCAAGAGATGCTTATTTTTTTGGTAATCAATAATTCAGAATCTTACAAATAGTAAAGAAAACATTTTTTCTTTCTTTCATCATATATATATATATATGAAAAACAAACACAAGTTTTATATACGTAAAACCTGCTATCGCTTTACCAAGACCTCCAAAACAAGCGTATTTTGTTTACATAAACGTCAGAGTCAATATTCACTGTCTCTTTCCTTTCAGATCAGCTGATTTCAAGCTGATTTACTCTCATCAGTGAAGGATAGGAGTTAGAAACTAGACATAAACACTAACTCCAAGCGATTATGTGTTTCTATCAGTTTGCAAGCATGAATTTTTTAGACACGTAAATGTCTTCAAACTCAGCCTATCAAACCAGATAGCTATATGGGTCTGATATCAGTTCAGTTTCTCCACATAGTCAAAGCTACTGCAATCTATATCATTGCAAGAAAACTTTAAAGGTACATTTATGAAAAACAAACACAAGTTTTATATACGTAAAACCTGCTATCGCTTGTATTAATGATCAATAGATGGAGCTTTACCAAGACCTCCAAAACAAGCGTATATATATATATATCATAATTAACCGTGAGAATCGAGTCATCCAATCCTTCCAACATATAAGTAAGAACAATTATTAATTTATAGAGAACACAATCTGTAAATATACAAAAATAATTATACAGACCAAGTCAGCTTTTAATAATACTGGTTTAGTTGGTATCTTCAATCATATAGATAACTGAATCATGGTTTCATCTTATTCTTTTTGCTTCTAAGTAGTTCCTCAATATCCTTCTGGAATTTTTTGTGCATATTTTTATAATTTGGATGTCATGTGTTCTCTGGAATTTGTGCACTATTTATTTGTATATTTGTTTCCAATCTTTATCAGTGTATCTGGTATGTGGAGTTCACTAATCCTTTTTAATGAGTTATTTTATGTCTAATCTATTTTTGAAACTTACTTATCTTTAATCTTTTAAGTTACAGCTTGAATTTTGCTGGTTTTTTTTTTTTTAAAATTATTGTTTGTTTACAATTAATATATTTACAATAAAAATTATAGCGATGAATATATATAATATTTGCAATTACTCTTTTGAAGGAACTATTGCTATAAATAAATAATCTTCCTTGTAGCCACAGCATTTGATAAGATTAACTCCTGTAACTGAAGTTGTTCACAATAATTCTCTATATAATAACATGGGGTCAAATAAGAAGTAATTGTTTTATTATTGCATAAATTATTAAGTACTAATAAATATTTATAATCATGACAGACACAAATAAATCATGGTTCTTATTCCCAGGAGGCTGTAAAGTCACCAGCCAAGGCAGAAACTGGTGGTTAAAAGTAGAGGATGCTAAAAATCCCCTAATTGCAAACACAGGCTGCCATTTGATGATGTCTTTTTATTCAGATCCCTTTCAAGTGAAGGAATATTGCAAGAATTAGAAGAACTGTAAATGGAAAATTATTGGACTTTGTGAAGTTAGAAGGAAAAGAGAAAAAAACTATTGATTTAAACAGTGAACATGTACTGTACTATAAAGGCACAAATATTGAAAGTACAAATGGAATAGAATTTATTTATTATAAATAAAAAGTGGAAGATTAACATTATGGAGATTGATGGTCAGACAGAGTGACAAGATTAGTTATTCAACTTAATAGCAGATACCAGATGCAAACAATTAAGGTTTATGTCCAACAAGTTCTCATAATGATGAAGTAGTAGAGGTTTTTATATGGATGTACAAAGGCCTTTTGTTCAAACCAAACAACATTTTAAAATTGTTATGGAAGGTTTTAATGCTAAAATTGGTAAACAACTGAAAGATGAGAGTTGCTGTAAATAAATTTGGTTATGATGATAGAAATGAGAGAGGACATAGACTTGTCGAGTTTGTGGGGAAAAAAAACCTTTATAGTATGAATTCTTTTTTTGAGAAAAATATTAAATGGAAATGGACATGGAAGCATCATGCACAGTCAATTGGATTATATTTTGACTAACAGAAGATACATATTTCAAGATTATAATGTTCTTAATAAATTCAACACAGGAAGTGATCATTGTTTCATGAGATATAAGATACATGTTAATGCAAAATGAGAGAGACAAAAATTATTTAAAAAAATAATATTCACAGTTGATATTTATAATCTTCAGAAACACTGTAATAAATTTAAATTAGAACATGCAATTTTTGAACATGATTCAGATTTGAATGAAATCAATAGGAAAATAACTGATATACTTTTAAAAATTGCAACAAAGATAGCTGGTGGAAAAAAATGATAATTGCTCAGTAAAATTTTTACTGAGATTATAGAATTTATGAAGAAAAGAATGAATATGAAAACATATAAAAATGATACATTAAGAAGGTTTGATATCTCAAATTTTGTACAATGGTATGAAAAAAGTTGATAATGATATAAGATAATATAATTGTGAACTAGCAAGGAAAGTTTTAGAAAAAAAACTCTCTAGAATGTAAACAACATTTTTGTAGTGGTGAGAAACTTATTTCTGCAATAAGAAAAAGATGGACTTATTACTAAAAAGAGGGATGATATCTTGAAATGTAGAAGAGTTCTATCAAGAATTATGTAGTCATAAGAAACAAGGAAAAGTACTTCCTCTAACTATCATATTTTCTGAATTGTTCAGGATTTTAAATGAAGAAGTGAGACATGCAATTAATTTTTTAAAGAAGAGAAAAGCTCCAGGTAATGATGGAATTATAAATGATATTCTAAAACAATCAGATGAAGAAGTAGAAAAACTTTTGTCAAAGTTTTGGACAAAGTTATATACCAAATGTCTAATTCATAAATATATACCAGATGATTGTAAGACTGCAGTATTAATATTTAAAAAAAAGGTGATAATGAAGATATTAGAAATTACAGGCCTGTCAGTATTTTATCAGTTTTATAGAAAAATTTTACCAAAATAATAACAACTCATATACAGAGGACTTTGGATTCCAAACATCCAAAAGAACAAGATGGATTTAAAAGTTTTTTTACTGCACTGAATTATATCCTAATATTGAGAGAAGTTATAAAAAGGACCATTGAAAATGAGTCGCCATTATGCTTTGGATTAATAGATTATGAAAAGGCATTTGATTCTATAAGCATTTTTTCTGTAATTAAAGCATTGGATTATCAAGATATAGACCCAGGATATTATCATATTCTGAATAATATTTATAAAAATGTAACAGTAACAATTAAATTACATAATATACTAGGAAAATTGACATTGAGAAGGGTGTACAACAGGATGACTCCATATCTCAAAACTTTTTACAGCTGTGCTGCAAGAAATATTTTGTGGATTAAAATGGGAAACTAAAGGAGTAAAAGTAAATGGAGATTATTTAAGTCATTTAGATTTTGCAGATGATGTAACTGTTTTTTCAAATAATGCTTTAGAGCTTAGGTAAATGTTGCAAGAGTTATCAGATGAAAGTAAGAAAGTAGGACTATTAGGTAAACATTAGAAAGACTAAAATAATGTTCAATGAATTTTCTCAAAAGATGAAAATAAAGATTGATTATGATTAGTTAGAAGAATTTAACAACTACAAATACCTTTGTTGGATTATTACTACAGAGGGAAATAATTGATGAAATTAATCTTAGAATTAAACTTGTTTGGAGTGCTTTTGGTAGAAATAACTTAATATTAAAAGAAAATATTCCTATGTGTTTGAAAAAGAAAGGTTTATAATAAATGTGTTTTACCAGTTCTTACTTATAAATCTGAGACTTAGACACTTAACAAAAGAGCAATACAAAAACTTCAGACCGCTAATGGATAGATGCACATTAGGAATTATAATAAGGGATTGAAAATGAAATACATGAGTAAAAAACAGTTGTTACTAACATTGTTGAAAAGAATTAAGAGGCCAAAATTGAATTGAGCTGGACATATTGCTAGAAGATATAATAATGGGTGGACAATTAAAATCTTAAATCACAATATGAGATGGATGGATAAAATAAGGAAGTGTGTAGAGTGGTGTGGAGAAAAGAAGCTAGAGATTGGAGAAGATGCATTGAATGTGGAGAGACCTTCATCCTGCAGTGGAGTGATAATGATTAAAAATGATGATGACTGTGATTATTGAGCAGCTTAATTACTTATAACAACAGTCACTTCAAAAAAGCATACACACACATATATATATAAAGAAATGTTTAATTAAACAAAAACATATGCATGTTTTACCTTATGATTTTTTAACATAATTCTTGTACACAATATACAAATACGTAATTTTGAAATATTAAAGAAAAATATGATAGAAACAAAAGACGGAAAAATGTAAAACATTTAGCGTTGGTGGCCTTGTGGTTAGCATAGCTGCCTTCCAAGTAGCTGGCCCGGGTTTGCTTTCTGATTAAAGCTTTGACATATGAAGAAAAAAAAAGAAAATTTTTTTAACAATAGGAGGAAAAATAGGCACTGCAAAAAAAAAATATATCATGAACTATGTGGAAAAAATAACAAAGAGCTATACACTAAAAAAAAAAAATAGTTCCTATAATTAAAAGAAATCTGAAAAAAAATTTTTTTTAAAAAAAAAAGATGACTCGGGTAATCAAATTTATGGAAAACTGAAAATTTCTACAAAACGATTATGATTTTTTAAAAGAAGCACATGAAAAAATTTAGAAATTGTTAGCGAAGATATATGACAAATGTTTAAAAAATAAAAATATACTAGATGATTAAAAGAAAGTAATAAGTGAAAATAAAGCTGATAGAAATTTCACATTTATTAAGTTTTTATTATTTCTATATTTATTAAGATTATAACAACACTCCACAGAGAATTTTGGACTCAGACTTTTGATTCAAACCTACTAAAAGAACATATTATAGTTAAAAGTGATGACAGCATAGTAGATCATATTTAAGAATAAAAAAATAAAAAAATTTGTAAAGAACATAAAAATGTCACTGTATTGCATGTGTAGTTTATAAAATTCATAATTTATTGTCAAATTATAAAAATGTAGCAATATTGATTAAAGTGCATTGTGGCCCTAAAAAGATTAACATTAAAGTGAATATACAGCAGGATAATTATATAATTTTTTTCCCCATCATTTTACATGATATACTGTGTGGACAAAAATGGGAAGCTAATAGAATAAAAAATAAATGGAGATGACTTCAGTTATCTAAATTTTTAAGATGATGTGTTTGCTTTACAATTAATCCTTCAGGATTCAAAAATATTACAAGACTTATCAAACAAAAAGAAAAGTGGGAAAGCAGAACTAGATATAAATTAGGTAAACAAAGTAGTGATCAACTGGTTTTTTTTGTAAAAAATAAATAAATAAATTTGACTACAATGAATTTAAAAAACAGTTATAAATACCATGGTTTTTAAAATAAAATCTTAATAAATGAAATTATTTGTAAATTAAACAAAGTATTTTTGATAAGTCAAGCATTGGTGGCCAAGTGGTTAGCATAGCTGCCTTTCAAGCAACTGTCCCGGGTTTGCTTCCCTGTCAACACATTTGACATATGAAAAAAGTATTTTTGATAATAAAAAAGATAACTTAATATTAAAAGTATATATGTTTATATGACTTTAAAAAATGTTTAAGAAATTATTTATGCTTAATCGCTACAAGCAAGCTTGAATGCTTAATAAAAAAGTAAATAGAAAGGTTGAGGAAATACAATGAAATATTGAGGGTTAAACCACTAAACATCTCATGATCACTATTTCTTATGCTAGCACATTACTGTTATTAAAACAGGCAAAAATCGCCATATAGCACTGAGTGGCACTACTATATATGGAGAAATATTGAGGGATTTATATTTGGAATTACAAAGAGAAATTAAAATAAAATATATGGATGAGAGAATAAATATCTATCACTGACATCACAAAAAATATTTAAAGGCTGAAATAAAAAATGTGCAGAGTAATAATAAGTAAAATATTAAAGTCCCTTAACTATATATGAAAAGAATGTATAAAATCTAGACTATATCATATTGTGCTAGAAAAATTAAATTTAATGAGATCTTTATTCTGCAGTGAATTGATAATGCAAAAAATGATGATGATGGTGATAGCTTTATTTTAATTAAATATGCCTATAAATCATTATTTACTAGTTATATATTGTGTGCATCATGAACCAAGCTTAAATACTGGGTCTGGAGTAGATAGTTTTTGTCATTATTATCTAATTTAATTTTTACCAAGATATTTTTTACATATACTTATAAGAGTATAAACCAAATTTGGAAATGCTAAATTGGCATCTATATAAACAATTTTTTTCATCAAAGCTTACTTTATTATGCATAATAAACAATTTTTAATTTAGACATTACAACAAAATTACCATCAATAAGCTCTTCCAATATGATCATTTCAGGATTTATAAATATATCTCTCAGCAATGGCTTGCAGAGCCATCTATAAATATATCAATAAAATGTGCAAAACTTTTTGTATACCAAACTTCAGATCATATAGGTATAGTAGCATGAAATAATTATGATATGCTTTTCTTAAATTTGGAATTATGATATGCTTTTTTTAAATCTGGGCTGGTCTTGTAGATGAGGTGATGAAACAACTACATCAGGTGCCAAATTAAGATAGGTATTAAAATGAGACATTATATTTAAATATATATATATATTATACATATCCACTCCCCTCCAATTACATTCATTGCTTTGCTATGTAGATCATTTCAAATAGACTTTTTCAATAATTTTAAAATGTGCAAGTTTTAAGATTTGCCTTAGGCGTCAAAATTGATTAGCCAGTCCCTATCTTAAATATTCATCTTTTTTTTTTTTACATTATGATATATGGTCTAATAAAAAACAATTTATCTTAATAATGACCGACATAATTGTAAATTTTTAATTACTGTAATCTATTTGTGTCTACTTTATTTTTATAGCTGCTTAAGCCTCGTTTTTATGACTTTCAACATTTTTTTTTTTAGCTCTTGTTTTCAAAGATTCCTTGACATCCTTTGTCGTAAAAAGATTCATCGACAATTGATGAAGGATTAAAACTTAAGAAAGATTTAGGAACAAAAAAATGAAAAGATCGTTTCATACTTTTTGGGACAGAAAAGGTTAAAATTAATAAAAAAAATGAAATAAATTTTATTCATACATCGGTTTATACAATATTATTTATAAATGTATTATATTAATGTATTTTAATAGAAAAAAAAGAAAACCATGTTTTTTTCTGCCTAAACAAATATTAAAATTTAATATAAAAATAAATGCTTAATGAAAAAGGTGATTTAACAAAAATACAAAAATAAATAAATCATAAATACTTTTAACATTTCAAATAATAAGCTTAAAATTACTAGTAATTTAAATTTTTATAATTTGAAGATTTTCTAACAGAAAATTAATACTTTATTTCATAACAATTACTTTGTAAAAAGCTTACTTCAGTCGGAATGTAATTTCTCAAGAGACCAAAAGAATTTACATCCAATATTTAAATTTTATTGTATTCAGAAATTTGCAGCTGATAAATATTTTACTTTAAATTTATTTTTATTATATATAAAAATAAAAATAAATCGAGCTTATAATAAAATTTTTACAACTCTGATGCAAATATACTCATTAAAGTTTATATAGTTTTAAAAAACTAGAATAATTTGATTTTTACCAAAACAGCATGACGAATACGTTATTTGTATTATCTGATTGCTTTCTTCCCAACTATATATAATATAAAAAAAATAAACAAAAGTCATAAGTATAGAAAAAAGATTCCCCAAATAAGATATTGCAAACTGCAATTTAAAAAAAAAAATGAGAACTTGAGATTTAATGATTACTTTCCACTAAATTATACACATGATATAAAGATTTTCAAAGCAAGCTTATTATTTTTCCAGTTAGTCTATGCTTATCCAGCTAGCAATTCAATTATTCATCAAAAATGAATGTCTAGTTATTATTACCTAAACGGAAATAAATACAAACAAACCAAATCCACCAAAAGTCTCATCAGCTTGCCTTTTAATGGTCTGATAAGTAATTCATAACCCAAATATTAATGTGTGGGAATATCTTTACTTACAATGGGTTATGTAAATATTTTACCTAACTCACACATATACTCCAAAAATCTAATTGATTAAAAGAGTTTATAATAACTAAGCAATTAATTAGTTAAGAAGTAGTTATAACATAAAAGAAAAATATAACATCAATTAATGTCATTGAATTATAGAATATGTGCTTATATTATAAATATATACAAAAATCCTAATTATTTTTTAAATAAGTAAACCATGTATTTTAATAGTCCTAGATACTATTTAGGCTAATTTTCTAACTTTTTAAGAATTACAATTTTCCAATTATTTCATAAAAATATAAATTTAAAAATAAAAATTGTTCTTAAAGATAATATTTCAATTTTGCAAACATAGAAAAAAGATAAATTGAAATATATAGCCAAAACAATAACTTTTGTTGTTTTGCAATTACTGAAAAAATTATATATGGAATGAAATAAAATTTATTTGAATTTTATTTCTAATATGCAAACAAATTTTTGAAAGCCTGTATAAAGCAATAAATTTTTTTTTAAATTCCATTGTTAGATATTTTTAAAAATGACAAAAAATAACAGCTGTATGATCATAGAAGTTGTTCTTTTTAAGCAAATCATAACTTCTTATTTTATAATATAATCTTCAATAACTTCTCTTCAAAGTGTCAAAAGAGTGGAATGTGGTTATTATATGTCATAACTTCTTATTTTATGTTATGTTTTTTTAGTTGTAATTCTAACAAAAAAATTTGATTAAAATCTGAATCTAATCATCATATTTTTAATAAAAATTAGATATTTCACAAATATTTTGCAAAAATAATTATAAATATATAAACAAACTATGGAAAATGTACGATTTAATTTTGAGATTTGAATAAAAATCAAATTCTTGCAAGCACAGTGATTATTAAAAAAGCAAGGAAACTCCCAATCACAAAAATTTTTGGTTTTTTTCATATTAGGTTGTCTATATAATACTGTTATCTTGAAAAAGAATTTAATTAATAAATCAATTTATATATATATTAAATTCCAGTTTTTACCATCAAATAAATAGAGACCCAGTCAATGAATGCTACTATCACAAAAGACTAAATTTAAGTCAAGCAACTGAAAAACTATTAGTCCATACTGAAGTAAACATTGCACAATTAATGAAGAGTTAATACATTGTTTAGTGCATAATGAATATATATGATTTCTTCAGTAAAGAGATAGTGTAAATTTCCAAATATTTTTTTCTAGCAATTAGAAAATGAGAGGCATAAATTCTTAGATACAATAAAAATCATGAACTAAGATTTAAAAGTATTTCTGCATAGAAACAAAAGATTGATTATATACAAATCAGATTGAAAAAGATTGGAATCTACACTAAACTTCTTATTCATATCAGTTATAATGTATATAAAGTGAAATGCATACAAGTACAATGCTAAATTTGGGTTTTATTTACACTATATCTACATTTCAACACCATAGACTCAAATATATTTGTGGTGATGACTATAATGTTGGTTGACATTCTTTAATCAATTTTAATGGGCTTCTAAATAATTCAAAAATGAGCTTAATGCAAAAAGTAAATTCCTTATAAAGTTGGAAATATTGTAGTCTTGGATGTTATTCAATCTATGATGGTGACAGATTAGAATCAGTTTGCATAACAAGATTGACCCTGATTTTAGTACACTTTCAAATTCAATAGAATGAATATAGTATTTGAGGAAAATGATTACCATGGACATAACTAATTCAAGACACATTCTCAACTAATACTCCAATAGCATCCAATAAAATCAATGTTGAAATCTTAATGATTAATATGATATATTCTAATTTATTCTTATTTTAATACTAGTCTTATGTGTGGTATGGAGGTGCTAAATGCCCCATGTGATAATTTTGAATTTGAAATTAAATTTTACTTTATATCACAATTGGATTTGATAATTTACATTTTTTAAACAAGTATCTAAATGAAAATCATTACCAAATAATTTAAAAGATTTCATCATTCTTTAATCCATTTGTCTCTTTTCCTTTCTAAATTATATAAAGAAGTTTCTTTTATACAATCTTATTTTCACTTCTAATTTTTATTATAATCTTTTATATAAGATACATTTTTTTTTTCCAAAAAAACATTATTACTAAAAGTTAAGCATATAACAGTAATCTTCTTTCACTCCCTCAATTATTCAAAATATTACATATATCTTGTGAGACTTTTTATAATTATATTTTATGTCAGTTACTTACTTATTAATTAAATATATGGTCAGTCATTTTTAACTATTGTATTTTAAAATCTTTTGAGATTTCATATATTTTTTATATATTTGGGAAAAATACCTTTTTTTAACACTTCAGCATCCGAGATTGATATTACAAACATAAATATGAAGGGCAAAGCAGACATATATACATATTTAAATTATATGTCAAAACTAAAATATATGAATTTGTAAGTGATAAAAGAATATTATTTAGTTTATGAAATGAAATAGGAATAATACATATCAATAGCATGTCCCTTATGAGTATAAGGAAAGCATTTCTTTTATTTAATAATTACATCTTCTTTATATAACATTTTTATACTTATAATATTATATATGTTTTCCCAATTTTTTTTTTAAATAATGACAAAATCAAGCATTTAAATATTAATTTCTTTTCATAAAAATTACAAAATCAAGCATTTATTTATTCTAGTTCATTATTGAATATTATGCTTCATGTCATATAGTATAAAATAGTTATATCATTGTTTGGCAGCATAATATTACATTAGTTCAAAAATAATGCAACTTTTAAATTAAATTCATAAATACAGTATAAAATTATGCCAGAAGTGGCATAATAGTGATTCAAAGATATTTGTAACAGTTTATCTAGCATATTTTCCATTCCCTGAATATCTATTATATGCTGTACAATAAATTTGTCATTATCATTCAAGTATTATTAAAATATTTTTATTAATGTTATCACAGATATGTAAGGTAAGAATAATATTTCAATATGCTTTTTACTTTATAATGTACATATTTTTATTATAGATATTGTAATGATACATAATGAGAGGAGTTTATATGGGCAGTATGATATAAATAAGCATTAATAAATTAATATGGATGTAGAAAATGAGCAAAGAATCAGCATCAAAAATTAATATAATTCATAAAAAGAGAATATTATTAGCCATAATCATTATTCTATAGTCAACATTTAGCAAAACTAAAAATATTTTAATTAAACAAAAATTATTTCTTAATCTTCTACATAAAACAATATATAATATTAACTCTCTAATTAATGTGTATTGCAAGAAAAAAACATTTTTTAGACAAAATATCCTTTTTTCTTTATTATATTCAAAATTAAGATTTTTGTCAAAATCAGAAAGAAGTCAAAATATTTTCATTAAATAGACACTTTTTGTATTTGATTTAAATAATATAGTATTTCAAGCAAATATCAAAAAATATGATTATTTAATCAATATTTAATCTATTCCAAAGTTTATTTTAAATAATTATATACATAAATTTTAGCTCTATTCGTTTATTCTTTTCCTTTTAAGCTTTAAATATATGTGTATACACATACTACAAAGTGCCCATAAAACCAATCCATCTCAATATATAAATTATAATTATTGTATTTTTTTGAAATCAAGAAATCTATTGGTTTTTTTTATTATCAATATCATTTATATTTCTGAGTTTTGTTGATTTAAAAAACAACAATAAAGACTAAACAATAAGTTTAAATAAAAAAATTAAAATCTAAATTCAACATTTCAGTATTAACTATCGTGATACAATATTTTGGGTAACACAATGTAAAGATATGTGTCTTTTTTTAAGGAAAAACAAATTTATAGAATCCAGCTTTTAAAGATTTTAATTATTTGTTTCAAGCTCATATAAACATCATTTTAATCACCTAAATGCAACCTTTCATTTAAAACAGCTGGGGATTTTTTGTATTTTCATTCACAATAAACAATTAAATTATTACTCTACTTAATCTCACCACATGACATTGGTAATTATTGCACCTAATTATATACTGATGAATTGCTGAATGAAAGAAAAAATTATTTTCACATATATTTATTAGCACCCAAATTTTTTTCTATTTCTGTTGAAATAAAATTGACACCTGAAAGAATTTTTTTGTAAGCAGAATAGTTAAGAGTCGTAACCAGAGTAATAAATCACAGAAATTTTATCTCAAAGTAAGCTTTTGCTTATTTTTTCCCCATTCAGGAATTAAATTCGGCATATTATTTCATTGAAAAATTATTTCTCCAAATAAACCAAAAATTCTACAAACTAAAAAGATTACACTTTTCTCAAAATGACTATAATTTAAGTTTAAATAAGTGGATAGTAAACATTATTGGTTATGGAGAGTTTTGCATTAAAAATACAGAGGCTATTATAAATAAGTTAAATATGACAAAATTGAATAGAAACCAAAGTATATTTGTAATGGATATTGAAAAGATATATCCTAGCATTCCAAGAACAAAAAGTATAAAAATATTAATACAAAAATTATATATGCATATTAATGATATAGAGGTAATTAATATTATAGAAGGTTTAATTTTATTATATAATAGTTTATATTTTAAATATAATAGTGAATATTGGAGTATACATAAGGAATGGGTAATGGGGCGTGCAATTAGTGGATTGTCATCAATATTTATCAATGAAATGGAAATGAAAATTGTTAATAATAGAATAAAAAATCAAGTTATAATATATTATTTTAGATATATTGATATATATTAATAATTGGTAATAAAAGACTTATAAAGAAAACTTATAATAAACTTAATAATAATATGGATAATATAAAATTTACAATTATAGAAATTGATGTTAAAATAAAGTATTTAGATATAAATATAGATATAGATGATAATAACATAATTATCTTAAAACACTTCATTAAAAAAGATAAATTAAAAAAAAATAATTTCTATGGATTTGCAATAGGCATGAATATAAAAAATGGCAGTTATTAAAACTTTTAAAAATAAAAATGATAAATATAACATGGATAGAAAGATAGCTATTTTGCAAAAAGAGCAATTTATAAAGCTATATACTAGTTATGGATATAACCCTAGAAAAATTAAAAATATATTCTTTAATTATAAACAATATAATTTAGGTAATAATAGTGAACCAGAAAATATTAAATGAGTAAAACTTCCATATGTTTTTAAAATTTATCATACATTATTAAAAATAAAAATTATATAGATAAAAATATTAAAATAGGCTGGTTAAACAGTAAAAATCTTGATATATTAGTAGGGAATTATAAAATAAAAGATGATATAAAATATAAAAAGGATATAGTATATAAAATTACTTGTGGGTTTTGCAGTATGGTTTATTATGAACATACGGTGAAACAATCAGAAGAAAGGGCTAAAGAACATAATAATGCTATTAATAAGAGAAATGGCAGTTTGCATTATATGTTCACTACTTAAAATAGTGACATAGAATAGATTGTGTTAAGAATGTAAGTTCATTAAATTATATTAAAGAAATTAATTAAAGGAAGATATACAAAACTAATTGCATTAATTATAACAGAAATAATTGCATGAACATTTATAAAATATTAATTAATTTAACTAATAATTGGATAATGAAAAATTAATGGAGTGTTATATAATATATGTTATTATAAAGATATTAAAGCATAAATTATAGGCTTGTGTTAATTTTATATAGAGCTGGTAGATGGCCCTATTTATGCAATATAGGTTATTTTTGTAGTTAATCAATAGTATTTTGCTTAAAAATTGAAGCTTTAGTTGCTCTTTATTTATGAATGCTTATTTTTGCCAATATTATTAGAGATTGTAGTATGTGCTCTCTATTATCATTTTTTCTAGTTTCTTTAAAAGAGATGGTAACATTAAGTATCTCTTTTATATATTTTGTCTCACTAGAATACATATTTTGGAGATTGTCACTTAGGCTCTCTGTAGTTTAAGGCAACTTTATTTAGAATTATTGTCCCTGATGTGCATTCTCATTATTCCTTGACTAGTGACAAAATCCTAGATCATTTTTGTATTGCTCTCAAAAGTAGGTGCATTTATTTTGACGTATGCCATCATACATTTACTTTGCATTTTCTCGGTAATTTAGTTTGCTGTTGAAATTTATTTTGAAAAGCAACCATGACTTTCTTTGACAATTATGATTGTTTGTATCAAGTTATTGAGGAATGCCAGCCTTACATCTTTTAGCATTCTTGGTGAATTTAGATGTGAATTACATATTATTGATGTGTAGGTTCTGTATTTAAGCTTTGTTGAGTTAGGACATAAATGTGATAAATAATTAACTTCAAAATTTTAAATGGTATCTTAGGCATAATTAGACAATATGCATCTCTCTTATCACTCCTTTGTCACTGGATTGATAATTTTGTATTTTAAATAAGGTTAAATATTTATAAAAGGAATATTACTCATGAAAAAGACATTATTATTGTATAAATGATTTAATATATTAGAACTTATTAGAATCTAGATTATCAGAAAGTTTCTTTTGACTAACCAAATTATTTTTGCTTGACCAAATTTATTATTTTTTTATAAAACCAGTTGTAATTTAGCCTTCTGACATATTTTTTTAAAAAAGTAATGTTTATAGAAGCCTTTGGCTTAGTGGACCTAAAATATATGTTTGTGACTTGTTATTATTTGCATTTGTTTGCTGTAAAATAAATATCTGTTTTTTTATTATTAAGAAATGTCTTAGTCATTTATCGACATCATTCACTCATTAGCCAGAAATCTAAACAATTATAAAAGTATCATAAATTATTTTAAGTGTTTTGTCATAAGAGTATATGAACATTGATACTGATAAGAATCACTTTATAGAATTATATTTAAGTTTGAGAATTACATCTAAGAAAGGTATATTTTACTTAATAAAAATTATAATTGCATATTATTTGAAATCACTTCAGTCTAATTAGTTTTTTTAAAAAAAGATCATGGTGCTTATTTTTATAAATATGAAAGTCCATATTTATTATTCCATGATAAATTTACATTAAGAGATGACTTAGCTCATATTTGAAATATATTTAGGTAAATTTATTCTATGGTATTTATAATGGCTACTAAATCCCTTTCCCATCCTGAATACCTGAATGTCATTATTCCAAATTAAGAGATCATGTTGTATTTTATTTTAAATTAATAATAGTATTTATTATTATTATAAATGATAAGACATTAGCTTAGGGATAAGTGTATGTCTTATTTAGTTACTAGCATATCATTGTATGTGGAATAGATGTGAAAAGTCAAAGAGAATATATTTAAATAATTAAATAATCATATTTCTCCGAGAAACCCTTATTTATTTCATGAACCATATTATTTAAAAAACAAAAATTTGCTGATGAAGAAACTTTTTTAAAAGATGAATCTTTATAGCAAAGAATTAAGATAACACTTCCAAATTTTATAAAATTAAATATAATGTTATATCTGATCATAGCAATGAAATACTTAAAAGATGCTTATGGTGCTGATAAGAAAGATTGTAGTGTTAGTACATGTATGTAAGAGAAAGATTTTAAATGTAAACTCAATGGCATATGCTTGCAATATCAAGTCTTGTATTTGTGTTAGAGCAAGTTGAGACTTCCTATTCTTTTAGATTGTTAATAATGTTGCTTAATATTTAAATGATATTTTATTATAACTGCTTACTCCTGTATCTTTTCTTTATTGTGGCATAAGGCATTTTTCTTAAATCTACTGAGCTTAGTTGACATTCTCATTTGGCTTATATTATATGTATTTTAATGATTTGTTTCTGTTCTTGCATTTCTTCTGTTTATAATTTGCATTGTGTGACTTTTAAGAGGTTATAATATATATTATAATGGTTGAAGAATGGAGTCTTACCGTATCTGCCACTACAGGGTGTCACCAGTCCATTTGAACCTGGAAAATTTATAAAGTAGGCAGATATGCGCTGTTAAGATCCAATTTTTATATATAATTTTTTTATTCTGACCATCAGCCCAATGCCAATAGCTCAGTGAGATGCAGAGATTTACAAAATATAAATTGTTAAATATCTTTTCAATATTAACAAAAATAAAATATGCCACTGCCAGTAATTAACACACAAAAATTTATTAACGTACATATAAATAAAATTGAGGAATAAAATTTATTTAGATTTTAATATTAATTTTTAAATTTAAATTATTATTTTAAACTATTTGCACAGATAGTCATTTTAATAAATTTTACTTTAGAATGTTGAGTATATATAGGCTACATAGATTACTCAGTCAAAAACATTTCAAAATAAACATAAATGATCAAAATATAAAGTCATTGATGTAATTTCAGAGAAACCCAATGGCATTCATCATAAGATGCCGCATTGACACCAATAACTTAAAAGACACTTGAATAAATACATTTTTAGATACTCAATGTGAAGTATCATATTTATTGAATATCTATATAACCTGGGTCTTTTTTACATGGACTTATTTAACATGATTTTGAAGTTACACAATTCATGTTTCACCAGGAGTCGAACTCCGATAATGCGCCATTACTTTAACAAATTTTGCGCATTTACGTTATATTGAAAGTAATAGCACATTATTGGAATTCGACTTTCATCTTAGTAATTTCAATATTTTCAGTGCTTTATAATAATAAGATTTTATGCAATAATGAAATTAAAATCATGATTTCCACATTTTATGTATACACACATTAAATTTTACAAGATTATAATGTAAATTTGTTCAAACATTGTGCATGTTAATTTTGCATTTAAATCACATTCTGTTTTTGCTTTTTAAAAAAGAATGTAATCAATTATTAATCATTTAGTGTCCGCAAGTTTATTTTTAAAAGGTGAGTAATAGCAGTGGGCACAATTAAATTTGACAATTAAAAATTAAAATCTGATTTTTAATTGTAATTAACAATTTAAAAATTACTTACGGTGACTTGAAATTAATGTGATGTAAAATGAAATTTGATTTTTAAATGGAATTGAAAATTAAAAAAATTAAAGACAAAAATAAAAATTTAATTTTTAGTTATTAGTTTTAATTAAATTTTTCCCAGCAGTGGTGAATAAATGTCTTTTTATTATCATAAGTCTAAGTTCATAAACAATTAATAAAATCATCATCTCAAAGATTAATTACTAATTATGTTGTCAACAGAAAACCATTAACACAACATGAGAGTGAACTTGGTGCTAGTTGTATTTCCTCTTGTAAGAATCTGATTTTTTACCAGTTTGCAAATGAACATGTTTTTCAGCAAATAGAAATAATAATTAAAATGTGTATAAAAAAATGTAAATTACTGTACTGTAAATTATGCATAAAAATATATTATTTTGAATAAAATTAAATATTATAGTTAAAAAAAATTTGTCTTGTATCAATTTTTTTCAAATTTGAAATTTTTTATTTGTCATATTTTATTTCCTTATTTTTTTTTTGCACAAATTTTAAAGTAATTTTACATTGGTGCTTTGCTTTTACATGAATTTTAAAAAATCACAGACCGCATCCCCCCTTTTTCAATGTAAGTTACATCTATTTTTGCACGATTTCATTTGCGCGTGTTTTCTGAGGAACCTATCTATCGCGTAAAATGAGACCATGTGTATTTCAATCAAATATAAAAATAAAAAACATAATTAAACATTAACGAATCTATGCAGTCATCTATATCCAACTTAAATTTAATGCATTTAAATAATTTGATCAATAAATATTTTTAAAAAAATGGAAATGATTAAGTCAGCAAACTAAAAAGTATAAAAATTAAACATTAATAATTGATTTGAAGTCAGATTAAAGTTCATTTTAAAAGATTTAGGTTTAGCTTGTCAAATCTTGAAAGTTCTTAATTAATTTTTTAAAAAAATTTTCAGTTATATCTCTTACAGTAGAAGAGTCCCAGTTCCTGGTGTCAATTTCCACAAAGTCTTTATTTGAAGACTGGTCTATCTGAAGGTGGCCTCAGCTGGTTCAATCCTGGTAATATTTTATTCGGGTCTGCAACAGTATCATTCATAATTCAACAGTCATTTCATTTGAAATAAGTGAGAGAGGGTGACAAGTGCATCTTATCACCTTCCCACAAAATCAAGCTGGAACTGTTCTTAATTTCAATATTTTTATTTTTATACACATCATCCAGATTCACTGAACAATCAATCATTTTCATTAGGGTCTGAGCATTGATTTCTGCTTCTATTAGACATTCTGCTTCAGAGCAGGAAGCAATCTTTAATTTTTATCTATATCTTTCATCTGACTTTTTAATTATATAAGATCCCCAAGGGCTAGTTTGCTTTTCAATAATTAATAACACAATCATTTCCATTTTGAGATTTCAGGAATTAATTAATACCTGTTTCTATTTTTACTTATGTTACTTTTTTCTAAAATATTTTATATTTAGATCTTTTATCTTTTTTTATAAAAATGTACGTTCAAAATACTTTTTTATTTATTTAAAAAAGAAATATTTTTAAAGTTTTGCATCTGTGTGAATATATATATATACATTGAACAACTCTTTTTAATTTTAGCTTTTAGGTTTTTATTTACAAACTTAAAAAGTTTTTATTCTAATTTTAAGTTAATGTAACGGCATATTATATGGTCAAAAATATGTATCTTGTTAACACACTGCAGAATTCAAACCCCAGACATGAAACTCAACACTCTCGGAGGGGTTGCCTTCCAGAAATCCTAAGTTTGAATCTAAAGTCTATACTCTTCAGCTCCACCTACATGATAATGCATCTATCTGATGCTACTAATAGCATAGTTTCTTGCCAGTGATCAGGAAGAAGCAAGAGACTATATTACAATACATCATTAGGTTTGCTAACTAACAACTATAAATGGTACAATATATATATATATATATATATATATATATATTTATAGTTATATATATATATATCATATTTATATATATATATATATATATAAAATATGATAGAAACCAAAGTAATGGTGTGGATTGCAGGAACTAAATAAATAGATTCAAAATAAGTTAGTAAAATTCCATAAGTTTATTTATTTTAACAATATAAAGATAAGCATTGTCTGGATAAGCCATACCATGCTGTTAAATCAGTTAAAAGCTAAATATAGATTTGGCATAAATATATATTTGAAATAAACTTAATGAAGTGCCATTTACATTAATGGCTTGTTAATTCATTTATACTCTTTATACCTCAAGTTAATGCAAGATAATATAACAATGTTCTTAAACAAAAGTACAGTTACATAAAGAAAGGCTGATTTCAAGATGTATGAGGACTATCGTAAATATAATAAGTGTTTGCTTAAATCAATTTATACATTTAATATGGAATAAAAGAACGTATAGAACTTAAGAATGGTGCGGACAAAAGCTCTGATCTAAAGATATGGAAGTGGTTAAGACATGGGTAATTGAATAAAATATCAACTTTAATATTAAAAGAGACTGGTGGTACCAGTGGAGGATCAATGTACAAGATGGAGTGTGATACATTAAAACCACATGGCTTTGTAAATTAAAACAAAATAATAAATTAAAACAGAAGGGATGGCATCTTGCCATAGACCCCATAGAATGTTTTGTCACAAACAGTCTGAGACTGGCATTGTACCATGAACTTTGTGGCTGGGTGACTTAAGTGTAAAATTCCCAGGTATGGCCTTCTAGTGCATAGTCTATCTGGAAATCATGAGAAGGAAATGTCAGCTGTAAATCTTTAGAGAAACAAAGCAGGTCTCAACAACTCATATTCCTACACTGGTAACACATAATATAAAGCATAAACGAATATATAGAAAGGGTAATTAAGTAAGTAAAGGCACTTAACCAATTCCTAAATAATTTTAAGATAGTCTGCACATTCTTGATCTCAACTTTTCCAGTTCTCAAATTACATTGTAAATTCAATCAAATAAATTATTTTAAAATAAGAAAAATAGAGGGGAAATGCATGATTTAAAAGGTATTCATAAGATTACATATAGTCATGCATTTCTCTATATTATATAGTCCACTTATTAACTTTGCACATATCATCATGTTATATAAAAAGAATGAGAAATATACTTTTCTTGAAAAACATAATTATTTTAAAAAATTAATAAGAGATAAAATAAAGTAGCTCTTGAACAAGCGATTTTATAAGACATTTACTAAGGGTTCAGTTATACAATTTATCTGCAATAATATGGTGGCACACTAATAAAAGAAAAAGCAATAATTCACTCATTCGATGACTATCTAAGCACATTACTATAATAAAAGACATAAAATAAATTAGCAAATATATAAAATAGATAATATTAACCCAAGGAGAAAGAGAAAAGCACACAAATTAGATTACAAAATATTTTATAGAATGAGGCAGTATTATAATAAAAATACATTTAAACTTAGCTAGCATTAAAAGAAAATATACAACACAAGAGCTCTTGGGTTAATTGAGGTTACTTCTTATCAGTTGGTCAGTCCATGCACATTTTGTCTTTTCCAGTTTTAATTGGAAGCTTTAATGGAAATTAAGCAGCATTTTCTTGAGGTGGCAGTTTCTTCGGTCCATGATCAAAATTGACACATATTCAGCAGCAGTTTACAATAGGTACAGAGCATCTGATGGTATGATGTCACAGGATGGCCATTTTCCCTGAGACAGAAGAGAGCCTTCTCCTTGACTTCTATTCAGACATTCTGCTCTTGATAGGCAAAGGCTTGTATTTTATGAATTTCACCAATGGTATAGTTCCAACACAGCTTACACTAGCATTACCCTGTGGCGGTCACTCTGGAACCAAAAATAGATGCAAAATAAAAGCTCCAACTTATCTTATCCAAATATTTAATAACAGGGATTACGAATTAATTTTACTTTTAAGATATTCAGATTAGAACTTTAATTTTGTTTTAACAATATTTTAATTAAAAATACCTGAGTGGACATCTGTTATTTATCTGATGGCAAAATATGTAAGCCACTAATTAATGAATTTTACAAAATTGAACTAATTAAGCCTATTGTTCTCTTCCCAACCCTCATTTACTTTTTATATAAAATTTGTGGCATGATTTTTATAAATCTAAAAACAACAAAATTATTTACTCTTTAAATTCTAATGTTTACAACTATTTATGGTTAAACATTATTTTACTAAATGAAAACAAATATTACGAATGTAATATTTCTAAAATAAATAGATTTAAACAAAAATAATTTTCAATAATGAAACTGTTATCTTCATTTAAGTTTTAAAATATATTATCGCAGTTTGTGTGTAAATTTACTTATATACCTACTTATCTTATTTTTTTATTAAAATGAATATGTATACATGCACAAACTTGCAATTTATGAATGATTAATGTTAGGGTTTTAAAATTATATCTATCACAAGCATTAATACATTCATGATCTAATTTAAGTGGGATTTTGACATATAAGTGACAGTACAGACACACTACAATAAATTCAGGTTTAAACTAGGCTATGAGTGTAGGAAAGAAATGAGAGAAGGTGAAATGAAGATTTGTAAAATTTCATGCTTGCAAACTGATAGAAACTTTGAGCATAAACACTTGGAGTCAGTGTTTAGATCTAGTTTCTTGGCTCTTCCTTCACTGATGATAGCAAATCAGCTTGAAATCAGCTGATCTGAGGGTGGGCTAAAATGAGATAGTTAATTCTGACTTTTTGATCGTTTATGTAAACAAATGTATGCTTGGTCAATGTTTTTGGTAAAATGCCATCTATTGATCATAAATGCAAGCAACAGCAGGTTTTAATGTGATTAAAACTTGTTTTTGTTTTTCATATATATATATTATGCCCATTCCAATTTAGCCTGTGGATAAATGATAGTAATGTGCATAAAATAACAACAGAAAAAATCATCATCACATTTTTGTATAGGAAAGGAAGCTGTAGGGCACCCAAGTTTAAACCCTACATGATCAAGTTCCCAAAAGCCTAGGACAGAAAGAGAGAGGGGTAAATATTTTTGCTCTTTGTTTGTTCTGTATTGATAAAAAACCAAAAGAATAATATAAATCTTGAATTATTTAATAGTTGTCTGTAAAAGTTAGGATTAAAACACATATAAACAGTTGTCTGTGGACACAAACTATTCAGTTAATCATTTTCATATTTTTAATTGTTAACTTTCTTCAAAATTAATCTATGCTTATTAAATTCTGCTACTTTAATTTTGAATATTAAATTATAGTTTGTAAAAAGCATTAAGATTATTTTTGGATAGGCAAGTTTTTCTGAATTTCTAAATATCTGAGTGTGTGCTTGTATTTTACATAAATAAATTTGTAGTTACACATATATTGAAAGAAAAATTATGTTAAAATAATTGTGTGATATCTTATAAAAAGCTATATTGTGTAAAGAATTATATTATATGTTAATTAAAGTCACAAGGTTAGAATTTCAGTTGTCCAGCTGAAGGTCTTTAAATCAGAGATAATCAGAGAAAAAGTAATTAAATTTTATATGGCTAGATTTGAGACCAATGTGTGAAATAATTATGGCAATGGATTTCTTTCATAACAGTTAATTATCAAGAAATACATTAGTCTGGATCTCTTGTCTCAGTAAATTTGAAACAGATGATCAATTTTAAATTATGTGATTTAACTAATAAAAATCAGGTATTCTATTTGGGTGGTCTGTAAAAGACACAATGATATAAAAGGCTGGCAATCACTTAGAAAAAAATATTAAAATTGTTAAGAGAGCATCTTAAATTATGGAAAGAAATCACATTGAATTGCTGTCATTTTTTATATATAATTTTATTTGGAAAGTTTCAGATAGACTAATGACAAGCTAAATACATATACATTTTTCTGTGCTGGTCCAACCATCTGGTAGCCAATGCTTGTCTGAAGAGTCTGAGCCAAAAGTATTACACATATTGTGACTGATTGTGAAAAATAAGAGAGAACTGATTACTTACCTGTGTTTTAAATCAAAAGTGAAAATAAGTAAACTACTGAAAAATGTTAAACCATGTTAATTCAGTTATGCCAGGTACTGAGTTTAAATCCCAGAAAAAAATGATAAAAATATATCATAACAAATATTCTTAATCTATTAAAATAAGTATGCTGAAGAGAACTGAGGAAACAATTCCAGTGCCAAATGGTTCCTATGGAAGCATGTGACTTCACTATCATCATTGCAGTAAAAGAATTGCAAGCCCAAGCCAAGAAAGAATAGGACTGCTCCAGTAAATTCCTGAAATTGGTAATATACACATGTTACAGATTGGTATGTGGTTGCTGCTAAATTTATAAACATTTCATAAGCTGAATTTGAACTCTTGGAGAAAGTGCATACCTCAAGAAAGTAAAAGGACTGAATTTTAAAAGCAAAATCAAGTAAAAAGCAGAGTTTCAGTAATAATAGCTAGTACAGTATTGATGATTTTATGTATTCTAAAATTATTATATGTATCCACTTATTGATGTATTTTATTTTATGAAATGTACTATTGTGGGTCAATTCAAAATTATGTAATATGTTTATATGTTAAACGGTTTTGCTTTTTTTGTTAAATAATAATATTTTATTCATAATGGGGATCCATATATACACACATGTAGTAATAATATTATACTTGCCACATGTATATCTATGTTGCCTGAATGTTGGAAGTGATACAAAGGTAGCAGCTGTGTTGTCTAAATGTTGAAAGTGATAGAAAGGTAGCATTGGAGAAGTTAGATTTTTTTTCTAAATAATGATTAGTGACCTCAATCACTTAGAGGAAAGATAACTAATTTAAAGCTTCTTTCTGTAAATGCTTTTACTTCTCTAGAATCTAACTAACCTTTTTCTAATTAATTATCTTGTTATATGTCATGTTTAAATTTATAAGATTACAAAAGTATGTGCTTGCATAAAGTGTTTATATTTTTAAGCAAATATTTTCCTTGCTGGTATACATTTTTGGTTATTTACTATCCAAATTGATGCACCAACATTATACTATGATAGAAACATTGGACACTGTGATGAAAGGGAAAGGGGAAGAGTTTAATATTATTAATATTGTGATTTAAATATAAATAACTCATCATTGTTATTCATATAAAGTTTCATATGTATCTTTAAATAGTATGTATATTTTAGAAGTTCAGTAATAAATGTTAATTTGTTTTATTAAAAGAGGTGTATATTTTATTAAGAGTATCTATTGCTTTATTAATTATGATCATTTATCATCACTGTTGAATATTAATAATAAAGTTAAGTTCTGATTTAAATATAATACAGTTAGGCAAATAATTATGAATTTATAAAAGCTACATTTTATGTTAGGCCTTAGTTCTAAAACTGTAGCTGGAAGTACCATTGTCATTATTATCATCATCATCATGCTTTAAATTATTGATCTAAATAAATTTGTTTAATGGCCATAGATAAATAATGATTGTCACTGTATTTGTTGTCATATGTGAATCATTATAAGATAATAACCACCACTCTGATCATCCACATTATTCAAAGTTGAGTGAATTTCCAGATAACTCTATAGTGTTTGATATGAGCTAGCAAGATTTATGAGAATGTTGAAATGCATTTATAGTATTAAAATCTAAGTGATAGTTTTGTTTGGTGAATCTTATATGCACAACTAAAGTATAAGTATCTTTTTGTTTTATTAATGTTAGTGCAAATGTGATATGGTTCTAAAATCCAATAAATTCTACATCTGGTTATAATTAAGGTTTCAAATGGGTTCAAACCCAGTACATTTGTAAGTAGCTAGCTATATAATATAACTTTGTCTAGGTGTAGCTAACCTATTAGCACCATGATAGACCATATTCATTTAATATTTACTTAATATAAAACTAGAGATAAAAGTAGTTAAAATACTGTTGGATTTATTTTCAAATATTTTTATTATATTACCAATAGCTTTCACCCACTACTTGATACTTTTTATTTTAATTAGGTTACAATGGCTGCTCAACTAGGTCTTGAAATATGCCATATACCTGAAATGACTAGTTTATTATTTATCTCATCTTTTTCCCCCAAACCATTTTGAGATACTTTTTAAATTATGAAAAGCATTGTTTCCGTTACTATATATATATATATATATATATATATAGTAACGAGATAACTTTAAGTATCTTTAGTAATAATGTGTATATAAAGTTGAATTTAAAAACTTTTTAAAAACTTGAAAAACTAAACTAGAAAACTAAACTTTTTTAATTTTGAAATTGCTTTTATAACGCATCATTTCAAAAACAAAATAATTGGCTTGTACATAACAAATAAATAAATTGACATCACAACATGTGCTTAAAAATATATTTTGGCAGAGAATTAATTGCCATTAAAGATAGTTAAAATCAATATTTAAATAAAATAAACATGTTTTGACAATGTCATTGAAAAAAAATTATTGGCTTAATTTTTTTAAAATCCAAAATTAAAATTTAAAAGAAAGGAAATAGAACATGCTTATTTTTTACATTCGTTTAATAAATAAAAATATGAAAATTTGTCTTTTCTATAAGTAGTTCTATTTATTTTTAAAAAAGAATTTTTAAAATGTAAAATCACTTAGATTGAAGTTTATGTGTCATCATACATATACACACATATAACCTGTTATTTTTTATATATAAAAGTTTAAAATTGATTAATATTATTACATGATTTGCAGATTATGGCTCGAATTTTGCTCTTTTTAAGAATTAAAAAGATTGCATGCATTTTGCATTAGTTTTTTTTATTTTTCCATTTTGGTCTCTTTTTTTTAAGTTTAGAACAAATATTCTATTAGATTAATGATATTTCTGCAAGAGTCCGTTTGTCCCATCTATGAATCTGGAAAATTGTCAGTAATAGACTCTAAATTAGAATTGAAATAATCCTCCATTATTAAGGTACTAATTACTTCTCTTATCATCTGTTTTTAATGGCAAATATTTTTTTTAATTCATTAAATTTTATTTAATGTTTGCCAATTTTGAAGACTCTTTTCTTTGGGATTTTTATTTATTAAAAATCTTTATATCTTGTATAAAAAGTTATTGCAATATTGAGAATAGATTTTCATCTGTCCCCCCCCCCCATTATATTCTCTTAAATATATATCTGACCTTCTTACATTTATTTTTTCAAGGTTTTTTTTTTGGATGTGGTGACAATTACAGTTAATTTGCATATTTTTTTACTTTTCAAACATATATTGTGTAGATAAAACCTTGATTTGTATTTATCTTTTTTAAGTGTATATGTGGCAGATATATTTGATCTGCATTTAAATTATTTAAAATATCTATCTAACAGATATGAATGATCTTCATTTATCTAATTTTTTCAGTTATTTAAGTATCTCAATTATGTTCACAACTTTTTAGAACTGTCTAGATAATCTTTTTTATCTTTGCTTCTTTCTCCTACTTATTATAAATATGGCAAACTAACATTTATTATGAAGACAATAAGTAATATTTACTGAGGCTATAACCTTGATAATATGTGTATAAAATGCGATAGTAGGGACTTCTACAGGTGTTTTAACCACAAGCTTACCCTATGGAAGAAAAGAGGGGAACCTTTCTTTACTTCAACCTACTTTCTATTTAAATAGGTGAAGCTGAAGCGATTAGATCTGCGAGCATGAAGCTATTCAATACTTCACTGATTAAGTCCACATTTCTTATTACACATTAATACTCACGAAATCTTATGATTTATGAGTCAATGGAAAGATTTTATATTTAGAAATCTATTACAGTAATTTAAAGTTGTAATTATAAATTTATTAAACACACATTGATTACAACTTTAAATTACTGTAATAGATTTCTAAATATAAAATCTTTCCATTGACTCATTGTAAATCGAAAGATTTCACGAGTATTAATGTGTAATAAGAAATGTGGACTTAATCAGTGAAGTATTGAATAGCTTCACGCTCGCAGATCTAACCGCTTCAGCTTTGCCTATTTAAATAGAAAGTAGGTTGAAGTACAGAAGGGTTCTCCTCTTTTCTTCCATAGTGTAAGCTTGTGGTTAACACACTTGTAGAGGTCCCTACTATCGCATTTTATACGCATATTATCGAGGTTATAGCCTCAGTAAATATTACTTACATAATCAATGTGCGTTTAATAAATTTATAATTATGAAGACAATGTAATATCAACAGATTTATATAAAGATATCTGAAATAATTTGTTTCCTGGCATATATAAAAGATATGCTTTTGGTTTCCAATGCAGATCAAAATTGTTTTTTTTATTATCATCAAAAATATATATGGCTGTCTAAACTCTAATGATAATATTTATATTAGTAACTAATATAACATTGTTGAATATGTTTCTCAGAGCAATTTGGCAACATTCAGTAATGGCTATAAGTTCAAATATAATATTATTTTTTGGATTTATAAGTCTTTTTTTTGTTTATATATATATATATATACATTTTTCTCAGAGCAATTTGGCAACATTTAGCAATGGTTATAAGTTGGGCATTTCTATATATATATATATATATATATATATATATATATATATATATATATATATATATATATATATATATATATATATATATATATATATATCCACCTTTTACTTTAACAAAAACTTCCAACAAAAGAGCTATAATAGGTTAATGAGAAAACTTGTTTAATCTCAGGGATTATCAATTAGCAATAATTGACAGTTTCTTGGCAACATTAAAAGGTAAAAGTTATCTCTGTTTACATGGATATAATCTCATTTCTATAGTTTATTATAATAATAATTCATGGAAATATTTAATTCAACATATACACATATAAATGAAATATTAAACTCAGTACAAGAGCTAAATATTTTAAGCAAAAGAAAATTTGATTAATTAATAAACAGCTTTCTACTATATATAACCATAAACACACACATATATACAATTTAATTAGATATTTTTATTAACTGACAAAAATAATCAGGATTTTAAAGTATTATTTAACAAATTATATATATATATATAAAAATTAGAAATAACAAAAACATCTAAATTATTGTATAAAATTCTTAAATAATATATAACATTAAATGAGCATTTAAATTAAAATGTAAAAAAACTAAAATATTATTTTTTCTTAATTATATGTTCTTTTTAGCACATAGTTAATACAGAACTCTTTAACTTGTATTATTCTAGATTTTTTTAATAATTTGTTGTTTTTATTTTTGTTTTAACTTGATATTTATTTTTCATTGTTCAACATACAATGACAACAGTATCTGGCAGTTTACATTGATGTCTAATACATACACCTGTTTCAATTTTCTGCTAATGGTTCAGACAATGGAAATAATCTCAGGTTTTGAAATCCTTAATTATTAAACAGTTTTCTCATAATTGAAATGTGAAATCCATTTTCCATTTGCTTTTTTTAAAAATATTGACTTCAATCTGAAAAAAAAAATACTTATTGATAGTTCTAGTATTTACTTGTCAAGACAGGTGTTAGATGACTCAAAAATAACCAACTTGTCATCATTTCTGAAATGTAGAGTAACTTCTCATCATCCTGAAAGATTGTGCCTCATTTATTACTGACTTACTACAAGCTCTGATAAAAGTAATTCAAAAATTCATCTTAAAATTTTTAAAAATATTTTAAAAAACTAAACTTTATTAATCATTCATTTGCTTTTATAATGCCTCAATTTCAAACAAAATAATTGGCTTGTCAACAAAAAACAATTTGAGACTATTCTTTAATCTCCTGCACTTAGAGAATTTATTAAAAAGTTAATTAACCTTCCATCAAAAGATTTTTTTAATTAACAACACATTTTTAAAAATACACTTTAGCAGAGAATTAATTATAATTAAAAAAAATTAAAATTCTTTAGTTTAATTTTTATACACCTAAAATTGAAGATTAAAAAAACTTATTTTTTACATTTTAATTCTTTAAGTATGCTATTTTGAACAGCCTCATATAGCCAATTTGATAATCATTTTTGTGCCTCTTCAATTTTTAATAAAAAAAACTTATTTTTATTAAACATTTGCATTTTTTATGATTTTTGTTAAAATTGTAACTTTAAAAATGAAAGTGTAATTGAGTCAATATATCCACTATCCTTTGTTTTAAGTTCTCATTGCATACATTGCTTATAATAAATAATAGATCAGGTATTTTATAACCTTTGATTGCAATAAATATTATTTTACTGTATTGTAGATGTAAAGAATTTTTTAATATATGCAAACACATTCATATATATTGTAACCAGTTGGGTTATATGATACACCCATAATAATATAGGGTGTGCGCATATATATATATGGAAAATAAAGAAAAAGTAGAAATAAACACAGAATAAATTTTTGTAGATATTTTTTTATATTTCGTAAAATAAAATAATAAGTAAAGATTAAATAATAACTCTGATTTAAAATAAAAATTGTTTTATAAATTAAACTTTTAAAAGGTCTGAATAAATATAAATATTGTATTATTATTATTATTATTATTAATAATAATGTGAAAGCTAAACACCTTCAAACAGATACGCTTTAAAAATGCTTAACTGACAGCCAATCAGATGGAATAATGGCATCACATGGGACTCCAAATTCTAAAACACAAGCCAGAACTATTAGAAAAAGATGGATCCATCTTAATCTATGCCTCAATTATATTTAAATAAGCCAGACTCAAGCATTTTGAACTAAGAGTGTGAAGCTAAATGCCTTCACATTTAATCCACTAAATATTATATATATAAATTAACAATGTGAAATCATCCGATTTACAACGAAGAAATATTTTTAAATCTAATGAAATGATATTAATAAATGTAAATATATTAAATTTAAGCGTAAACAGATAATATAATAACGTGAAAGCTAAACACCTTCAAACAGATACGCTTTAAAAATGCTTAAGTGACAGCCAATCAGATGGAATAATGGCATCACATGGGACTCCAAGTTCTAAAACACAAGCCAGAACTATTAGAAAAAGATGGATCCATCTTAATCTATGCCTCAATTATATTTAAATAAGCCAGACTCAAGCATTTTGAACTAAGAGTGTGAAGCTAAATACCTTCACATTTAATCCACTAAATATTATATATATAAATTAACAACGTAAAATCATCCGATTTACAACGAAGAAATATTTTTAAATCTAATGAAATGATATTAATACATGTAAATATATTAAATTTAAGCGTAAACAGATAATATAATAACGTGAAAGCTAAACACCTTCAAACACATATGCTTTAAAAATGCTTAAGTGACAGCCAATCAGATGGAATAATGGCATCACATGGGACTCCAAGTTCTAAAACACAAGCCAGAACTATTAGAAAAATATGGATCCATCTTAATCTATGCCTCAATTATATTTAAATAAGCCAGACTCAAGCATTTTGAACTAAGAGTGTGAAGCTAAATACCTTCACATTTAATCCACTAAATATTATATATATAAATTAACAAAGTGAAATCATCCGATTTACAATGAAGAAATATTTTTAAATCTAATAAAATGATATTAATAAATGTAAATATATTAAATTTAAGCGTAAACAGATAATATAATAATGTGAAAGCTAAACACCTTCAAACAGATACGCTTTAAAAATGCTTAAGTGACAGCCAATCAGATGGAATAATGGCATCACATGGGACTCCAAGTTCTAAAACACAAGCCAGAACTATTAGAAAAAGATAATTTCACGTTGTTAATTTATATATATAATATTTAGTGGATTAAATGTGAAGGTATTTAGCTTCACACTCTTAGTTCAAAATGCTTGAGTCTGGCTTATTTAAATATAATTGAGGCATAGATTAAGATGGATCCATCTTTTTCTAATAGTTCTGGCTTGTGTTTTAGAACTTGGAGTCCCATGTGATGCCATTATTCCATCTGATTGGCTGTCACTTAAGCATTTTTAAAGCGTATCTGTTTGAAGGTGTTTAGCTTTCACGTTATTATATTATCTGTTTACGCTTAAATTTAATATTTTTATATTATTATTATTATTATTATTATTATTATTATTATTATTATTATTATTATTATTATTATTATTATTATTATTATTATTATTATTATTATTATTATTATTATTATTATTATTATTATTATTATTATTATTATTATTATTATTATTATTATTATTATTGTGAAATGTAAAAACACAATATTGTTTTTAAAATTTTTTAATTAATTAAAACTAGTATATGTTTTCAAATGGATTAGAGAGCTAAAAATAAAATTCTGTTTTTAATCAAGGTGTTGTTATAACACCTCAGATGATTTTATAAAAAGAGCTGATAAAAAAATTAGCCAGTCTGGATAATAGCTTTTTGTAAGAAGGATCTGCTGAAAAGTTGGTTGCAATATTTTGTTGCAGTTTGAAGTTTGCAGCAGTTGGTTTTAGCTGACTGTAGAGTTGACAGAATAGCTACTATGAATTAATATGACTGAAGGCAGAACAGGAGATTCAGAGCTGCTACTATTTTCCTTCACAGAAGTTTTGATTTACTAGAAGCTGGGTCACTTCTGAATCAATAGCCTGAAAAAAAGAGGACAAAATACATAGCAGTGTTATACAGAGCTCCTATGAAGATCTAAGGGAGCAATAGCTGCCCTATAGTTTACTGCAGACTTTTGATTCTTGAGGCCAGGGTCATTTCAAATGGATCAACTAGCTGCTTAAATATGTTCTAGAAGGCAGCTTGACAATTTCTTGGACTACAAAAGAAATCTCATGGCATGCCAACAAATTACCAAAATTATATACTTTTACCTGATGATGACAACAAACCTGAAATTATATTTTTCTGCTGGACCAAAAACTAAGTTTGCCAAGAGAAAGCTTGAAGAAGTTGGTGATATACAGTGAGTTATTTCATTTTAATATTTCTTAAAATGACTTTTAAAATCATAAATTAATAACTTAAAGTTAATACAAACAAATAACTTTTGCTTGAGTTGGAATCTAACAGCAGTGATATATAATAACAAAATTTTAAATAATTTATTTGGTCTGAAGTGACAGATATAAAAACGATTTTATTTTTCATTTATTAAGAAAAAAAATGATACATTTTATATTTAGAGACCTTGATAATTAATCAATAAGTACCTATCAAACAAAAGTTGACTTTATTTAGTTTGATAAAAAAAAAGAACTTATAAACTGAAATTAAATTGTAAATTATATCTATGTTTTGTTTATACACACGTATATGTGTTTTCCAAATTAATTAGGAAAATATAATATATTATTGTAACAAATTTAAATAGGTAAAGGTCAGTGTGCGTATATACATGCACACTTATATATGTAAAATTATAATCATTTTTTTTTGTTAGTACTAATTGTAGATACCTAAATCATATATCTGTGTGCATATATGTGTAAACCATAGTAATAATATGAATTGTAATATTGTAAATTAATGTAACAATTCAAATTTTGAATAGCAATTATGCAAATTATAAATGTAATAATTATTTTATGTTTAATTGAAATGTCTTCATCATATATCATAAAACGCCTGTCTGTGTATGGATATATATATATATATATATATATATGTGTGTGTGTTTATAGAATCTAATTGGGAAATATTGTAAATCCATGTAATAACTTTAGTCATGTATATAATTTCGTATACTTTTCAAAATCAGAGCCTTATCTTATAAGACCTTAAATATCATTTATTTTTATTTTTTTGTTATTAATAAACTTGTATTTAATTGTTAAAATTATATTCCATCATCTCTTGTTCACATACAGTAATAGAGCTTCATGTTCTCTGGGCTAGATCCATGTACGGATAAATGGGGATGTGTTTAGTGCTTTGGGTATCCAGAGATGATCAATCACCATCCTGGTTGGTGCAAAAGAGGATACTCTTTAAAGTCCATGCACTATATTTTATTTTAGTTCAGTCTTGTTAAAAATTTAAGTTTATAGATGGCCAGTACAAGTGACCAGAGCATTGATGATGATCAGCATGTTTTAAATGTCCCAGCATTATTGTTTGGATTTCCTGATTTTTATGTATTCTGATGGATGGGCACTAAGCTGGTGCATCCAAGTTATATTTAAATAATTGCCCCAAGCTGGCAAAGGCTCAATAGTTAGCCTGGTCTAAAGAAGACCCATTTCTGATCCAATCACAAGGTTGACTGTTGATTTATATTTTTTATTGTTCAAATCCAGCCACAAGACGGTGTGTTGATTTTATTCTGATTTATTGTACTGATTTATTTTATTCCCATCAATGATGATGATGGATGGTTATTTTTCTCAAGTATTTACTTGTACTTATTTTTTTAAATGATAGTGCTGGTGGTTAATTATGCTTGTAGTTGCTCTTCTGAGTTAGCTCATGATCTCTCAATGTTCTCAGAGATTTTTAATCTCATGCTCCTTTTAAAATACTATATTAATTATATATACTTTGTAAATTATTGATTTTTCATTTTAAATTGATTTGGGGTTGATGATGAATTGCCATCACCCAGGTTCATTTATACTTTCTTTCTATTTGCATCCCCCCATCCCATTACAATATATATATATATATATATATATATATATATATATATATGGGATATATATATATATAAAAAGCATATATATATATATATATATATATGCTTTTTGTGTGGATTCTATACATATATGCATAATATTACAATATAAGCAGTTTTTAAAATAATAATATTAATATTAATAATTAAAAAAGAGCAGGTTTACATATATATTTACCATTAATTGTTTTTGCTTATTCAGTCAAAACATAAAAAATTATTGATCTAAAAACAATAATGTTTATTAGCAATGTTTTATGTACAGTTCACATAACTTATCCATTTATTCAAAGTCTTATTAAAAATTATCTTTTAGTATAGTTATATTTTGGGCTATCCTAAAAGTACAAAAAAATGCAGTTTAAATATTTTTTTTGCTTTTTAGTATTTCTTTAATAGATATATTCTGCTTCAAAACAAAATTTATTTTTTGAACTACAAATCAATAACTTTCATTTTATTATTTATTTAAAAAATCTACAAATTCTCTTAAATTATGCTTACAAAACATTTTATTGAACAAAATACTGCATTATAACAATTTTTTGGGTGTTGAGGGTGAAAAAATATGTACTTCCAACATATTTAACATAAATAAAACATAATTAATAAAAACACATCAGAATTAGTGAAATCTATGAAAACAAAAGAAATTTTCTTGTCGACATACTGCTTGTCATAAATGCTTACAAAATTTACTAAATGTATCAATTTTAATGCTTTTCTTCTTTGTTTATTTTCATTTGCTTTGGATAGCATATAATTAATGCATATTGATACAGCATATACAATAAGTTCACTATAATCTGAAAAATAATGTAAAATTTGTAAATAAACAAAAAAGCAATAAACAAAAATAAATAATCAAAACAAAAGAATTCATTTAGCTTCAGATTAAAAATTCTATTTTAATAAAAAAAATTATTTTACACAAATTTCTATTAATAAAACAAATTTTGGCAAAAAATTTATTCAACTAATGAAACATTTTTATTAGCAAATGCTTTTTTTATTTAGCAAAAGGATCTTTATTATTAGTAAATTTTCAGATGACTAATTTTCTGTTAAAAAAAAAACAAATATATTTAAATAAAAACAGAAACTGAGAAACAAATATTCAATTTAATTTCAGAAAATATGAATAAATAAATAAATAAATAAATAAATATGTGTAAAGTTATATTTTTTAATTTCACAAAGGCACATTAATTGCCTTTTCATAAAGGCAGAACCACTGATCTTTTTGAATTGATTATTCACTGAAACTTTTTGACATTTAGCTGTTAAAGAAAATTAAAATCAATCAAAACATATTTTAACTTAACTTTTTGCCATCAAATTAATAAAAAAGCATCAAATAAATAATCATGATATTGAATCATTCTGAGCCTAATTTTAGTGCTAATAAAGTCCTTTAACTTAGGTTAACAAATAGAAATACAAAATTTTGTCAATTGAAATGGAATTTACACTTATTTTACAAAAAAATGCTTATGATCATTTAATCTTAGTTTGTCTATTATCATATATATATATATATATATATATATATATATATATATATATATATATATATATATATATATATATGCCAACCTGTTATTTTTATGATAAAAAGATTTGTTATTATCATTATGTGATATTCCAAGACTGGGAGTGAAAGGTCACCATGTAATGGAAACAAAATAAATAATGTGTAATGGGAAGATACAAGAGGAAAAAAGAAAAATATGTGCATATCTCTAAATCAATGATATATATGCTTGCCTTAAATGTCTTATAAGAAATAAAGATGAATCATGACAACAATTTTTCACAATTAGAATTTTAATATATTCCAAATCAATATATTGGATCCTTCATTATCATTTCAGTCTATCAAAATATATTTTAACTCTTTTATTTTAATTTGTTCTATATTTTTAAATTATTACTATTCATAGTTTGTTTACCCCTTCTTTATTTCTTTACCATTTTTAATTTTTTATCTCAGTTTTCATTCTCTTTCCTAACTTTTCCTATTCTTTTCTTTATGGTTTTTTTTTAAATCATAAATTCACTATTCAGAATTATTGTTTTTGATTTTCATTACGTACTATTTTTCATCCAGCACTTGGAAATGATTTTTCCCTTTACATTAACTTTGCATTGCACAATATTATATATTGCAGTATCACTAAATTATTTTTATCGAAGAGTAATACTTTTAATATGTCAATTGAAAAACCAGAAGTAATTACAAATTATTGTGAAGATCCACAATACAAACTCCAGTGATTATTGTTTATGCTAAAATAGTACTTTCACAAGAGGATAATGTATTATTATTATTTAAATAATTAAATACTTGTCCTCCAAAGTCTTGCAAAATCTTTATTTCTAAACCTACATAAAAGTATACAATTAACCCAAAATCTTTCAAGTATTTGAAACTAATCATTCTCAGTGGTAAAACCATAAATCTATAAAATGATGAGGTGCAATGATAAAATGGTAGATTCTGTAGTTTATAATCCACAGATCATACTCAAATCTATCACCTCATGTGCTCCAATCTCTTATATATTTAACATCATTTGATTATTTAATATATATGAACTAACTCAGGGAAATAATAAAAGAAAAAACACACAATTCTCTTAAAGTTGCTTTAATATTTCAATCAGCAAACTGGTTTTCATCAGAAATTACAGCAAAATGGTTACTTCTAAAATTTAAAAATTAAAAAATTTCAAACATTCATATATCAGATAACAAAATTAATTCCTTTAAATTAAAATCCTTTCTTAATAAATCTGTTTTTAAAATGTTTTTTAAAAAACTTTACTTACAAAATCTCCTCTTATAGCACATTCCTTGTACAACAATTCTTATCAATCAACCAACTGATAAATATCTCATACTTATTGTTTTAAATGAACAAAAAAAAACAGTAATTACATTTTTATAAAACTTTTCAAACCCCTACAAAAATAAAAAACTTACAAACACAAATTAAAAATTACTTAAGAAAGACAAATTAAAAATTACCCTAATACATATATGTACAATATACATGACTCTACACAATAATCTTGTACAAAAATTACAAAAATATTTATTAAGTTGGTTGATGGATAAGAATTGTTGTATAAGGAAGAGGAGGAGATTTTATAAAAAAAGTTTTTTTTTAAATTTTTATAAAGAAAGGATTTTAACCTATAGAAATTAATTTTGTTATCTGATATGCAAATATTTGTAATGTTTTTATATTTACTTTCTGGAAGTAGCCATTTTGCTGTGATTTCTGATGAAAACCAGTCTTCTGGTTGAAATATTACAGCAGTTTAATAGAGAAGTAATTGTATTTTTTATTAGTATATATATATATATATATATATATATATATATATATATATATATATATATATATATATATATATATATATATATATATATATATATATATATATATATATATATATAAACCAACTAGGTACTTATTTATTAGACCTGCAAAGTAGATGAGATGGTATGCTTTTTCACATCCATGATAAATGTGTAATCTTGCAATCATGTCAAATTTAAGTGAAATAAACCCTGCGATGTTATCTGATCTTGTATGAAAATGTGATTCTTTTTATCAAAACACTTTTTTAATTTTGACATTTTCTGATGATTGACCAGATATTTTTTTGACAACAGCTTCATTTCAATTGTGGTTTTGCTTCATTCAAGTATTTGTACTTTATTTCTACTTCTGAGTTACTCCAGTTCTATTGATTTTAAGTGAGTAAATATACATAGTTTTCATTTTCTCCTTTTGATTTCCTTTTCATAATTTCCTAAAAAAAGTCATCAAAATTGGTGAAAAGCTTTTTTCCTGAAGAAGAAATCAAGCTGGATGAATTCTTCCTGATCAGTGGAAAGTATATGTAGTTTTTGTTGTTTCCTTTTGATTTTCTTTTTATAATTTCCTAACAAAATTGTCAAAATTTACAAGAGCTTTTTTTCAAGAAAAAAAAATCAAGCTGGATGAATCTTCTTGAACAGTGGGTGTTTGGTGACTTATGTAGGGAGATCAATGAATGTTTTATCATTACAATTAAAGATAGAACAGTGGCAACTCTGATGAAAACCATCAAACAGGCTTCAAACTACTCCAACCTACAACTCTTCAGCCATCCATTTAATTGACAATCTGATGATGGAAAGCTCAAATCCCACCTTAGTGCCAATCTGTCCATTAAAGTATGAAAATTGGTTATCTTAATATAAGCTGAGCTTTGATCGTATATATGTGTGGAGATGATAATCTGGACCAACTGATGAGTGCTGGTTTAGCATGAAATAGTATATTGGTGATTATTTATCTTTTCAACATGTGTGTGATCAAGTTGAGGGTCATGTGAAATTCTGAGTTAAAACCCCTATATATTACATATAGAAGTGCGGGGTATGAAAAAACCTGTACTGTAGAAAAAATTCATATTTCTGTTATTTTAATAAAATCTCTTAGAAGAAAAAAAAAGTTTATGAAATCCAACTAATTTTTCTTTTATCTTGAATATTTAAAAGCTACCTTGATGAAATTCTAAAGCTAAATCAAGCATTCTAAATCTAACTATGAAATATAAATAAAATAACTACGTAAAATATATAAATGAAATTATAAATTCTTCAATAATCTGACTTGTGGTAAATAGGTTGTTTATGTAGGTATTGTCAATGTGAAAATACAAAACAACTATATAAATCATATCATCATTTATTTAAAGCATAGATGTCAATAATATTGTTTATTTATACATTCATTATTTTATAATTCAACGTGTCTACATGGTGGACAATTTTCACTAGGGCTTATATTTAGTGTAGGTTTTATATTATAAGCATCCTGAAAAATCATGCTAGGACTTATTTCCTGGTTAGGTTTTATTTTGGGGGAAACATAGTAATACAAACTAGCTATTGCAAATAAAATAAATACAGGCGGTAGCACTTCAATACATAAGGCATTGAAATCTGTGTTACACTTTATCATTTAAGACATTTTTTTTACTTAAAAGGTTATTAAAATATTTAAATTGCAACACATATTTAAATTGATAACAATTAAAGGTTAAAAATTGCTGAAAATATTTTTTCTATTACTAGCTGATAACGAAACTACGTATTGTTTTAATATTAATTATTAAAACAATATATTTATATGTTGCACATTCTTTATTAAATGGGTAAGATTAGCACAATCAGTACCATCTTGTAAATTCAGAAGCCACAAGCTGATGTTTTTGTTTTTACTCGATTTAATTTACAAATTTCAAATCTATAATATAACATATGTATGTGTGTGTACATAATCCTCAATTCATTAATTATATCACAAATTTATAATTTTCTATAAATATATAAAACGTTGCTTAGATCCATCTCCCTTTTACAATATATTATCACATGGTAATAATGTTTTCTAAGATGGTTAAAATTGAATAATAATAATAAAACTGATTTCGTTTAAATTAATGATAATAAAATAAAAGGTGAGTAGAATGTCAGAATAGTTGTAAATGAAATGGAGGTGGATTTAAGTAGATATTTTTTTACAATGATTTATTTTTGATATATTAATATTTTGAAAATAATATAAAATTTATTATATGTTTTATAATAAAAAGAAGTTATCAAACTTCCGGTCATGCGTTTTTTTTACTAATTTACGCTTATCAGAAAATAATATGTGGAAGATATTCTTAGATGTTTAATATAAATGTAAGCGCACACACACACGCACTTATAATATGTTTTCGTGTTTGTATGTGGAAGATATTTTTAGATGTTTAATATAAATGTAAACACACACACGCATTTATAATGTTTTCGTGTTTGCACAATTAGGTTTCCAAATGTCAAACTTTCTAAACTCTTAATTTTGATCATCATCCATTTCAAACAAATACATCAACTATTATAATCAATCATTTATTAGATTAGAGATTATTTCTAACTCACATATAAACTTTAAATATCAATTGAAAATTAATATATGTATGTATATTTATTTATAGCTTACATGTTTATTTGTAAACATGTTTTATATGTTTGTGTACTATTATTTTGCAAGCTTATGGTTTTTACTCTATGACTATTTTAAATAGTTGAAATATTGAGTTAATTGTATATTTTAAAGTTGATCCAGAAATAAATTTGAAATTTTGCAGAAATTTAGAGGCGTTTGTGTAATTAATTAATTACTTAATTTAAGTATACTAGATTATATTAACAAGGAAGAATATGAAGAAGGAATTTCTATTATATACATATATGCTATTGTTAATTTATATTATTATTGACAAATGAAAATAATTAGTTTATTTCTCAGAAGTATATAAAAAATTTGAGTGTCAGAAATGACTGAGCTGGGACTGTGGTCCAAGGACATTGAATTCCAGAAGGATCACTAACCCTCAGCAATAAAGAAAATTAACAGCACATGATGTTGATATATTACAAACAATACAGTATATTGATACAATTACTCTCAGATTCAGTTCTTTTATCTGTTGATTACCGAAATGTGACATTTTAAAACATTTGTTGAAAATGCAAATGTCATAATAACAAGAGATTCCAAAGTAAATGTAAATTAAGACATTAAATACTCCATAAAGCAAACATATCATAAAAAATAATAAAATTAAGAAAATATAAAATTATCATAAAATAAAACTAAAGAATTTAAACACTTTTAAAAGTTATTAATTTTAAATTTATTCATACATTTTTAATATTGATGCATTAATTTTAAAATAAGAGCATTTTTATTAAATTCAAAATATTCTTTATAAAATTTTGAAAAGAATGAGGCACGGATTTGTTTATGATCATTATTAATAGCAATTTTGTGTATATGTGTGAAAATTAAAATCCTTAATATACTTACTTGGTTAAATTCAAGACCTTGATAGAAACGATCCACATAAGGTTGTTTTTCTTTTCTAGCAAAATAAATATTAATTGCGTAATAATTTGTTTTCAGATGTTTGATTAATATAAACATTAATAAAATAGAAAAACAAAATATGATGTTAAGTAAGTTTGGTCACTTTATATACACATGCACTTAGGTATGCATACCTATAACACACTAACATATATATCGTATATATTATTTAATCAATTTCTTTTACAAACTAATATTAAAAAATAAAATTAATGTAGGTGTGATAAATTTGATTTCGTTTTTATAATTAAAACTAATTTTCCTGTGAGACAATTCATTTTAATGTGATATAAAAATGTATTTATTAAAATATTACTTACTTGAAAACGTCTATCAATTTATTTTACAAATCTTATATATAAATTCCTCATGCTTTTATTTGTTTATGTAAAAAGGTTTTTTAAAAGAATATACATATCAACTTTTATTTTAAAAGTTGTTAAATAAATCTATATGTCATATTTCCATTTTGAAAATATAGATGATAAAAAAATAAATTACCTGCAGTATGATATATCATATACATACACAAGGTAATCCATTTGTCTTTGCTTTTTCAAAGATGACTAAGTACTAGTTTTGATTCCTAGCAACAGCTAAAATATGGTAGGTAAGAAAATGTCAAAATTTCCAGATAATTATAATAATAATAGAAAAAATAAATATATTAAATTTTATTTACATTAAATGTGCTAATTTATAATTCTATATCAAGACCTTGGAACCAGCATGTTGTCAATGTTTTTGTTTTTACTAAATCTCCCCCATCAATAATGCATTGATGATTTGTATGTACATCATTATTTGTGAATATTTTTGTCTGTTTTACATCATCTTGTATAGCATGAAATCAGTTTTCTTTATTTTAATATTTATTAATAATTCATAAAAATCTATAAATTTTTAAAGTTGATTAATAATTGAAAGTATTTTTACCATGGCCTATTTGCTTTGCGTACTTACTCCTCCATACACAGAGCTACCATACCTTCTAAATTTTCCTATGCACACAGATTTTTCTGGTCCATATATCAAGTATTTGGATTATGAAACAGTCAATTTTGATTGCTTGCCTGCTTCATCTATTTTACCTTCACACCTATACCTGCGCCAGATATAAATTCTCTCAGAGTACCTATATAAACAACTTTATATGATCACCCATATATGCAAGTGTTAAATCTGTAATTGAATTGACATATGTTTATTTTAAAAGTTTTGTAGTTTAAAAAAAGGCAATTTAATCTAAATTATTAGTCTATTTTATATTTTATTTTGCTTAAGTCGCATATATATTGTACCAAGGCCAAATTGGCACATGTATATAAAATAATTTTGTCTAAAAAAAATTATTAAAATAAAAATATTTTGTAAAAGAGTTTGAAATAAAAGTTGGGAAATAATTGATTAAAAGTGGGAAGGGGGTTTTCTTTAGAAAGTTAAACTAAAAGTTTTATAAAAGGAAGTAAAGTTTTCCTTAATTAGTATTCATAAAAATAAATAATTTAAAGTTTAAAAAAAATATAAATCTTTTCATTCAAGCTTATTATAATAAATTATATATGTGTGTGTGAGTGTAAATAAATGTATGTGTGTTAGAATAATATTTAAAAAAAATATAAATGAAAGTTAAAAAGATATTATATTTGGAAAACACAGCGATTGCTATTAAGTTAAATAAAGATTTAAAAAAACCACACCAGCAGTGGGCTACTAATTAAAGATATAAAAACAACATGTTTATGAAGACTAATATTAATTAAACAATCTTCAAAACATGTCAAAGGATTAGGAATTTTGACAACACACATTGCCAGAGGATATTAAAACAAAAACACTTCACGTATATAAATAGCCAGATTTTGATCGGATGTCAGTGTTCAGCCTAGTTTCCAGTGACAGTCTTGTTTCAGTTCAGATAACAGTGCAGTTTATATTATGTTTCCAGAAACAGAAATGCGGTGTTGAGCAGCTTTTGGGAATATACACTCTTACTTCAGCCCTTTAGTCCAACAAGATCATCAAAACCTGCCCATGATATAATGTCTGCATAACAGCTCAGAAATCCTCCGCAAATGTTCAATTGTCTCCAAGAATAAAACCAATGGATTAGCATCAAATCTCTTCAAGAAACATCAAATCTCACTGGTTAAATATACTACGTCAGAAGCAGCCAACAACAAGCAATATCCACATTTCAAAAATCCTAGGTAAAACATTTTATTATTCTCATTTATATATAGTAGCCACCATTATAATTTGTAAATCCTACAGAGACAAGTAATTTGAACTCTTAAGCATGCATAAAATGAACTATTGATGTGCATGTTTGTGAATGTGAGATAATTTATCAATGTCAAATATTATTTATGCTTTTCATAACATATATACTATAATGTGTTAATTTAAAATGTGTGTGTGTTATATTAGTTAAAAAATTATAAAGAGGTTTAAATTTAGTAAATTAATGTTAGTTAATAAATTGTCTTTAAAATTAAACTTTATTTGTCGGTCAATTCCTTTTATCAATCCCTTTTTATCAATCTTTTTACCTATTCTTTACCAATCTTTTATCAATTCAATTACCACTAATTAAACTATATTTATTATTGATTAAAATTAGACTGAGCTAGTTTTGGGATCGTTTTGAGCACTGGATTATGAGCCTACTGACCAAATACGTTAGTCTGAGACTAGCTGGCACCTGGGGTTTACTCCAAAACAAATAAAGTGTTTGGATAGTAGGGGTTTAAATCTAGCAGCCGAGGTGGGCCATTGTTGATAGTTAAAGCTATCAATAATATCTCCCATTTTGCTCGAACGTGCTGGTTCATTCACGTAACATTTATAATTAAATAAGGTTATAAATGTATTATGAAGAAGTTTGAAACCAGCCAAAACATATATACATGTAAGTAAATTTGTTTTGCGGAGCGATCCGGTACTTACGTTAGTTAAAATAAATCATTCTGTTAAATCAGAGGGACAGTTGATATTTGGGCGGAGCTAAAGCATTAGGAACAGGTAGAGAAAAATGGACAAAAGGGGGTTAAGTCATCGTATGTTTTCGTCTTAGTAAGAAAATAAATGGTTCTCGTCGATGAGCAACCATATACCACTGGATGGTGGAATTATCACTCTAAAACTATAAAATATGATCATTCACAGGCCATTAATTATAGTCATTTTGATGTGTTTTTTGTAATGCGAAAATAAAAACAAAAGAAAATCGTCTTTTTTAAATATTATTTAATTTTAAATATTATTTTTTATTAACATATACAAATTAAATGATAATAATAAATGTAAAATAAAATAAAGAAATTACAATTTGATTCATCTTTTTTAATTTTCTTTTTATTAGAAAAATCAATTTTCTATCGGAGATTTTTTTTACTGGGGTTACGGCTTTTTTTTTTGTTGTTTACCACTATTTTTTATTTCAAATAGAATCACAACTAAAAGTAAAAATTGTTACGGTTAGTTTTAGGGTTAGTTTTAGGGTTAGCTTTAGGGTTAGTTTAGGGTTAGTTTTAGAGTTAGTTTAGGGTTAGTTTTAGGGTTAGCTTTAGGGTTAGTTTTAGAGTTAGGTTTACAGTTAAAGTAAAAAATATCAAAGTCATATTTTTGTAAATATTTTTTTACTAACATCTATAAAATAAATGATAACAATAAACGTAAACTATATTCAACAAAGTATAACAGTAGTCGGAGAAAAGAAAGAAACTAAAACTTTTTTAAACAATGACAAATATATATATTGTGCCCTTTTCTATAAGCTAGTAATAGTTTATAACAGTCAATTACTAAAAAATTTTAAATTTAGAATATGTTCTTTTAATACATTAATTATATTAAGTCAATTATATCTTTAAAGTACAATTGAAGCTAAAGAGAATATATAGTATATAAAATCATTTAAAAATAGTTATATAAAGCTTAAAATATTGTTTCATATGGTTGTAAAAGCTGGCCATATTAAATAACACAGCTGTAAATAATTAGAAGTATATTTAATAAATTCGATTTTAATAGTTTAAAACTTATAGTTAATAAATACAGTGTTTAAATTTATAATCATATTTAATAAACAAAAATTAATATGGTATATTTTTAAAATAAACTTTGTGATGGTGAAAATTATATCTAATTCTATATTTTCTAAATTGTTCTTCCAAATTTTTTTATAATTATATTATATAATAAGTGTATCAATTTTATTAATCTAGACAGAAAAATAGATAGAAAAACGTCTGTCAAAGTTGTAATCACGTGGTTTTTTAATGTATACTATTACACACACGCTTGTTTGAAATAATAACAAAGTTTAAAATATTTTCAAAGTCATATTATAGAATTGGATAGAATTATTGCCTATCATAAAAGCAAATAATAATAAACATTAAGTTAACTATTGTATGTAATATTAAGTAATGTTTTAGATTCATTACGTCATCATTTTGTTTTTCGAATATAATTCTACTATAAGTTGGAAATATGTAAATTTTTTCTAAAAAACTAAAGTAAGAATTGACCAATAAGAAATAAGTATCCTTAAAGACGATAAATATCGTTGTAACTAACTTATAGTGGGAGATTAAAAAATGTATTGAAACCGGAGAGAGGTAAATTATAACTATCAAAAGATAGTAATTTTAAAATCTTTTATTTTAGTCAATTTTTTTTTTAGTACTTTCTTATAACTTTATCTGCAAAAAACTAATTGATAATTTTAAAAATATATTTTTTGCCAAAAGAAAGTATAAACTAAAAATATTTGAATAATTTCGTTTAATATGATTTTCTAATTTTTAAAGTACTTACCAGTCGTATTTTATCTAAAAGTTTAACCTAAGCTACGCAATAAAAAATGGATATACTACAAAATAAAATGGATAGAAATTGTAATGCTGAAAAGGAAAAAATATTTGAAATATTTATTGATACAGTTTTATTAATATTTAACCGAAGAACTGTTCTGGTACATAACCACAGCTCGGACATTATACGGAGTCTAACGAAAAAAAAAAATGGAGACGCATTATTATGCATGAGTTTATTCAAGATTTATTTTAAATGGTAATAAGATAATTATATATTGCCTGAATTATTTTATATAGTATAATTCAAAGGAATAAAATATTATATCCTTTCTAAAGGTAACATTTTTTTTAAAAATATTTTCGAGTGCAGAGTTGAATAAAGAACCCAGGAGAATATGTTATAGAAGTGTTTTGTATTAAAATATCCGTTCTTCGAATTATTTAAAATGTATTTGGAAAAAATTTGTTCAAAAGTATTTGAAGTTTTTATTTTAAAAGAGATGTATAAAAATACCAAGTGAAAGTTTAAATGTATCAAGAAGAAAACAGAGATAAAAGTGAACACATAGATGAATGAAAAATGGATCCATGGAAATACCAATAGTACTTAAAAGTTTATTGAATATTTTAAAATTAAATTAGATGGATTGATGCATCGGATACGCAGAGAATATTGGTAGAGAAGATTAAGAAGCTTCACGGGATTAATTAATATTATCGTCTTAAAAAAAAAATTAAAGCCAAGGATTATTTTCTAAATTTTACTAAATGAATTGATAATTATTTTGTTTTAAACCTTAACACGCTTGGAGAACATTTTTCAAAAACTCTAGGGAAAATAATAAGCATTTTGGACTTATCAGAACTATCGTCAAGAAAAATATGTACCTATAGTTTTGATTCTTTTATTTTGTTAACCTAATTTAAATCTAAAATTTTATATAAGATTAGGAAAAACATAAAAAACATTAATTTGTTAATATTAAAATCTTATAATATAACAATCTAATAATTTAGCTAAAAAATATTTTAATATAAAGTGTATGGGTATGAATTTTTTCCTATATCTGCAATGCTCAAGTGGACAAAGGAAGCCTACTGAACACGATGACTAGATAAAGGTTATTGGTAATAATAATAACTATTAATAATTTTATAATGTATATTTTTGTTTTCTTTAGATCATCCATAAATTGGAAGAATGAAGTGTAAAAGTTTTTTTTTTTAAATTATATGTAACGCATTTTTATACAACATTTTAAAAAACATTATGAGATAGGATTGATTTGGAAATATGCATACGACAATTTTTTTATTATTTTTTTTATTAATGATATAATCCAACATAACAAATAATTATGTGATTCTTTTAAAGTTTTTTTATGATATGGGATATTCAAATATTGTCTAAGTAAGTCGTATATGATTAAACATACAGAGCAATGAAGTAAGCAGACTTTTCTTATGGGATCGCAAGATTGTTTAACTATTAATGAATTTTATTTGTTGTTTTATAAATGCAGATAGTTATTTTATCGATGTAAGATGTAGAAAAATCTTGAGAAATAATGTTGAGATAGTGGCTTGGGAGTACTATAGTTAGCAGGAAACCAAGATGATGTATATTTAAATAGGATAGGATAAGGAATGGGAATAATATTTAGTTTTTATGTGGTTATCAGCATAGTTAACATAGCCCTATGACTGATACACATTTTATTTGGACAGTGTTTATATTTCTTTAAATATTTGATGTTTTAATAAAGCTGAAGAAATAGCTTTAACATCGCCCCTGTACTAGAGGATATTAGGCAGATAAATGTCCTACCTCTTCGCACTGTGCCATGATTTTGAGATATGTTAAGAATAATACTCTAGCTTTCTTCCTTAATCCTATGCATCTGTTTTTCGCTATCTTTATTTCATGTAACTGCATCGTTTAGTAAGATATGTTTAAGAGAAATGATAAATAATTTAGAACTTATGTTATGCTATCGTTTTTGGATAAGATTAGTTTAGTTGCTTATAAGGAGCAGAATGTTATAACTTAAAATTGAAGATCCAAAGTATCCTAGGGAAGGAAAAGAATCGTAAAATATATTTTGAATTTTATTTCGGAAATGAAATATAAAATTTTTAAAATGGGGTATCTAAACAAAAATATTTTTTTTAAAGTGATAATATTTTTAAATGCTTTAGTATTTTTTTAAGAGAAAATAAGTATTGCATATTTTTTAAAATACAATAGTACAAAGTAAATTATGTAAACAATATGCATAGTATATTTTTGTTTATTGATTAACAGAAATCTATTAATGATTAAACTTATATCATACTAAAGTAAGGCTTAAAGAAGAGTATATTATGATTAGTAAACATTGTGTGATAAATACTAAAATCTAGTACTGAATTTTGGATAATAGTTTGTGTAACATCTTTGACTTTGCAAGATGAATTTTTTTTTTTTTTTAATATTTTGAGAAATCCATACTCATTATAAAATTTTGTTTTCTATGGAATGTTTTCTAAGTATGAATTTTTAAAATAGGATAGTTTAATAATATTAGAGATAAAATGCTGTTGCTAATAAAGTAGATAAATTTATTTGTAATAAGTTAACCATGATGAGAAACCAAATAATAACATTTTTTTTAAAATTTTGTCCTAAATCTAAATAAAATATAATTGAAATATAAATTATTTTTTTATATAACCAGGTAGATCAAACTGTAAAATAAAAAGGGTTAAGGATATCCACTGTAAATAATGTAAATAAATTGTTTAGTTATTTATTGTTAGTAATAAACTTTGTTAAATTTTGTTATTTAAAAAATTTTGTGTCAGAGTTATTTATTTCTCCACATTGCTGCATGAAAACACGATATATGCATAATAACTGAAACAAATATATATTTTGCACAAAAGATAAATAAAGAATTATTTTAAGAATTTTAAATATTTTATTGGTATTCATTATAATTAAATAATCATAATCTTACATTATTTATTGGTCATAAATCAGTTATCACAATATTATGTTAAATTATATGCTATCAGTTGCCACACATATTTTGTTTGTCAGATTATTAAAATGCTACCACGTATTTATTATATCATTACATGAAGAATATTATTATTGTTATTTATTATTATTAGTTTAAGTGTAGTAGATTATGACATAAAATCCCTTCTCATATTTTACTACCGTATTTTAAAATTAACTTAGAATAAATTTTATGAACCTGAGATTATTTTATTGAGCTAGATTATTATTAAATAGAAGATTAAGATTTAATTATTAGTTTAGTCTTAGTGAGTAGAAGTTATTAAAGTCGTAAGAATACTATGAGTTTGTTATTTGAAATAGTAATAAAGGGGGGATAGTGTTCTTATGCCATTGAGGTAGTATCCTGTAGGATATTGGCTCAATGTAATCTATCTTGTCACCTGTATTTTCACTTCAAGTCTCATGAAAATATTAAATATTTATTTAATATATTTTATAAATTGAACCTTATTCGAATTTTAAATTTGAGCTAGTGGAATATTTTAATTTTAATACTGAATATTTTAGTTATTAATTATTAACTGAGATAGAACCTATTTTTATTTTATACCATATATTGTCTGGAAGTGAGGATGCAGTATTACAAGGTCAGAATATATATATATATATATATATATATATATATATATATATATATATATATATATATATATATATATATATATATATATATATATATATATATATATATTAAATGTTTATAATATATGCTTTTTATGACATTTAAAAAAACAGTGTACAATTATACTTTTCTTACTGGATATTTTTGTGTTAACACTCTTTTTTATTTCAAAAATATACACACTCGTGGAAATGTTATGAACAGTACGTTACTTGATGGGTTACCTAATTCCAATTCACATTATACATATATCTCGTCAACATTTACTACTTAAAACTTCAATACATTACAGTGTAAAAAGTCTGTTAATTATTACTTTACAAAATCTGAACATTTTAATACTTTAAAAAAAAAAAAAACAATGAAAATAACCATTTCCATCCAATTAAAAAAAAACACACCCTCTCCCCAAGCCGTAACCTTTTTATAAACTGTGTGAATTGGGAAAATGTATTTGCTGCATAAACATACATGCTGTACTGTGATGTGACATAGCAGCCTGCAATCTGTTGTACAACATAAAAGGTTGTATTGTAGAAAATGTGGGTTCAAACCTGTCGGCCACGGAAACGGCATTTTTATGTGTTTTAGCACGAAAACAGCACCATCCAGTGGGATATGTTGGTTCATCAATGACAACCAAATAAATAAACAATAATAATATTTGATTTGTTAATGCAAAAGATAATTTTAAAAAATAAATAAAAATACAAAGTAATAGTGTAACTATGAAGAAAGAAATGGAGCTGAAAGAAAGCCCAATATATTTTAAAAATCCTCAGTTAGTGGAAAAAGAGAAAGAAGAAGTATCTGAGACATGAATGATGATGAAAATGATGATGAATATGATGCAAGAGTTTAAAGAAAAAATGTGTCAGAAATTTGAGCGAAGTCAGCAAGAATTCAAATAAAGCCAGTTAGAACTCAAAGCAGAATTGAAGGAAGAAATTAGTCAGGTTAAAGGAGAAATTAATGAACTCAGAATGGAAATTAGAGAAATGAAGGAAATGAGGGGTGAAATAATAGATGAAGTAGAAACAAATCATATAGCCATAGAAACTATAGTGAAAGATTTGAATGAAGAAAGTCAGGAAAGGATGATAGTATAAGAAAGCATAAAGGAAGTGAGAGCTGAATTAGAGCAAGTAGCATTAGATATAATAATTTAGAAATAAAAATAATACAGATAGAAGAGACATGCCGGGAATGGAGAAGCATAGCTAGAACAATGCAGGAAGAATTAAATTTGTTAAAAAATGAAGGTATTCAGAGTGAAGTAGAATGTAGAATTGAAAGCGGTGATAGTTTAAAGTCTGATGTAAAAAAAATGTGTATAGATATAACTAAGGGGCTAGAGTATAAGATGGACCAAATGGAGCATAAATATACAAGTTATGATAGGGAGAATAAGCCAGAGGGACCGACCAAGAGATTCTTGGAGGAAAAATTTATTATCATGACATTCAAGGCCGAAGGAGGAGAGAGTCCATTGAAACATTTGGAGAGCCTATCTGGTTTGTTTCAAATACAAGAGTGGCAAGAAGGGGATAAAGTTACACTTGCTAGCAGTCACCTTCCAGGAACAGCCTTGGACTGGGGCACACCCAGTATGCTAAACCATGCACAATTGAGGAGTATAGGCATGCCATTTTAAGAACCTTTTGGAGTGAAGCATGACAGGATGGCATACTCTGTAAGGTATCTAAAGAAAGATATCCCAGCATCCATGGAGAAACTCTCATAAAATTTTTTTTAAAACAAGTGGCAAAACTCAAGGCTTTAACCATGTTTCCATTGTCGGATGGCCAAATTATAAGAACAATCTGACACAACATGCCACTGCCTGTGCAGCAAATGATGCTAAGTAGCAATGGTCAGACTGTGGAAGAAATGATAGAATTTCTGACCCGAGTAGATTGTGAAAATTTGGTTCGGGAGCCTATAGATCGATATAGAAAAATAGATCAGTATAATAATCAAAATGTACGTAAATGGGAGCCACCTGACCAAGCATAATTGTCAGTAAATTGGGCAGAATAGTAAAGGAAATAAACAAAAAGAACCAGAAATGGACAATAAGCACGAATATGATTATTCTAAAGTAAATAAATCTAATAAATTAAATCTGAAACTTCTATTTAAAACTTAAGATGATAAATTTAAAATAAATGAATAATAATAAATGAAATGGTAAAGTAATAATAATAATGGAGGCTTCATAAAAAAAAATAAAAAAAAATTTTCTTCTCCATGCGCATATTAATTAAGAAAAATGTTCGGAAATAAATAAGTAGGTCAAATAGTTAAAATAAAATTGATAAAATCAAGGTAAATAAATAAGCGTAAATATATCTGTAGTAAATAATAATAAAGAATGACTCATAATAAACTAATCGATTTTTTTATTGAATACACACATGTTAAATAAAAATGTTCATAATGGTTTAAAGATAATATTATAAGATTAGTATAAATAAATATTTTAAATAATGTTCGTAAGGGTTATAAATAATATTGTAATATAAATAAAGTGTAAGATATTGTTCATGTGAATTTAAAAATAAGGTGTAAGATTAATAATAAAAATATAAAGTCATTCTAAGTGTATTAAGAGTGTATAAGTATACATGTGTGTATATGCGCACATACCCTGGTAATATTCGGTAAATACGATACCTCATGATGCGTATCTGAAATGTATTTATCCAGATATTCTTTTAGGCTATTTTCTTGGCACTGCTGCACCTCATGATGCATGCAAGAAGGGATTTATTTATTATAGATTCCCTGTAAGCAAGTCCAGTAATAACTCGATATTTAGGATATTAGTAGGTGTATAATTGTGCTGCACGTATACACATGTGTAGGAATTTATCTATAGCAAAAGGGAATGATGGTAGAAATAAGTTTAGTTAAGGATAAGTTTAAAGCTGCCGACTGGATATATTTTAGTACTCGTAATGGACTTATCAGGGATCATTCCTCTTTCCAAAGCATAAGTCGAAAATGGACAGTTGAAAATTCCTCCATTTCGCAGCAACCCTTTCTTTTTCCAAGTCTGGTAGAAATCCAGCAAGTGAAGCTTCATTTTTCATACATGTAAGTCAGTATAAGTCAGAGAATCTGCCTCTGCCTCATTTCCTAAACATCCCTGTACCACAAGAGTAGTTTGTCTCGGTGGTCATTATCCATGATTTAGATCATTGTGAGCAATGTATTTGGCATAGATAGAAGGAAAGGATAGTCAAAACAGATTGCCCTTGATATGTAAAGTGAAAGCATTATGAAAAGCAAACTTAGAAAATAAAAGAATATTTAGAATCAAGAATTAAAGTTGCAAGAGATAAAATGGTCAAAAATGATGCATTTTACTCTAAAACAAAGAGGGGTGTAATGTGCCAAGGCCAAATTGGCACATGTATATAAAATAATTTTGTCTAAAAAAAATTATTAAAATAAAAATCTTTCGTAAAAGAGTTTGAAATAAAAGTTGGGAAATAATAGATTAAAAGTGGGAAGGGGGTTTTCTTTATAAAGTTAAACTAAAAGTTTTATAAAAGGAAGTAAAGTTTTCCTTAATTAGTATTCGTAAAAATAAATAATTTAAAGTTTAAAAAAATATAAATCTCTTTTCATTCAAGCTTATTATAATAAATTATATATGTGCGTGCAAGTGTAAATAAATGTATGCATGTTAGAATAATATTAAAAAAATATATAAATGAAAGTTAAAAAGAAATTATATTTGGAAAACACAGCGATGGCTATTAACTTAAATAAAGATTTAAAAAAACCACACCACAGTGGGCTACTAATTAAAGATATAAAAACAACACGTTTATGAAGACTACTATTAATTAAACAATCTTCAAAAACATGTTGTCAAAGGATTAGGAATTTTGACAACACACATTGATGGAGGATATTAAAACAAAAACACTTCGCATATATAAATAGCCAGATTTTTATCAGACATCAGTGTTCAGCCTGGTTTCCAGTGACAGTCTTGTTTCAGTTCAGATAACAGTGCAGTTTATCTTATGTATCCAGAAATAGAAATGCGGTGTTGAGCAGCTTTTGGAAATATATGCTCTTACTTCAGCCATTTAGTCCAACAAGATCATCAAAACCTGCCCATAAAATAATGTCTGCATAACAGCTCAGAAATCCTCCGCAAATGTTCAATTGTCTCCAGGAATAAAACCAACGGATTAGCATCAAATCTCTTCAAGAAACATCTCACCGGTTAGATATACTCTGTCAGAAGCAGCCAACAACAAGCAATATCCACGTTCCAAAAATCCTAGGTAAAACATTTTATTCTCATTTATATATAGTAGCCACCACTGTAATTCGTAAATCCTACAGAGACAAGTAATTTGAACTCTTAAGCATGCATAAAATGAACTATTGATGTGCGTGTTTGTGAATGTGAGATAATTTATTGATGTCAAATATTATTTATTTTTTTCATAAGATATATACTATAATGCGTTAATTTAAAATGTGCGTGTGTTATATTAGTTTAAAAATTATAAAGATGTTTAAATTTAGTAAATTAATGTTAGTTAATAACTTGTCTTTAAAATTAAACTTTATTTGTCAGTCAATTCTTTTTATCAATCCCTTTTTATCAATCTCTTTTACCTATTCTTTACCAATCTTTTATCGATTCAATCACCACTAATTAAACTATATTTATTATTGATTAAAATTAGACTGGGCTAATTTTGGGATAGTTTCGAGTGCTGTATTATGAGCCTACTGACCAAATACGTTAGTCTGAAACTAGCTGGCACCCAGGGTTTACTCCAAAACAAATAAAGTGTTTCGATAGTAGGAGTTTGAATCTAGCAGCCAAGGTGGGCCATTGTTGATAGTTAAAGCTATCAATAATATCTCCCATTTTGCTCGAATGTGCTGGTTCATTTATGTAACATTTATAATTAAATAAGGTTATAAATGTATTATGAAGAAGTTTAAAACCAGCCAAAACATATATATGTGTAAGTAAGTTCATTCTGCAGAGCGATCTGGTACAATATAGAGTATCTTCTAGATACTACTATCCTACATATATAGTGAAAGAGTTATTTTTATACTGATTATAAATTCTGCTTTTACTTAAAATTACTAGTAAATGATTTTAATTAAGCTACCACACCTGCCCTGGTATGATGTGAGTCTAAATTTAAAATCTTAAATTTACAATAATATTTTCTTAAAGTCAGCAAAGTTGTAAGCATTGTGCACCCAACAGGCACTATTAAACAATACCAGTAGTAATTTTAAAAATTGAAATAAAACTAAAAGTTAAAATTTAAAAATTAAATTTGTTAAATCTCAAAGATGTGCTAATGGGTATTCCAGCAGCATATAATCTTGTACACAACCAGATGGTCAGGGGTAAAAATGTATAAATAGTTCAATTTTTGATAATGAACATATACAGTGTACTATATTGTTAATGTCAGAGTGGTCAACCAAATCCACGCCCATTTAAACTTTAACATGGTGGAGTAGATGGCATATACTTCCTTCTTTTTTCCATGGAGTAGTAGTCTGTGGTCCATTTAAAATGCAATGAATAGTGTCCCAGCCAGAAGCCTGTTGTAAGAATATTTCAATGGAAACCAAGCCATCTATCCAAGGAAGAATAGTGCCAATATTGCCATCCGATGTGCCTGAAACTACAATGAAGAAAATCGGTAACATTTCTAATTGCTGTCAAGTGTTAACTTTTCAATATCTATCTAAGCTAGCTATATAATAAATTAACATTTAAAATCTGTTTTTTGAAGTTCTGTAAATAAATCTGACAAATTCTTAAAATTTATGTAAAGTTCAATCGTGTCTGAAGTTAAAACTTATAATTTGAAAATCATTTTTTTAAAATGTAACACACTGTAATAACCTAATTTAAGCTATAAGTTGCCATCTTATATACCTATTTATTCTATTTTAATTACTTTCATGATTTTATCATATTATTGTATGTATTTTAATATGTCAAATAACTCGAAACTGTGGTATATATATATATATATATATATATAATATATTATATATATATATATATATATATAATTTTAATCTACTTCTTTGCAAAGATAATTTCATCTTTTCATTTGAAAAAATATTAAATAGTTGAATTGTTATTCCCAACTTACTGTTTTGAGATCTTGTTATTATTTAAACTGATTAATTTTTATTTATTAATTTAATAGTAATCAGTTACATCTTAGATAAAGTTGTAGTTTGCTTAGCTAGAGTTATGAATTATAATTTTTTATATGTGTAATATGTATATCATATGAACTAGCCACAGGGATATTATTAAAGCATATTTATAATGTTTTATCAGTAATTGCCCATCAGATATGCTTTCACTCCCTAGATTTATATGTATGTTAGAGATGCAGGTTTGATATCTTAAGATGGGTTACTAATTTATTTAGTCCCAAATATAGAATGATTAACATACTAGTCTAGAACACTGGGTTATATAGTTGTTGCAGATAAACGCTATCTGTTTTTAGGGCACCCTAAGTTAGTTAAATGTATTTATGTTTGATATATGTATATGTTGTGAGTTTATTCTTATGAAGTACCTACTGTACATTAACTGTTTGCTGCATGTTATCTGATGAGTCACTGATGGAGGTTATGCTCATCCATTCAGTTTGGGTAAAGCAATATTTTAGAACTGTAACACAAGGGTCCAGATTGTTTATTAAAAACTTTTAATGTTCGAAGTTGTTCTGTTCCTGGGCACCAAGCATTCGATGATGAAGCCCATGAATAATTACCCACTCACATCGTAATTATTTTTATTAATATTTTAATGTGCTATAGCATGTGTAAGTAGACCTAAGTAAACCAGTTCTCTCTCCCTTGTATTAAATGATTATTCAGCATGAGGCTGAATCGTAATCTAGATTATCATGCTAACCTCCTAAACTGTTATATATAGACAGATGCCATAGAAGTGCTGTAGGTTCAGTTATAATTGTGGCTAATAAGTTCTTCATCATTTAGCAAGCTGCAAGTTCATTATGGTTTGGCATATTAATATAGGTATAAATATGATCACCACAGATTTTATTAAATAAATACTTAATGAGAGTATATGTAACTGGTGATCTCATTAACTGTATAATATCTGTGAGTGTAATATTCCACATACTAATCATGTGATTATTGTGCATTTTATTTATGATTTATTTCATTAATTAATTAAATTATTGTTTAAAATATAAACTCGCTTCTGTTCTTTATTGCTCTAGACCAATTCGCATCCAATTCCATACTGATATGTACATCATTTTATATATATATTATTCTATTAGACTTAATTATTGATAAATATATTGTGGGTCTATTTAACTCTTATGTCTATTTTCTTGTCTCTTGTTTTATCTTGTGCTATGCTATCCTAAGATTAAATTGAAACTCATGTGTAACTTAAAAAATGTCATTCATAGGGTATTGAATCATGGGGTATAGATGAGTGGATTGAGGGTTGGTCAAACCTGGGTCTTGCCATCTAGATTTGGTCAGTTTTAGTATATTTTACCTATACTCTGGATTTTGTTGCATGGATGTACAAATCTTACCATTACAATTGATCATTACCTACATTGGCAACCCAGTCATTGACTTAAATTTTCAATCATGTGGACTTTTCATGCTTATATTGTTAATAGATGTAAAAATATTTCAGAAGCCATATTGATTTCCCAGATATATAGATCTATTAACCAAACATGTATGTACTTATTTAGCCCCACATATGTTTTTCAAATATATAAATTTATCAGGCCTCATTATAGCTCCACACATATTAGACCTATGCTGATTCTTCAAATGTATGGATTTATTGCATACCACATTAAGTGTTAAATTGAGAGTAAATGGATGAAAAGAAATAGAGTTGTGAGAAGTAAATAAAAGAAAAAACATACATGATCATGCCTGGAAAGAAATGGTATGTATAATTATACTACTGATATTAAATGATAAAAGTCTTTGATTTTAGTAGCAAAAACAATGGTTGACATTAATAATGGAATACATGGTAAATTATTCACATTCAAAATTGAGCAAAGCTAGGATAAATAACTAATTTATTATAGACATAATTCAGATAATATATTTTTTGCTTTAGATATAACATGAAAAATCAATTTGAGATTGAGTACAAACTGATAATAAACCAGTTAAATTATATATATATTGAAACCAATAAAGCTAATTTGAGACCCAAAATTTTGGTTGAAAGTCAATAATGTAGAAATACTATTGAGATTTTGTTTGAGTCAGAAAAAGCAGCATATCTACTATATCTCACTTGACTTGCATTTATTGTGCATATGAGTTTTTATTTATTTCTGCATGAATTAAACTGTTCTAAACTTTAATAATCAAAATAATAAAATAATTTCTCATAGTTTTATAATAATATGTGTACTCTTAATTTTATTCTATTTTAACTATAAAATCTTTACAAATGTATGGTTTGTAACTAAGTTCTAACTAAGAGTAATTTAATCTATGTTTTAAAATAAATTAATTAAATACAAAGTTATATAAAATAAAAAAATAAATGCATGAAAATCAAGTGTGTTTATGCATTCTAGGATATGACAATGTAAAAGATATTTTATGTTCACTATCCTATCTAGTACTTTTATATTTCAGATAGCATTAATACAACATATATATTCAATACAGATAACGTGTATATTTATATCATAAATATACCCTTTAATATTGTGAATATGCAGCAACTATGCTTCTTTAATAATGACAAAAGAGAAGGGTTATAAATTAACAATTTATTGCATAATATAAAATCAATAACAAAAACATAATTACACTAAAAAAATTATATAACATATCTAATAAACATTATTGTTTGTGTCCTAAATCTACTTTGAACTCTAGATATATCATGTGTTGTCAGATAGTGTTATGAAAATACATTAAATAGGAATAGGTTGTTTACTATTTTAAAATAATTGTTATTTTAAATACTGGAGAATAATAATTATCATCATCATAAAAGATAAATGTTTTATAATCATTCATAAATAGTTTGTTTTACTAATCAATCAATTAATAATGTTGGAGAAATTTTTACTCTTTTAAGGGAATACAAATTCTTGCTTAGTGGGCCTAAATGATTTTTACCACTTTGGGCTTATTTATTTTGCCTCAAGATTCTTTACTGAATTCAATTTTAGACTTCAATATTAAGAGTGATACTCTGCTAACACAGATATGACTATATCATTAGGCTATCTTATTACACACTAGATAATAATAAAAATTAATATGCATAAAATATTTCTTATAGATTTACTCATCTACATAAGGATAATTAATTCCATTTAACTTTGGGGTTGAAGTTTTAAAAATTCATAAAACATTACTAAAATTTGCAATATAGCAATTTCATATATCAAATTTGATAATTATTTACATTTATACAATCTAAATCTAACAATTCACATTTAATCCCTTTCAATCTCAACAACAATAATAAAATTAAATAAAAATGTTACCTGTACCTGAGTTTAGTAATATCTGAGACAACTTTATTACATTAATAAATAACAATAGCATTGATTAACTAAGCAAGATGTGATTATGAGAAGGTATATTAAATAATCCTTCCAATTTTATTACACAATTTATTTTACTTATGTAAGACCATCCTTTCTGGGAATAGCATAAAGACTATTAAATTCCATTTAGTATGATTGTTAATCTAAGAAAATCCATATTTAACACATTAATCCATTTTTAAGATTACTTATATTATTATACTTAATATTTGTTTGGAGATTCAACAATTCAGGATGCATTTAAATATTTCTTCATAATTCATTATTTCTTGTTATTCAAGTATTTAGCATGGATAATCCTTAATGCATTTTTTAAACACTGGATGCACATTCATAGTTTCTTACACAAATCAAATTAATTCCTTTGAACAGATGCTACAATTTTATTCAAAAATGTAGTGCTCAGTACTCCATTTATTTGAGATATAAAATAAATCCATTCATTTATCAATCTTTAATTCATGAAGTCAATAATTCTGATCATTTCTCTGATGATACATAGTTTGTTATCCATAATAAAATTATTTTCATTATTATATCTCTGATAAAGTACATAGGTTGTTATCCATAAAAAAATAATTTTTATTATCATATCACTATCAAATTCTCATTTGAGTTTGTTGAGAGAATTAAAAATGCAGCTTTGGAACAAGTTTCAAAATAGCATTGTTAGATATTACAGAACTATACAGCTCCATCAACCAAAAACAGTCAATTAAAATAATTAAAACTGAATTGATAAATAATAAGTACCCCCTAATTCATATCAATTTCATCACAGAATTTTATGGTAAATGGTTCCATATAAAGATGGATGGCCTATAAGTCTCCCAATGAGTGGAATCATTTCCAGTATTTATCTAAGCCAGTATGAGAAACAAATACTACTCAAATATTACACAGCTGAATTGAAAATATTATATACATGTTATGTGGACAACATACTGTATAGCTGCACCTGAGAATGTAATCACAGGTATTCAGGATCACATCTCAAACCAAATTAACACTGAAAAGGATGCAGAAAGATGAAAAACATGAAGTTAAATACTTAGACATACTAGTACAAAGAGACTCAATACAACTCAACTACTGCATGATCATCGAGCCACTTGAAACATGCAGCTACATACACCCAAAGTCAAAGGCACCAGGAACACATAAATTAGCAGGTTTGGCAGCATTTCTGTTTAGAAACTATCATCTCTGTAGATTTGAATCAGATAGAAAAAACAGTTTAATGCACTACTTCAAAGAGCTGATGAATGTTTACTTTAAACAGGGAACCATCAAGAGGAAAGTCAAACAATCTTATACCAAACTAAGACTTAGCCAAGCCAATGAGGGTAAACCATGTATGTTGCTACCACTGTAGTAAAAACACTTACTACAGATTTTAATTTAAGTTTTCACATGCCACCAGTCACTAACAGATTAATTAATAATTTAAAAGACAAATTTGCAACTGACCAACTCCCCCAGGCTATTTTCAAAATAACATGCTCCCAAAATGGCTACAATGTGGCATATTGTGGGAAACACAGGAACACATGTTGCAATAGTTACCAGGGTATCACAACATTAATATTTATACAACAGGGCTCAAATCAAATCTGAAGACAGCTCTATATTTTTCAAACATCAAAAATCCACAGATCATGTGTTCAAACCCTCTATAGCTAAAAAGCTGTGCACTGAGTGCAATGATTCTAAGCACAAGATTAAAGAAGCATGCTTCATTGGGATGACCCCAATGCCATCAATAGGAGAGATACCTGCTTCTCCATTTCGAAAAAATGGGCCATCTAGGCTATTTGCATATATCTTTATTAAAAATATAACTACAACAATCATTAGTATGAGCCATGAATATTGGAATATGAAACTCCTGAAAGTGCTAAGCAATTATTAATTCATAATATAGTTTCACGTGTGTGAGTTTTAAGCTCAATATATAGAATATGATCCATAAGTGAAATAAAAACTAAGTTATCCGTAATAAAATAATTTCCATTATCATATC